>OY992783.1:5532500-6037244 GCA_963921375.1 Tiliacea citrago
GACGGACAGACAGACGGACAGACAGACGGACAGACAGACGGACAGACAGACGGACAGACAGACGGACAGACAGACGGACAGACAGACGGACAGACAGACGGACAGACAGACGGACAGACAGACGGACAGACAGACGGACAGACAGACGGACAGACAGACGGACAGACAGACGGACAGACAGACGGACAGACAGACGGACAGACAGACGGACAGACAGACGGACAGACAGACGGACAGACAGACGGACAGACAGACGGACAGACAGACGGACAGACAGACGGACAGACAGACGGACAGACAGACGGACAGACAGACGGACAGACAGACGGACAGACAGACGGACAGACAGACGGACAGACAGACGGACAGACAGACGGACAGACAGACGGACAGACAGACGGACAGACAGACGGACAGACAGACGGACAGACAGACGGACAGACAGACGGACAGACAGACGGACAGACAGACGGACAGACAGACGGACAGACAGACGGACAGACAGACGGACAGACAGACGGACAGACAGACGGACAGACAGACGGACAGACAGACGGACAGACAGACGGACAGACAGACAGACAGCGAAGTCTCAGTAATAGGGTCCTGTTTTTACCCTTTGGGTACGGAACCCTAAAAATTAATTTGCAGTCATGCCCTTGAAAAATCATAATAAAACATGGACTGAGTTTATTAATAAAACCATGAAATAAGTTTCTGCAATTTATTTAAACTTAAAAAAAAATAGCTATGAAAAGTTAACTTGTCGAATGTTTTGAAAAATAACACGATTTATTTTCTGACCCTACATAGGTACATTACAAGGAATAACAACCTACCTTTCAACCTTCGCTTTTGCTCTTTTCCATGTATCTGGTGCACGTTTTTTTTTCTTGCCTTCTCTGGAACCACTTCTGACACATTTTCTTCCATAATTTAACAAATTACCGTACAAAATCTCTTGAAAAATTAATAAAAAAGAGCAACGACTTCCCTACAAAAAGAATTCGACGCCATCTTAGAAACGACATGGCCGACGTCTTATGATTGGTCCGTTTGGACAATGGCGCTTTTGCATTTGATTGGTGAAGGACAGTGTCAATTTTTGCTTCTCACTCCAAACCTCAAACTCAATTTTCTATGGGACAGTGTGAACATTGCTTCTGAACTAGTTAATACACCAAAATGATTTCAATAAAACCTAACAGATGGCATTCATAGTTAAACTCTGACGAAAATGGACAGTGGCGGTTTTGCTTCTATACCCCTTTACTGTCCAACCAGAGAGGTTGAAGCAGACCGAGAGCGCAGCGAACACTGACTGCGTGCATTTTTTTTTTTTGATACGGGGCCTTGTAGGACCGGTATATTATTATTAGGGACATCTGTTAACGCTACTTGCTCCGCGCAGGCGGGGGCAAGGGCCGGGGTCGTACTACTCTAGTTCGCGGTGGTGCTCGCCGTCGGGTACGGAATGTTTGTGTAGTGTTGAAAGATTTTCGAACTAACTTGACACTCTCTTGGTATAGAGTGATGTCGTCGTCTTGGTTTATTCCCATCTCGGCACCTTCCCATCTCGGCACCCATGAATTTATTTATCTTGTCTACGAAAAATTCCCATTTCGGCACCCTCTCATGAATAGTGTTGCCCAAATGCAAGAACAAGACGAGACTTAGCCAGTCTTGGTCTTGGTCTTGCGCCAATACACCTGGTCTTGGTCTTGGTCTTGCGCTCCCAGTCTTGGTCTTGCAGCAAGAGTCTTGCAAGTCTTGCAATTACCTATTAGTCTATTACTATTTATTAAAGTTTACTTTAAATCTTAGAAAAACGTATTAGAATTGGAACATTGTGAGCTTGAATTAACATAGCCATAGTAAAGATCAAGCAGATTAATAAATAACTGAAGATTTGATAAGAAATTCGAAAAATCAACTGACCTATATGTCGTTTTCCATGGAAGTAACTGTTTCTTAATAAACATTTATGATTTATAAGCTTACATTTGCTAAAACATGTAAAAAAACAAATTAATTACAATAACTTGACTGTATTTTAAAGAACAATACTTATCTGTCTAGAAAGAGATTGAACCCTCAACTTATAAGAAATTTAATAAAAGAGTTTTACGATTTATCATTTATTTGAATAAAAAATAAAATACAACACAAATCAACAGCTTTATCATTAGGTTATGATACTTTATATCAATTTTTTTGACCAAGAATTAATACAAAGTAACCATCTGGCTGACTCATCACTTAACCTATTTCTATGTTTTCTAATTACTAATGATGCTTTAGAAAATAACCTCTCAGCAGGTACTGAAGTTGCAGGTATTGAGAGAAAATCACGGGCCATTTTCGATAAAATCGGATACTCTGTCTCATGCGTCCTCCACCAATCTAAAATGTCTTCCGAGCTGGCAGTTCTTGGTTTTCTCAGGTACTCCTCCAACTCGTCTATCACTAAGCCTTGAAGACAAGATCCAGATGACGTCGAGGGACATTCATAGAGTTTATCAAAGTCTATTACGTCTTCATCTTCATCACATACTTTATTTTCTTTTTCTGGTAATTCCAGAGATTTGTTCAGTGAGTGTAGACTTTTATATTCTTCATAAAGTTCATTGAACTTGCGCAGACTTTCTGTTTTAAGTTGCTTCCCCCACATTGTCAGGTCAAAAGTCTGAGCCTTATGCCTTGGGTCTAAAATTAAAGAAGTACAAAAAATCCAGTTGCTCTTCTTGTAATGTTTAAGCATTTTGTCTCGAGCTGCTTGGAAAGCTAGAATGAGCCTTTCATCCACTTCAGATCGATTAGGTTTCTCATCTAACTGTTTTACCATGGATTCAATTTTATCTAGCAAGAGATTGAATGATACAATGACTAGCGGTAATGTAACATATTTGTCTCCACCAAGTTTTGTACTTAAAAGTTTAAAGTTTATTAGAAATTTATGTAATTTTTCGAGTACCTGCCATTCATTAGCTGTGATTTGAAAATCATTTAATTCGGTGACAGAACTGCACAATATGTCAATGCCCGCTCTCACTTTTAAACCAAATCCAATCATATCATGTGTGGAATTCCATCTCGTTGGACAGTCAAGAATGGCATTTAGATTTGATGGCACGCCAGCTGCTTCACAAGCAGACTGAAACTTCTTCTTCACTATCTCACTTCTTTTTATTTTACTGGAAATACTGCGTAACTTTGTTACAGATGTACGCGAGTCAGCAATATTTGGTGCAGATTCTTCATCTTCCTCATCCTCAGTTTCGTCTGCATAGTCTTCGTACTGCTGATCTTGCGCGTCAGTGTCAGACTCACAGTGTAATGCTAAGGTCTTTAATAAATCTTGTACACCAAGGTTTAAAATGTGAGCAAAGCACCGGAAATGTTGATTGTCTGAATCAAAGTGTGGCGGCAGCTGTTTGCCCAGTTCATACATAAATTTGGTATTTGCAGTTGCGTTGTCGACCGTGATACCTTGTATTTTATCAATTATGCCATATTCCAATAAACATTCATGGAAAATCGTTGCAATATCTTCCCCAGTATGTCGACCGCGTGATGGTATAAAATCAAGAACTACAGATTGATACTTCCATTCGTTGTCTATATAATGAATAGTAACCCCGTAGTAACTCCTACCAGCAATTGACGTCCACCCATCAATGGTAAAAGACATTTTAGATGATAATTGTTGAAGTCGTTCCTTGAGATTCAATTGGAGCTCTTCAAATCGCTCTTTGACTTTCCTTCTAAGTGTAGACCTTTTAGGAAACACCATATTAGGGCAAATACGTCGAAAATATACTTGTGTAGCTTCGTCATCGAAAAATGAGAAGGGAAGATATTTTTTCACCACCCAATCAACTGTAGCTGTCGTGATGTTGTCACTGCTGTTTTCCGACTGAAACAAAACAATAAATCTTGTGTTATTATTTAAAACATACTAGGTTTGAGCGTATAAGAGGAGGAGGTTTGTTGTTGTTAAATCGAGAAAATCGTTAAATTGATATTTGTTATATTAAGGTTGCACTGTACTGTAATTTACCAAAATAAAGTACTTAGTTGTTACTGGCCGATTAAATGAAAATATGGGTGTTTATAAAAAATATTTAAGACGATAATTACATACTTAATATGTCGCACCCCTAGATGAAAACACCACTAACTCAAAAATACTTACGTAAGTTAATGGCGTTTTTGAAAGTATCGCATGAATAGCTACGCGGAGTTAAAATTCTTTTAACTGTTAAAAAAATATTCTTACCTGTCCACTTCTTCCAGCGGTTACTAAAAAGCTTGTGATATCTCCACTTAATTTTGGTTTAACAGGAAGAAATATTTCTGATTCCTTTTTGTGGAAAGATATTAGATGTTTCCTTAAGCCTGAAGTGTTTCTGTTTTTCATTTTTATTTCAATCTTTTTATGTTGGCACAATTTACAGAAGGCAGTTTGGGATGCATGAATTATTTCGAAAAACTCCTCAAATTTGCTTTTGGGTCTTTTAGATCTGTGACTCAAACTCTCGTTACTCGGACTAGAATAATTTGAATCTTCGTCACTCATATTAAATTGTACACGTGATACGTTTTTAGAAAACAACGAGAATTAGTAAAAGAGTATGGCCGCCAAATATTGTACAATAACAGTCGTGAAATCGTAACACACCGTAACATACGTGAATGATAGTAACATACGTGATTTTGTTAAGCCTAGTGTACATTACACTAATAATGCAGGAGTTTTTTTTTTACATTTCTGTATTATTTATTTTATTTTATTGTTAATTAAATTATTTGATGAAATTACTTTTAAACTCAATAAAACAAATTTAAATATTCAAGAAAAAGTTTTATTTCTCAAATGTTTTGTATTTCTATAATACTTACAAATGCAAGAATCATTCACTATAAACTTATGACATTAATTACGAATACGAATTATTATAGTAAAAAACTGTTATTATAAAAATGGCATTATCAGTCTTCATTAAATAAATAAAAAACTAAACTCAAATATAAACGTCTTTGTTTAACGAACGAAAATTAGAAATTATAGAAAAAAAACCAATAACAAGTTTACATATCAAATATCTTGGTATAACATAGAAATTAAAAAAAAAATAGAAATAGGTATATTTTAAAAAGTATTCTTGACCTCATATCGTCCTAAACGACTTATTTTTCTATATAGTGGATATCAGGTCAAAAATACTAAGCTTAAAATATGTAACAATATTAAAATATTTGGAAATCTTTGAATTGTAAACTAACTTTGTAAGTCTTAACTTTCTTACTTTGAACATAACAATGAAAAAAAAAATCTTGAAACTAACTTTTACAAAATACAACACAACCCGTGACACACGAATGAACGTTCGGCATCTTTTAGTTACGAACGTAAGAATAAACCTAACTTAGACAGCTAAAAGAAAATTTCGTCAGAAGTATTTTTTAAGAAATATGCTTTCCCATTTAACTCTACTTCTATCCTTTTTACCACACTTAATTCGGGAACCACATCACGATCTATTTTTGTAGGTACAAATTTTAACGTGGGTTTATAAACTGTTTTTAAAAACCGCACAGCATAGCGTACGGTTTCATCAACTTCTACACTTTCTATAAACCCTACATAATATTTCCAAGATTGTCTTTGAAAATACCTCACTAATACACTATCACCTACACATAAAACTTCTTTGATGTTTGGGAGCTCACAGTGTTTGTCAGTGATTTTGTTTATCTCAGTCTTTTCAATTTGTATATTGTTACAATTTCCTGTTTCTTCTTCTACTGTTTCATATGCGCCATCTCTGCTAGTTTTCACTTTCTTTAGTTCCATATCTTTTTTATCCTCACCGCAATTTTCTTCCGTATGTTCTGAAAAATAATCATAACCGGGTACTTCTCCGATGTCGGCTGTACTAAGAAGTCTTTCTTCTTCGGCACCTGGAAGCTCTCGGTTTTTGTCAGTATTTGTGGTTATTCCAGTCTTTCCGAATTGTGCTTTGCTCTGATGTCCTGATTTTTCTTTAACTGTTTCACGTGCGCTATCGCCATCGCTTTGTACTGTCTCTGATTCTATGTTTTTTTTCGTTACATTGCTTTCTTCTTGATTTTCTATATACGTTGAAACAGAGTTAGAATCGGGTATAAATAACTCGTCATCTGAGGTATCATGTATAGAAAAATCATCGTCATTTTCTGTGGTGCTTGCGTCAGAATCAATCATTTTTTGCGTCTTACGAAATATTTTTTTTTGAGTATTAGTTTTTGCTAACTTTTTGAGTAAAATATTTTGTTTCGCACTTAGTTCTGGCATAGTCGACGTGGATGGAATTGGATTATCATATAAATTTATATTTTTTTTATGTGATAAATGTAATGGATCAGATTTATCAATTTTTTTGAGCTTCTGAGACTATTTCCAAATGTTTTGATACAGAAGGCACGATTTTCCGGTCTATACCTAACGTCTGATAATATTGTTATTTTTTCTTTTGTATTTTTTCCTGTTCTACAAATTTTTTCTATTTTATTTCTGTTTTCTTTCTCTTCTTGCTCCGAATCAGATATTTCACTTAATTCTGATATTTTCTTTTTTCTCTTAATGGCTCGGTTTGTTTTATTCCGAACAGGGTTATTTTCTGTATCGCTTTCTTTGTCAGATTCATTGTTTTGAAGAAGTAGGTGGTTTTTAACATCTAAACATTCACAATGACCTTTCGGAAACAGGGCATCACAACAAAAACAGCTCAAACATCTGAATTTAATGACATTGGCTGTCTCTGTGTTCGTAATTTGATGAAGAGTCATTGTCTGTGGTACTGGCGTCAGAGTTTCTGATATTGTGTATTTGGCAATATCAGCCTCTGAAATATAAAAGGTCATTACGGAAGTATCAGAGTCCTTGAGAATTTTAAATGCTGTTTGGGCATTTGGTATATCTGTGCCCTCATGTCCTATGGCTCATAGCCATCCAGTCTGCGTTTTATCGCGCCACCAACCCCATCTGCTGCTCCTTTACCATGAGAAGACTCACTGAAATTCCACGTAGAGTGTGGGAATCCCAACAATTTTGTGTATTTTGAAAACAAAAAAAAATTCTTTTTTTGTTTATATTGGCTGGTAGGGCCATCAGAAAAAAAATGTACAGCTGACACAGTCGGGAATTCTGTTCTTATATGGTTAAGAATAGGTTCAAGATGGGCCCATATGGCCTCTGGACCATGTTCGTTGCTGGGCGATATAGAAGCAAATGCTTGTGGCTTGTTCCCACTTGTGTATAAGACACCGGTATGAATCGTTATCTGTGGTTTCGAAGCACCGAAGTGCATAGATTGAACTTCTATTGAAAGTTTGCATGTATAGTTTTCACTAAAATCTATATGTACTGCAACTTCACTGTTTTTTAAGTTTTTGATGCACGATGAGTACTGGTGATATTGGTGTTTTATATTATAAACATGTTTTTTTACGATATTAAGTTCTTTGTTAAATTTCTCTACAAAATTTTCCAATGTCTCACTTATTTGTTTCTTTTCCATCTTCTTAGTAATTGATATTTGATTATCTTTTTTATTTATATACTCGTAATTATCTAGTTTAAATTCTTCGTAAGTAACTATTTCACTTTGATTATGATTACTCCAGTTAAAAGAAATAAAATTATCTTTACAATCAGAGCATTCCCCATACGCACATTTTTTCGAATTCAAGTCGCATTGTATTATAGATAAAATTGTATCTAAATCCTTGCTTTCTATCAGTCCGATTTTTTTTAATTTTTCAATCTTGAGCATCATGTTTTCATGTTTAATACATCCACACGTTTCTCTGTTTTGGAGTTTAGGACGCAAAACGTAGAAAGGCCGGTACTTTTTAAATGCAGTATACTTTGCTTTGCCTCCTTCCAACCTATACTTTTTGTAAAGATCCTTCAGACTTTTCAATAAATAGCGTCGCTGTTGCTTGTTTTTTTTCAAAGTTTTGACTTCATTCTTCCCGGCTGTTGCCCGACTAATATCATCTCTTACATAGAATTGCCTAATTTCTTCTATAAGCATCTCATTTTTTCTCAAAATAGTTTTTCTGTGACGAACTCTTCCTCTCAATCCCAATACAGCTGTAGTTACGCTTTTTGCCTTGTACTTTTTGACTATATCATTCTCAACTACTCTTTTAAGAACATTTCGGTCTTTATTATCTTCAGAATTTTTGTAAGTATTTTGTAGAGCATTAGTTAAAACGTTATAATTAAGAAGCTGTCTTTTTACTTTTTGTTTTTCTGGTGTAGATATATTGGGAATATTTTCTTCTATAAAGCTATCGGTTTTTGTAAGTGGCGTCATTTCAAGAGCATCTTGAACTGTATTCGTAGGAACAATATTTATCAGCAATTCTGCATTTTCTGCTTCCAACTCTTCAATACGTGCCTTTAAAGATTTTTGCTTTATTATTGAACGATAATTTTTTTTTTTAAGCGCTAAAATATTTTTTGTCATTTTGCTGATTTTGGTCTCGTAATTTTTTTTCACAGTGGCCAAATGTCTTTGAAACTTTTTTCTTTCTGCTAATCGTGCTCTATTGTCAGTTTGATCGTTATTATTATTTTCAGCAACATTTTCTTTTAGTTTATTTTTTTGTCTATTTTTTCTATTTCTCCACTGTTTCCTTAAGGTAGCTTTTTCACTTTCCGTACATTCGCAAATTTTTTTTCTTTCTTTATTTCGCGCAGCATTTTTACGTTTAGCTTCTTCAAATTTTTCTGGGTTGTTAGCTCGCATTCGCTCTCTGTATCGTTTTTGCTTTTCTGCCGCCGTCAAAACCATCTAAAAATAAAATATTTTCTATAATAGTCGTGTAAACGACGCCTATTGTATAAATGTCTGTTTTGGCAAGTTATTGTCCCCCGGGATTTGAACGCAGGATCTCTGGTTCGTAAGCTAATGCGGACACAAATACACGACAATACTTATTTCTTACAAAAAATATAAGTTATGAAGCTTTTTAACCGACTTCAAAAAGAGAAGCTCTGTGTTCGACCCGCATGTATGTATGTAGAAACTAAAAAGCTTGATATATTATTTTTTTCACAAAAAGAGAACAGACTTCATAAACCACAAAGTGAAAAATAACTTTAAAATTTCGGAAGTCGGTGGCAAGGCACTACAAAATTTCAACACAATCAAAGCACCAACTTCCGAAACATGATAGTTTTTGAAGTGGGTTCTCTTTATGTAAAAAAGTTAATTTTTAACTTTAGATTCTCTAGTGAGTACTACCCCTAACAGCCGATCACGAATGTTACGTAACACAATAGTAACACATGGTATCATTCGTGAATCAAAATATGGTTGGACATAACCTAAAAAGCCTTTATTCGTCAAAGTTTTGTAGTAATAAGACGCCGCATAGTTTGATTTGTTACTAGAACACTAAAGCTACACATATAATTTTATTAATTATAGTAAATTTGTATTCTTACCTTGCATAATTCTTACTCTAAATTATTAAAATGTTCCGAGACAAAAATGCCGGCTACCATAACAATCAACTTTGACAGAAACAAAATGGCGATTTTTTGTCTAAAGGTTGGCCAACATGGAATTGGTGCTGCCATTACTTAAAAATATTTTCGTGGCTTGGATATCTAGTTATTTAGGGGGTTATTTTATAGTAACTTGCGTGAAGTTTCATTCGTGAAAAAAAGTGTGACTATTGTTTAAAGTTAGTTTTATATTTATTTTTTATGTTATTTTTATTAGAACTTGTTAAAAGTATCCACAAGTTTACAGAATAATTTAGAAATACCAAAATTTTACAGGTATCAATAGATTTGTGCATAATTTTGTGATTTCAAAGTGTGAGATGACTAAGTGGGACACATGACTCTTGTATGGAAACTAAAATAAGCATTTACAAAAAAAAAAAATTGAGCTTGTTAAATGCACTCGAAATGAATTTAAACTATTAATATAATAATAAATATAACACAGTGAACCTGAAACTATTTAAAAACTACCATATTTACTATATAAAAAAACCTGGTGTTATATAAAATGACAAAGACATTTTTTTTTTCTTGAATGTACAATTTTTGGCGGCCATACTCAAAAACAATTATTAAGTTAGACTCGAAGCACAGCTCAATTGGAAATGACTGGAATTAAAATAATTCCTTTATTTATAGTACGTTTCCTTGCTTTCTACCGCGCCGCCTCGCCACGTGCCGGCTCTATGAAAAGGATGCCGCCGCAAATCAAACAATGCCGCGTGCGGCGTACAAACACACACTAAATATTACCTACTTGTACAGACGCGACGCGTGAATAAAATAGAATTAGTGCCAATCACTATTCTTTACATATAAGTGAATGTTTTGGCGTACATCTATACTAATATTATAAAGCTGAAGAGTTCGTTTGTATGTTTGATGACAGAAGTTTTAAAATAAATAAATAAGTCCTGAACGTCACTATACCTCCAAAGTTACTATTCCTCGTGGACGAAGTCGCGGGCACAGCTAGTAAATACTTACTCTCATCATCTCTCTCAGAGATATTCGGGCTGGTAAGTAATACAAAACTCTTATCGCAGGCTTTTTATTTTATTAGTAGGTAAGTACCTACGCTTTTTATATTATTTTATTAGTTTTGTAGAATTTTTTTACACGTTTCAAGTATATTTAAAAGTGGCTACAATATTTATTAAACGGGTGATATTTGAACACTTTTTTGCTATTTTTTCTTGTAAAAACTTAAGAAATATAATGACTAAATGTACAATAATAGTACCTAAGTAATTAGTTTAAAACCATATAAGTAATCAATATTATAATATATACTTACTAGAATGAATTAATATGACATCTACTACCTATCCTTACCATTTTATCCTAATCATAATACTACTTGCGTGATCAGTATAATGTATTCATTTTCATTCTAAGCACTCTGAAACTTATTTATTCTTTGGAACACCTGTAGGTACTCTTAAAAAAATTCGAAATTATTTTGCATGAGTATACCTACGCCCTATGGCGGCAATCAAATAGTGTCACAAATGTTATGATTTCGGCGTGGCGGCAACGATTGTTTTAGATTTCAAAAGAAGCGCGTGTATCATACCTAACCATGTACTTCCGAAAAGCGGCAAATTTCTTTGAGAAGTAAGTACAAAACCTTTGATGCCGCATTATCAAAGTGCCGATGGTTAAAACATAACTATGCATGCACTCAGTTTGATTTTAATAGATATTTTTTTATTCGCTATGTTTATGGTATTAGTCGTAATGCGCATAGGTCCAGTTTTTCATATTCTTTGATACAGTTTTTTGCGTCTCATAGAATTCCTAAGCGTACCTACCTATACACCGAACTGTTACACCTAACTACTCAGTGAAATAGCGCTAAGTCCTAGCTGCAAGACGCAAGAGTCTTGCAGGCTATGTCTTGTTCTTGCTCAAGTCTTGCACGGTCAGTCTTGGTCTTGGTCTTGCTAAAAATACGCGGTCTTGTTCTTGGTCTTGGTCTTGCAAAAACGCAAGAACAAGACCAAGACTGAATTTGGGCAACACTACTCATGAATCATTTTAAGGTACACAAAAAGAAACTGAAACACAGTATCAGTATAGTAAGTAAATCAACTTTATTATTTATTAAATCATTTTTGTTTCTTTTCAAATTACCATTTTCACAGACAAGCCCTTGAATCGCTTTTTAGAGGCTCCATTATCTCTGCCTTGGCAGTAACATAACAAATTTTAAAATATATGAAAAATTCACGGTTCGTAGGAATAATTGTTTTAAAATCTTTCCAGCAATTATGTAAAAACATATTACAAAAATCAACAGTTATTATGTACAAGTAACGTTTAATCAGTATAACCTGGATGTAGGCAAAAGGGCGTCCATACTTTGAGGACTTTCATACTGGTACTAAATGATACGAGTAGGCTTGATTACGCGTTCACTGTACAGTCATAGCAATTAGCTGATTCCCCTTTGCAATTCTTTTATATTTTATTTACTTCGCTCAAATAAATAAAATATAAAATAATTGCAAAGGGGGTCAGCTAATTGCTATAACTCGCTATACATTCATTTTCAGTCTTAATTATCACATAAACCGGAATTGTATATTTTCATACCTACATAATAGGTAAAAATTCTAAATAAAAAAAAATATTAGTCTTAAAAATATCTGAAATAATAAAATCACCGCAAGTTGTTACTCTTCATACAAAAAAATATTACACTAATCAACAGATTAGTGTAATATTTTTTAATTAGTTTCAAAGATTAAAAAAGTAGTCTATTTACAACTGTTGTTGTAAATAGACTATTTTTTAATCTTGTATATCACAGAGAAATCAACATTGTACATAATTTTCTTACAATAATAGCAATAATTTTAAAACATTACTTATCAAAAATAAATAAAATTACAATTACTTTGTCTTCGTCCACGAAACAAATATGGCAATTATTGCAGACAGTTGTTCTATGCAGCTTTTTAAATTTATCGAACCATTTTCATAATTTGCTACAATTTGGTTGATTTCGGCATGGGACTTTACGTATTTCTCTTTTTTCTTGGAAATAGGAATGTTACACTTGAAAAATTTGATCATTTTAAATGCAAACCACCTTGTATCATGTTTCACGACACTTAAATATTTGATTAAAGTAGGTATTTTACCGACACGCCTATTTAATCTCCCATTCCAACCTTCTACGCTATTGGTGGTACGGTGTCTCTCGCCGTAACAACACCATTAGCCATCCATTCTCTTGCTTCGTTTGGAGGTCCATTTTCCAGCCATTGTTGAACCATGTAATCGTTGAATTTGGTGTAGTTAGGATCATCATAACTGAAAGGAAATAAAAGTAATAAATAAATAAAAAATACGAATGATGTACCTAGCGTGTCAAAATTAATAGAGATAAGTGCCAAAATTAAGCATACCTGTCTTCCATAATCAGTATGAATCCCTCTGCTATTGCCGGCTGAGGAAGTAGCGCCAGCGCCACACATTTTTTTACGTGGTTTACGGATTCATCATGATTGGTTAAATAAAGGGATTGCGCTTTACGTAGTAAGCACCGTGTGTAGTGTACAAAGCATCCTTTTATAGTCGCCCTTGGAAAAACTTTTTCTGCAGCCTTGATCGCCGCAACTTCGTAATCAAATGTCATTTTATTCGGCTTCATCTTTGGAAAGACACTACGAATCAACTCAAACATTATTTCGTAGGTTTTCATGTTTTTGCTGATTAATAGGCAATATAAAAGAGGCACTATATTCGTATGTCGCTCTGAACTGCCCAGATCACCCGATATGACATATAATTGTTTAAAAGGACTTGGACAACATTTGAAAGTGCCATCAAGAAAGATATGTTTTACCCGGTAAATGCATTTCCGGGTTTGTCGACTTGAGATTTTTAAAATTCTGTCTTCATCATCACTATAGTCAGCGGTCAAACATTCTTTATAGTCCGGTGGAATGACTACCTGACTCGCAATATCATATTGAGTTTTTGAAACTTTTAAATGTTTATTACGATACACAGTCACACAGTTACACAGTCTTTATTTAATATTTTCAAGATCTGGTAACACTTTTGCAACACGAACGCTGCGGTTTTTTTACAGGCGATTTTTTCGTATATTTGAGACACGGACGAGATATCGTCGCACACTTGTTGTTCACACTGATATATGATATCTTTAACTTCATTTTTTTCAAAGTTTGGCACACACTCGGGTGAATGTCTGTTTTCATTTAGCACTATGTCACCTTGTACGGTCATACGCCCATAACACCCGTTTTTTATTTTTGAGTTCACGCATCGCCACCTTGTAGAGTCCTTATTTTGCTTTTGTACATAGTATTAATGACCTGCGTGTAGAAGTACCTTTTGGCCACGTTGGGACTTCACATAATTTAGCACTGATCTCCCATTACTTGGTCCTGCACTCATTATTATTTCGTAACTCACTTGAACTTAAAACGTGACGATCCGTTTATCTCTAAAAAACTAGAAATACTGATAAAATGACTGAAGAGTAAACACATGCATAACGAATGTAATTGTACATTAAACTGGCTTGGCACCGGCCGCATTGCTAATTGTCTCTATCTCGCTCTTTCTTTTGTTAGTTTGCGCTATTGTCTTATTATACTATCTTGACTTCTAATTAATAATAACAACACTTCTAATAGAGTTGCCGTGTCTGGCCATACCGCTGTTAAAACCACGATGGTTTGTGTGTGTGTAATTGTGTAAAAAAATCTGTTAAAACTGTATTTTGATTAATAAACGGCGAAAGAGATAGCCAGAAAATATGACACTTACTTATTACTTGCGTATTTTTTTTTAAGTCCCATGAAAATATATTTTACTTTGTCCACTAAACACTAAAAATTTAAAATTAAACTTATTTTATAGGTACTTTTTTTACATTTTTTAGTTTTGAGTCAATTTGATTTACTCACTATACTGATAAAGTGTATCCATTTTTTGATGACTGTACTTAGCAACGACTAATGACGGAGTGCCGAGATGGGATTTTTTCGTAAAGATGATAAATTAATTCATGGGTGCCGAGATGGGAAGGTGCCGAGATGGGACTAAACCGTCGTCTTTATCTGATAAGACATGTTTAGGGCGTCGGATGCGCGATATGTGTGAAGGTGTGTATCGGGCAGCTACTGCCACTAGTGGGTTAGTGTGTGTGGTAGCTGAATCGAAAAAGCGTTTACTAGCTTTTTTGAAAAATTGCTGGATGGTCGGCAAATTTAAATCGACATGTAATTGTTCATTACGTACGTACCAGGGGCTTCCCGTGGCACGTCGCATGAAGCGATTTTGGAGTGTCTTCATTTTAGCAAGGCGAGACGGCTCGACGTGTGCGAACACGACGCCATATATGTCATGATAGGGCGGGCGTATGCACGTTGTGTAAATTCGCACCTTTGACTTAAGGGCGAGTTTACTACGCGCATTGAGTAGGCAGTGGAGGCGAAATAGGACAAAGGCAGCACGGTTACGTACTGTCTATGTGCTCTATGAACTGGAGTTTATGGTCGAGGATAACCCCTAGGTATTTGGCCTTGCGTTCCCAAGGGATCGATTGGCCTGACATTGTTATGGGTCGGGTGCGAGTTCGAAAGTCACTGTTTTTGCCATGTTTGACAAATAGTACAGCTGCACTTTTTGACGGGTTTAGCTCTATTCTCCATTTAGTGAACCATTTCTCTAGTGAAACGGCTGCTGATTGGAGGTGTCCGGTCATACTTTCAGTGCTAGTGCTTGAATAGTAATAGCTGTGTCATCGGCAAATAGGGTCAGCTGGCACTTTTTGTGTTTAGGTATGTCGCTTGTGTAGAGCGAAAATAAGGGGGGGGAGAGCACGGAGCCTTGGGGCACGCCAGCTCGTATCGGGTGAGGGGCAGAGAGGGCCTCTCCTATTCGGTAGCGGAAGGTGCGATTCGACAAGTAGTCTCGTATGATGATCACGAGACGATCGGGCACATTGAGTTGGTACAGCTTGTACATCAAGCCGTTGTGCCAGACTTTGTCAAATGCTTTCGCCACGTCAAAGAAGAGGGCTCCTGTCATGCGCCCCACTTGATAGCCTGCAGTGGCGAAGGGTGGGTTTATGAGAAAAGTAAGCCGGAGCAAAAAAAATGCTTACCTAGCCCGGACGTGCAGTTACCTAAAATCTGTGACTGACTTCCTGGCTTCAGTCTTCTATAAGCAGATGTCTTTAGTCCACCTTTACCATACGTGTAAGCACTGATAGATTGAAACAGTGTCTTGCAAGTATAATAAAAGTGGCTTTGAAAAAAGCCGTTTGTGGTGTGATCAGTGTGATGACGTTGACGTATGATGTCTACTAGACAAAACGACTTAACTAAAATACTACTGACTTATTCTACTTATAATACTACTTATACTCTAAAGCTATTCGTCTATTCTTTCGTACAAAGTGCGCTAAGACATTATCATAAAAACCGGGATGATTCTTAATTTTTAGCAATAAATGTTTTTCTATAGAAAAAATGGCTAGATCAGATAATCGTTCTTGTTTTTGAGAATTACGCAAGTACGTATGAATTCGCTTCAAAGCCTAAAACGACCTCTCCGCGGATGCCACTGTAACGGGAAGTGTCAAAAATATACTACATAATTTTGTAATTTGTGGAAAAGTGTCACACAATAATGAATTTTGAACATTGAGATAAAGCTCGTAAACATCTAGTTTGTTCAAAGACGGAGTTGTGTACAAGACTTTCAACTCATTCTAAGCAGTGAACTCAAATATTTGCGGAAATTTGAATAGCAAAGAAGATATTATTTCATCAGGAAATGATCTACTATAAAAACTATACTTAGATTTATTAAGTAAATTAAGAAAACTCATTTGAGAAAGTGATTGGTACCTGTGTTGTATTTGCGTCTTAACATTGTCTATTATTTCAATGAAAAGACGCCGATACATATTTCTAGTGTCTACTTCTGTATTTAGTCGTCTACGCTGTCGCGGCGGCTCATGGAATTCCTGGACGCTGTCATAAATAAAATCAAAATTATTTATAAAATCATTCGCAAGCCAACTATTGAATGAATCTATTTCGCGGTTTGCCACTTCGATATCAATCTGTTTTGACTGCAATAAATTAAAAAGAACGTTGGTTTTTTGAAAAATGTCTGATAAAACATGCAAAAAAACAAAACTGCCTGTTTTCTAACTTACTGAGGAAACATTCTGCCAAGGAAAGAGATTCACTATCCCAAGATTGCGGGTTATCTAACATCGAATTAAAAGTATTAATCATGTCTAATCTACAGTTAAAAATTACATTAATAATGCGTGAGTGATAGTGCCAACGGGTTTCTGATACTCCAGGCATACGGCGGTCAGCTATTTCCTTCAAAAGGTTGGACCGTTTAGTTGATTTGTTGAAAAACCGAACAATACTATTTACGTGTCCAAAAAAAGTTTTCAGTTCCTGAATATTTTCAAGGGAACGGCTAAGTACTAAATTTAATATATGAGCGTAACATGGGACAAACATTGCCATGCATCGCGAATTTTTGCTTGTACTCCACCGTGCTCGCCAGACATTACTGCCGCGCCGTCGTAAGACTGACCAACTAACTTATTCCTACAACGATACTGGTCAAGTATTTCTAACAACTGTTTGTATAATACTTCAGCAGTTCGACTTCCGCTAACATCGTAAAAACGGGTCCGAGCCCATTCGTCCCCTAAGATTCGCACCCTGTGCCCACTCGTCCCCTGGAACTTTTGAGGGGCCCATTCGTCCCCTGAAAAATATTTATTTTTATTCATTCTTCTAATATAAGTACATGTATATGTGTATACTGCAGCTTGGTAGTCCTGGTACAGTCGCGCAGAAAAGGCTAAAATAAAAAATATAGTAATTCGGTAGATATCATGTTTATTTCAAATAAGATTAACACATACAAAATCACAATGTCCTAGAAACTAACAAAATAAAACTCTTACAAAAATCAGCCTTGATTGACCATCATATAAATCAACATTAAATATAAAATATGCAAAAAAAAAATAGAACACATATCAACAGTAAATAATCACTTCTTATTTTTTTGTATATTAAAATACATACATGCAAAATCATAATAACTTAAATCAAAAAAATTATAACAGTACAAAAAAAAATACTAAAATCACAGTAATTATTGAAGACTAGATAAATCAACATATATTTTTTTTGTATATTAACCAACTACATGCAAAATCGTAATAACTTAAATCTAATAAATTGTAACTAGAAGTACCTACATAAAAATTGGCTAAAATCACCGTATTTTTTGTATATTTACCAACTACATGCAAAATCAAATTCATAAAAAATGTATTTATATTAATATTGAATTATAAAAATGTATTTATATTGTTATTGAATTATAAAAATGTGTATAGATTATTATTATTATTTGAATGAGTAATACTAAATTATTGAAATTATTAACGTAAAATTGTGTCAATAGCATAGTTATTTTAATTTTAATTTGTAATGTTAAATAACCCTCACATTTGCGATGCCTGGAAAAGGCCGCTAAGTTGTAAGTACCTACAGTATAAAATAACACCAAAATGTACACTTAGTTTGCAAATAAACCTTTGACTTTGACTTAACTTAAATCTAACAAACTACAATAACAAAAAATGACTAAAATCACAATAATTATTGAAGATTAAACAAATCAACATTATTTTAGTATAAAACTAATCTTATATTTGTTTTTTCATTTTAAATTAATAATAGCTTTTCCATGCAGTGGCCTAGTGAAATCTGATTTTCAAAAAATTGGCTAATTATGCGATTTATTCTCGCTTCATTTTCAATCGATTCAGGAGTCCGATTATTTGTTTGGACACCCCTTTGCACCTGCTCCATTTTATTTTTTGATAAATTCGCTTCTTTATGTAGTGTCTAAACATTGCAAAATATTTGGTTTATTTCTACCATTAATTTTACGATTAATTTTGGAATGCCAACTTTCTACAAGATTAGTCGTCCGATGACGTTGTCCATATACATTCCAATTTCTGGCTATAGTTTTATTATCGAGCCAGTTCTCGACAAAATAATCATTAAAAGCTGAAATTAGATTATTTTGAGGGCAGTCCTCCATGATATAAAGCCAACCGTCATCTATATATTGTTCTGGTATTAAAGCTAGTGAGGCGCAAAGGGCAACGTGTCGCTTATGTAGTCTAGATTTGAGTTCCAAGTGTTTTGCTTTCTTCCACAGGGATTTCAAAAAATGGAAATAACATCCAGAAATTAGCGTATTTGGGAAAACTTTTTGTGCCGCGTTTTGTATTGCCATCTCAAAATCCATAGTAAACTGACGTGGACACCAATTGGGAAAACGGGCCTTAAGCATATGAAATAGAATTTCGTAAGTAGCTTGCTTTTTATTTAAAAGCAGCGCAAATACTAACGGTACAACATTTGTACTGGTGGTAGAACTTCCAATATCAGCGTGAATACTAAATAGCTGAACAAATGGATGAATTACAAATTTAAAGGTTCCATCTAAAAAGAAATCGGAGAAACTTGACATTGTCACCTCATTTACCACAGAAAATATTAAAATTCGGTTTGAACCATCTTGATAATCACATATTAAAAAGTCTTCATATTTTTTAGGTACAACTACTTCCTCTGCTTTTTAAAAATCAGCCGCTTGGCACCATTTGCTTTTCTTCTTGCGTTATAGAGTCCATGTTTAAGGTTTTGGAAGTCGGGAATATTTTGTACTAAGTCTAGTCCTTTGTCTTTAAATTCCCTCATTTCCTCGTCAAATATATTTAGTAGTGACTCGTTTCCTCTGGCTGCTCTATTCTTGCATGAATTTAGTGCTTTCTTGAGCTCATTTTTTGTTGTATCTGGTGTACATAAGTGAGGTGTTTCTTTTAAGGTTCGGTTTTCTTGAATTATGATACTTCCATGGCAAGTATTTCTTTGAGTGCATTTCCAATAAAATGAGCCATTTTTGTATTTTTTCTTCATATATAACTGATACCCTCCTCTCATTAAAATTGGTCTACCTCTTTCAGAGGATATATACTTAATTCCTGTCAAACCACTACTGCACTGTGGTTCATCAGCCATTATTCTGTAAGAAAAAGTTACCAAATAATAAGATTCCTCGACATAATACTAATAATTTAACTAATACTTTATGCTTATTATAAATTAAATAAACATACATGTATTCATAGACATTTATGTTTATTTAATTTATAATAACCGTAAAAACATTTATTTAATATAAGTTGTTATTATAGTTTTTAACAGATATGTAAAACATTTATCTTCGAATACTATATTCAAACAAGAGTTTTAAGATGTTGTATTCACAGCACATCTATGTCAAATCGTATGTCCCTTGCTTTCCAAACATCCAAACGAATTAATGCAAAATAAATCAAAGCAACATATTATCAAAACATGCTGTTTTTATATATGATGGTGTGATTGAATCGATTAATAAACAAACTATTTATCTACTCTATATATGTAGATATGAAAATCACTGAAAAAGTAGAAAAAGTAATACTTTATCATACAAAATAGAAAATTATGTGAGTGCATACACACTAAAAATCTATGTTTTACCTTAAAATAAAATAAAGTATTTAATAGTAACTATGTAGATAGTAGTTATGTAGATATGAAAATCACTGAAAAAGTAGAAAAAGTAATACTTTATCATACAAAATAGAAAATTATGTGCACACACACTAAAAATCTATGTTTTACCTTAAAATAAAATAAAGTATTTAATAGTAACTATTAAAAAATAGCAGCAGTTGAATTTTTTTTTTCTGTGTCATCGTTCCAATTATATACATGTAAGTCTTTTGAAATAGGGATGTATAGGTAAATAGTAGAACTTACGTATTTTTCCTTCACGTACTATCGAGGAATTTCATATCTATACACCTTAAGGACTATTTTTGCTTGCAGCGCTCGGCCGCTATAGAAATCTCATCAACCAATAGCATCGCACCATCAGATTTTTGATGAGACCCTTGTTTTTGTAAATGAAAAAAAAAGACAGTAAAAAACGCGTGGCACAATTCACACCAATTGTCAACATTGTCCAAAAACTCTACCAAATTTAGCTGGACATTCATATCCAAAATAAAATGGTATGGACGTCCAGCCTCCGGAATTTCATCACATAAAAAACATGATTCTACTAGGATAAAATGAACCTCTTGCCAGGGCCAAGACAGCTGATTGATTAATATATCAGCGTAATCACTGTATGTAAAATAGTTGTCCACATCTAAAATATTCGCCATGTTTGCTGTTGGCTGTTGCTGTGCATGTAACGAAATAAGACGTTTTCTGAGTCTACGCCGCAACAAAGAGACGCCGACAGTCGGTATTACTCTTGATATTTAATCCGTGCCCAATATATTATAAACAATACTTAAACAAAATTATTGAACGAATGAATCTCCTTTGTTCATAAAATGATAATAAAAGAGAAGCGCTGTTAGCATCGACCATACAGCTGGTCGTTACTTGTCGGATCTTAAGTGCGTTTCAACACAACGGGGATTTAACAAAAAAATCTGTTGTGATGGGCTAACTGTATTGCAGTGGGGTAAGTTCTATTTTAAACTTAAGTAAATCGCAATACACAGTCTTATTTAATAATTTGGATAGACGAAAACGCCAGTTGAAATAAAGAACATCGTTTATTGTTATATTGACCTAATAATAACATCATTAATCATCTAAGCCGAAAGCTCTGCAAATTTGCAACTGAACCCATGAAATGCGTTAGAACAAAATGTAAAGTATAAAAACATTAAAATTAAAAACTTTCTCAGTTTTGTTTCTTTTGTTCTATTCCTAGTGGTCGAGAAAGGGTCACCATATCCGTAGTCAGACATCTGTGATCATTGTAACAGAGCCTACAAAAAACGCATGAACAACAAAAAATCAGAAACAACAAAATATTACTATGTATTTTTGTTTCATTGATCGATGCAAAAAGGGGCGTAAAACAGATGTGGTCATCGTGTTCACGGGATTTTGTTTTGAAACTGTTTAGATATGAAATTCCTCGATAGTACATGCACTGATCACTTCACTCACTAATTAAATTTAATAAGTAATCCTACAGGATACGCTAATGAGTAAACTTTCACTCGAGACAGTATAAAAATCAGTACGCTTGGATTTGCAACTATAAGAGCCGATTTTTCAATCCTCGGATAAAAGTAACAATAGCTACTTAAAGAATAAAGTTATTAGACTCTTTATTAGTCAGATAAGTGGTTGTCAATTTTTCAATAAATATTGCACCTAAGAATAACTATCTGACCGATCATCTCATCTGTTAAAACGCTAACGTCACGGAGGTGAAACAAATATACAGAATAACTGAATGTTAGAGCGGGACTTTGATTCCTTTGAACTGTTCCATTTGTGGGAGTAAACTCATCAAATAATGATAATCATCTGATTTTGGAGGTTCTTGTGCAGGCGTCCTTTCTTTGTTCTGAAGTAGTAAAAGTCGTTTTTTTTCTATTTCCAAGAATTCAGAGCGCAGTTCGTTAGCTGATTTCCTCTTTTTTCCTCGACTGGATGTTGATGGAGCCGATGTTGATGGTGTTGGTGACGATACTGATATGCTCGATAAAGGCGATGCCACATTTATATCACTTATAATGGAGTCTTGCGTGTCGTCATTTTCGTCACTGTCACTAGTTAGATGAGTAGTGATATTAGATTCACTTCGGCTAGGCTGTATTTGATCTTTCATAAAAGACATTTGGCAGAAATGTTTCCAAGTAGATACACAATCAGTAGCTGCATCCCCAGATCGAGTTGGTGGAATTTTTTTTAGTTCCTTTCTGTAGTGGTCCTTAATGTTCTTCCATTTACTCTTCAACACATTAACTGTAAAAAAAATGGTAAAATGAATATGATTTAGTCTGTAACTAACTGTACGTTTTATTTGCAGGTACTTGTCTACAGGGATGTCATTCAAATCACTAGCTTTTTCCTTCCGACTAGGAGCTACTACTGTTGGAAATATTATACAATGTCGCCCATGCGCATGTGACCGCCCGTAATATTCTGAATATTCATGAAAAAATGTCGAAAATAAACTTCAAAAGGGGGGGTCTATCTATAATATTTTTCATGTTATTCAATTTTTAATTTTTTAAGTAGAGTTTGTAGATTTGCTTTCTATTTTTTGACACATCTCCGAAGTTTATGGGTCGATTTGGATTCTGTTTATTATTTCCAAAAGCTTATCAGTTATTTTAACAGGTTAATTAACATTTTTACTAAAAATTATCGACTACGAAAAAAAAGACGGAATCGAAGTAATTTTTTCGGTAAAAAATTGTGTATTTATTTTAAAAAAACTAGTGTAAGTCCATAAATTATCCCCATAGGACGACTTTTTTAATTATTATTTGTAATCTACTACATAACAGCAAAAAATTCACAGATCATTATTAAACCAAACTGTAACTAAATCCAAAGTAAAACTCTAAAACTTTAAGGGTCAAATTTAGGAAAAGAAAATGTGAAAGTCAATTAAATGTCCCCGCTCTTAGCAGTGAGTACTAAAAGGTTAAACTAATAAGGAGGACGATAATGGAAATAAAAACAAACAAGCAATAGCCAGATTTTTACTTAAAAAAATAAAAAATACAAGAATTTTAATTAATTAGATTTTCGAAATGGCCCCCACCCTCCTGTAAACAAACTAAAGCCCTCATGGCAACACTTTTTATTGTACGACGTAATTCTTCACAGTTTTCTTTCATTTCTGCAGCAGCAGCAAAAATCCTAGCCGTTAATTGCTCGCGGCTTTCAATGGGCACGGCATACACTTTTTGTTTCATGTAGCCCCAAAGATAAAAATCTAAGGGTGTAAGGTCGGGAGATCGCGGCGGCCAAGCAATGGGACCTCCTCTGCCAATCCATCGCGGATAATTTTGATTTAAATAATCACGAACTAGTCGTGCGAAGTGTGCTGGAGCTCCATCTAATTGCAGATACATCCGCCTTCTTGTTTCGAGCGGTACTTCCTCCAAAAGCAACGGCAACGTATTGACTATAAAATCTAAAAATGCGTGTTGATCTAGTCTGTTTGGTAACACGAAAGGGCCAATAAGTTCATCGTCAATCATTCCAGCCCATACATTTATGGAAAATTGAGTCTGGAAAGTTGTTTCTCTAATGACGTGTGGATTTTCAGTGGCCCACACATGAAGATTGCGATGATTTGTTATACCCGCCCTTGTAAACGTGGCTTCATCTGTCCACAAAATCTTCCTCATAAAATTGAGATTAGCTCTTTGCTGTGCAATTATCCAATTACAAAAAACAGATCTCGCACCGTAATCGACATTTCCCAAATGTTGTGCACGTCGGAAATGATAAGGATGCAGGCCTTCTTTTTTGAGAATTCTCCAAACTCTTATTCTTGGTATACCTACTCTTATCGATAGGAGACGAATACTTAGCATAGGGTTAGCGCGCACTAATCGTAACACATCCTCTTCCACGTCTACATCAACAATCACGGCGGGCTCATTTCGTTGCGGAAATAATCCTCTTTCGCAAAAAAGACGATGTACGGCAATGAAGGATCGGTACCCAAGTACTGGTATGAAATGCATGTCAGCCACATGAGACGGCGGTAGATCACGCAATCGTACCATTGCAATGATAGAGTAGTTAAGTTTGCTTAAACAAACTTTCCTCACAAGATTAAGTAGTGCACAAATCACAAAACACGTAGCGTCACGGGGTCAGTAATCAAGCGACTGAATGAAGTAACGCTAGCCGACAAGGGTGTGCACGTGGTAGGGACGCAATTGTTAAAAAGCTGTTTCTAGGAACCGGTTTCTACCTGAGCGACCCTTTTTATTTGAATAGTTGCAAATGTTCAACAAGTTGTTTGCTGGTTTTTTTTTAGAGATAGGTATTAGTAATGTTCTGTGAATTTTTAGCTGATATGTAGTAGATTACAAATAATAATTAAAAAAGTCGTCCTATGGGGATAATTTATGGACTTACACTAGTTTTTTTTAAAATAAATACACAATTTTTTACCGAAAAAATTACTTCGATTCCGTCTTTTTTTTCGTAGTCGATAATTTTTAGTAAAAATGTTAATTAACCTGT
Source organism: Tiliacea citrago (assembly GCA_963921375.1). Taxonomy (NCBI): domain Eukaryota; kingdom Metazoa; phylum Arthropoda; class Insecta; order Lepidoptera; family Noctuidae; genus Tiliacea; species Tiliacea citrago. Next base: position 5,557,263 of record OY992783.1, read on the forward strand.
TAAAATAACTGATAAGCTTTTGGAAATAATAAACAGAATCCAAATCGACCCATAAACTTCGGAGATGTGTCAAAAAATAGAAAGCAAATCTACACACTCTACTTAAAAAATTAAAAATTGAATAACATGAAAAATATTATAGATAGACCCCCCCTTTTGAAGTTTATTTTCGACATTTTTTCATGAATATTCAGAATATTACGGGCGGTCACATGCGCATGGGCGACATTGTATTTTCTGCGAATGGCGGAGTAAACGCATTCAGCAGAGCAGCTGCTATTTTAAAATCTGCCATTAGATTGCGACAAGCACGGTTAAAATATTCATGGCGGAATATTTTGAAGTCTCTCTTAAAACGGCCATTCACAGCTTCTACTACCCACCTGTTTATAGTCACACAGCGTGATCTATTGGCTTCAAGAGTGGATAGCTGTGATTGGCCGTCTTCTTTAGTTCCAGGCATATGACCTATATATCCTTTCTCATGCAGACTATCCATGCAGTCACGAAAACCTCTATCTAAAATAAAAACATCATTTTCTCTATAAAAATCATTGAATTCCGTTTCGTTTAATAAATCATTCATTATGGTTGCATCATTTGTAGTGGCACTATATGGTCCGCGTACATCTATGATATATCCATCAGAGGCACAGAGGATAAATGGCTTTAATAAATTCCTATAATTATGTAGGGAATATGTATCCTTTTGGAACAAGTAATTACTGCTTTTCTGTGTATATATATATGTTGCATCAGCTATTGTAATTCCGGGTTTTTGTTCAGCTGGTGCATCAGGCTCACCAAAAATGTGATTGGCAATGTAGGAATTTCTTGCTACCACCTGCTCCCTTCTTAAATGAGAAAAACCAAGAAATTGTGGAACATAATCTGTTAACAAGATATTTCTTGCTACAGACATTAATGTTTCTAGGGTCCTTCTCGGTACTTGAAATAAGCATGACAATCTGTCTCCCGAATCTCCAGTCCTTAACTTGCACAATAAGGCTGTTAATGCAAAACTACCCCGATGCAAATCCCTAAGCCTAGGTGTTGCTTCTAATATTTGTTGATGTTTTTGTTTACTTAAGCCTATAAAGTACTGCACTTGGTTATCAGGGTAGTTTTGAATATTCTCATAAGAGATGTTACGAAGTCCTTCCATTAATATAAAAATAATCTCTTCTATTTGTTGGAAGTAAAGTTATTGAGGCTATACTCAGCAGTATAGAGATTTCCATAATTTGCCTCTTGTCTATGCAGAGAACAAATACGAGCACCTCTTGGTATAAAATATTGATACCTAATTAGCACTTCTCGCCTGGTTTCTTCAGGAACAACATTTCGCTCTGGGTCCATGCATTCTTGGAAAATACAATGCCTTGATGTTTCAGCCGCTCTTCTTATATTGGGCAACACTATATGCTGGGGTCTTTCTTGTGGTTCTGCTGGAACATATATGCTCAAATCTCGAGCATGGTCCCAGCAAACTCCACAAACTGCATTCATGGAAAACATCTGTAAATAATTCATTTCATGAGATGGCCATAGATATCAAAATCATCATCATCATCATTTCAGCCAAAAGATGTCCACTGCTGGACATCGGCCTCCCCCAAAAGGAAGGGAGGGGGGGGGTTGCCATAATCGCCACGCTTGGCAGGCGGGTTGGCGATCGCAGTATGGTTTTAAAAGTGCATAGAGAATGCTGCTGCCCATTCTCTAGTAAGTCCCTTAGTCGCCTTTTACGAAACCCATGGGAAGAAATGGGATGGTGCTATTCTTTACGTCTGGCACCAAACGGAACAGCAACAGATATCAAAATCGCATTGATGAAATACAAATTAAACACTAAGTCTAAGTTCGATAGACATAAGTTGTGCTCAACATGTTCAAGCATAAAAGAAATGCAAACAAAAAAAGATAGGACACTGCGAGATTCCTGATTGATTTTGAGCAACCCAAGCTGGAGAATGGTTCTTGAGGTACAATAATTGGTTTCCTTCACCTTACCAAGTATTTATAAGCTAGTTACTTTTTTTTTTTTTTTTTTTTTTTATTATTTATTTATTAGGAACAATTTCAACTATAAATATATTATCTCATATATACCTGCTGGTGCTGCAACAAACGGGCAATGTTGTGGGGATTCCACTCTTCATCTGATGTTGTAATGGTCAGGCCCTGACCACATACAGCACACATTAAAACAGAATGATCACCATCCACATGATCAGGTGAAGGGGGTTGAATGTCTTCAACTGGTGGAGCAATCCTAGTTCTTCTAGCTCTTAGCCAACATGGCACACAAGCTTCATCTTCAGAATGAAGCTAAAATTAAAAGTATAAATAAATAAAAGCTTGCAAATACACATGTTAATAGTGGAAAATAATTTATATTATTTTATTTTTTATTTTAATCAAATAATGATAATTAATAATAGTTATAGTAGGTAAGTACATATTTTTTATACCTCTCGTGGTTGGATCCAAGCAGAAACTGCATTAGCCACTCTTAGTTCGTCTTCATTTGCCCCTTCAATCAAAATCCTGCGTCGACTAAGTCTTAGTATGGATCGTCCGCATACAACACAAATACTTTGATGGCCAACTCGTCTTCTCGGCATATTATCAGACAAATGTGAATGAGTAGCTAGCTGCCAGCATGCATGGCAAACTTGGTCAGCAGGTGTTATCTGGAAATAAGGAAGTGATTTGGAGTGCTGTTCAACATTATTTTATATACTTTCCTCTACTTTCCAGCAGTCAAACTATCAGAGTAATTCCTATTCTAACACTCTTAGGCATCTTAGGCAAACCAACCAACCATACATGTAAATAACAATTTGTATGATATAAATAAGTATTGTTATTGTTCCGAGTGGTGCTGGACGTAAAGAATAGCACCATCCTACTTGTTCCCGTGGGTGTTGTAAAAGGCGACTGAGGGACTGACTAGAGAATGGGCAGCAGCATTCTCTATGCATTTTAACACCGTGTTTGTTAGATTTTCGAATAGTATTGAGATTAGTTTAGCAAACGTATATATTTTAGTGTGGTATGGTGTGGTTTAAATGGTAAGGACTACTTTTCAACACGTTAAACTTATCACAGAGTTCGTCACTGGCCCATTAATAAGCAGAATGTTATTCGTAAACTACTTACATCTTTAGGATATGTCCACAGTCGAATAGTATTGACGAGATCTTCACTCTCATCGGATAAAGCGTGCCTTCTTATTCGGGACAAGCGAACGTTGCAATTAACACATTGCAAACTAGTCATTTTAACTATAGCACGTCAACTCACAGCACAGTTAATAAAGCGTCCTTTCGCGAAAGTACTACCAAGAGATAGAGTACGGAGGGGCAGATGCTCAACTCAACGTAAAAACGGCCAGATAATTCACTAAATTGCTCAGATGCAGTCACAAACCACAATCCAAAACAACAGCAAAGAACTGAACCACAGAACTGAACTGAAAGACAGCAGATTTTCTTTACCTGTCAATAAATAATTGCCATATGAACAAAAATAATATTGATGACGAAAATCATTCCTATCATTAAATCGTTAACTATTATTATTTTATGTAACAATCACGCATTCTTAGGTATAATATATTAGTGTTTAATTATATTTAATGTTATTTCTATTTCTAAATAATTAATTTATCATTTCGTTATTAGTGTTATTTTACATATGGCAACTTTAAAAAACATAACTGCGTTTAGTTTACGATTTTATTACGTTTAATTATTAAAATCTTTTTATTGATATTATTCATTAATCCGAACTTCTAAAAATAGTACACTTACATGAAAATAAATGTCTTAGTTGCCTTAATAAGTGGTATAAATTCTATAACAAAACAACAACAAAAATATGCGGGACGAAATCTGCCGTTTGCCTTTAATTCAAATCTTACCTGTCCACTCATTTTTTTCGAAGATTTTTGTAGATTTACGTAGCACTATTAAAATCGACACAATTTTGAAAGATGACATCAAACATCTGTTTGAACTAACATGGCGCCAAATTTTTTTTTTGCTACGTTCCGTTTCTCAAAACATTCAAGAATAAATCACTGCTAACGACAAACTGTGTTGCCAAAGTATTTTTTAAGATATTTCGTCAAATGTATGATGTCCAATATATGGCCAGAGCCTTATAAAGGGTTAAGTCCACAACAGTTCGCGGATTGTTGGTGTAGACTCGCGCTTTGAGGTAGCCCCACAAAAAAAAATCCATTGGGGTTAGGTCGGGGGACCTTGGTGGCCACGGGATGTCCCCAAAGCGACTAATCAGTTTTTCAGGGAAATTTTCGCGCAACAAATCCATTGAAGCTCTGGCCGTGTGTGCAGTCGCACCATCCTGTTGAAACCACGTGTGTGATGAGAACGATGGATGAGCTCGCAGGCTCGGCAAAAAGAAATTCGAAATCATGTGTCGATAATTCTCACCACTGACATTAGTCGCGTGGCCCCGTGCATTTTCAAAAAAAAATGGCCCAATTATCCCACTCGCGGATAAAGCGCACCAAACAGTTACCCTTGGGCAATGTAATGGTTTTTGGTGTTTCAATCGAGGATTGCGAGTTCTTGGAGCCCAGTAACGACAGTTTTGCTTGTTAACGTGTCCGTTTAGATGGAAATGAGCCTCGTCACTCCAAAAAATTGAATTCGCAGTGCGAAAACGCTCCAACATGGTTTCACAAAAAAATTTGCGTGACAGTCATTTTCTTTTAATTCTTGAATGATTTGAATTTTAAAAGGATGGAACTTCATGTCCCTTTTCAAAATTTCATGAACAATCGCTCTTGGAAGTCCCAGTGAAGCTGCCCTTTTCCGTATTGAAAATCGTGCATTTTCACGTAAACTCCGTTCCACCAGTGCGATGTTTTCCCTCCTTGACGATCGACTAGGCCCTGGCCGTGGTGTGTTCATAGCCGAAGCAGTTGCGCGGAACCTCTCCACCCACGAACGAATTCAATTCACACTCGGTCCATCGCTTATCCGTCGAATATTGAAATGTGAACAAAACTGCCGGCGAGCGATTACGTAAGAATCGTGGCTCTTGAAAAACGCCTCGATAGCGAATGCGCGATGCTCACCCGACCACTGCGACATCGTGACTGAGAAATCCGGACGATCAGTGGTTCTAATGACACCACCCTCCCCCCCGCACCGTTTATAACTTATTGAAATATTCGATTTTTAAAATGTAAATCTGCCGCCAGACACCCTGTAGTTAACTTATAATACAAAAAATACCTACGATGTGAAAATGGAATTGCTAGTTTATAAACCTTGTATTTTCTTGGTATGTCACTATGGCGAGTAAGCTGGGGCATCAAAGGTTCCAAATCCCTAAAAATCACTTCGAAAAGCTCCTTATTTACTCGGTAATTTCTTCTAAATTCCTCGTCAGTCATGGCAAATGCGTTGTCTGCATAACGCGCCATTCGTCTCAAATTCCGCCTTTGTCTCATATCTAAATTATGAGCATTGTCCAAAATATCACAAATAAGTTCTAAACGTGCCATTATTCACAATAAAAACTTCACAAATCACCCACAATATCAAACTCGATCCCGAAAAAGTAGCCTTCTTGTAATCGTCCAACTTTGACATAAACACGACTCCAAACTCGATATGTCAACGTCAAAATTTCGTCAAGAGTACCGAAAAAGTGCATTCGTTCGAGTAAAGTCGATTTCATTTAGTACCAAAAAAATCCACCTAATACGATTCCAATCGTGCGCTAGTGTGTCATTCAAGAGTGCCAAATGACAAGATTTCGATCCCAATTTCCAATTACGATCGAGTGTCGAGAGTAAGCCTGCTGGTCTTAGAACTGTCCAACCAGAGAGGTTGAAGCAGACCGAGAGCGCAGCGGACACTGACTGCTGCATTTTTTTTTTTTTTGATACGGGGCCTTGTAGTACTGGTATATTATTATTAGGGACATCTGTTAACGCTACTTGCTCCGCGCAGGCGGGGGCAAAGGCCGGGGGGGGGTGTCGTACTACTCTAGTTCGCGGTGGTGCTCGCCGTCGAGTACGGAATGTTTGTGTAGTGTTGAAAGATTTTCGAACTAACTTGACACTCTCTTGGTATAGAGTGATGTCGTCGTCTTGGTTTATTCCCATCTCGGCACCCATGAATTTATTTATCTTGTCTACGAAAAATTCCCATTTCGGCACCCTCTCATGAATCATTTTAAGGTACACAAAAAGAAACTGAAACACAGTATCAGTATAGTAAGTAAATCAACTTTATTATTTATTAAATCATTTTTGTTTCTTTTTAAATTACCATTTTCACAGACAAGCCCTTGAATCGCTTTTTAGAGGCTCCATTATCTCTGCCTTGGCAGTAACATAACACATTTTAAAATATATGAAAAATTCACGGTTCGTAGGAATAATTGTTTTAAAATCTTTCCAGCAATTATGTAAAAACATATTACAAAAATCAACAGTTATTATGTACAAGTAACGTTTAATCAGTATAACCTGGATGTAGGCAAAAGGGCGTCCATACTTTGAGGACTTTCATACTGGTACTAAATGATACGAGTAGGCTTGATTACGCGTTCACTGTACAGTCATAGCAATTAGCTGATCCCCCTTTGCAATTCTTTTATATTTTATTTACTTCGCTCAAATAAATAAAATATAAAATAATTGCAAAGGGGGTCAGCTAATTGCTATAACTCGCTATACATTCATTTTCAGTCTTAATTATCACATAAACCGGAATTGTATATTTTCATACCTACATAATAGGTAAAAATTCTAAATATAAAAAAAATATTAGTCTTAAAAATATCTGAAATAATAAAATCACCGCAAGTTGTTACTCTTCATACAAAAAAATATTACACTAATCAACAGATTTGTGTAATATTTTTTTATTAGTTTCAAAGATTAAAAAAGTAGTCTATTTACAACTGTTGTTGTAAATAGACTATTTTTTAATCTTGTATATCACAGAGAAATCAACATTGTTCATAATTTTCTTACAATAATAGCAATAATTTTAAAACATTACTTATCAAAAATAAATAAAATTACAATTACTTTGTCGTCGTCCACGAAACAAATATGGCAATTATTGCAGACAGTTGTTCTATGCAGCTTTTTAAATTTATCGAACCATTTTCATAATTTGCTACAATTTGGTTGATTTCGGCATGGGACTTTACGTATTTCTCTTTTTTCTTGGAAATAGGAATGTTACACTTGAAAAATTTGATCATTTTAAATGCAAACCACCTTGTATCATGTTTCACGACACTTAAATATTTGATTAAAGTAGGTCTTTTACCGACATGCCTATTTAATCTCCCATTCCAACCTTCTACGCTATTGGTGGTACGGTGTCTCTCGCCGTAACAACACCATTTAGCCATCCATTCTCTTGCTTCGTTTGGAGGTCCATTTTCCAGCCATTGTTGAACCATATAATCGTTGAATTTGGTGTAGTTAGGATCATCATAACTGAAAGGAAATAAAAGTAATAAATAAATAAAAAATACGAATGATGTACCTAGCGTGTCAAAATTAATAGAGATAAGTGCCAATATTAAGCATACCTGTCTTCCATAATCAGTATGAATCCCTCTGCTATTGCCGGCTGAGGAAGTAGCGCCAGCGCCACACATTTTTTTACGTGGTTTACGGATTCATCATGATTGGTTAAATAAAGGGATTGCGCTTTACGTAGTAAGCACCGTGTGTAGTGTACAAAGCATCCTTTTATAGTCGCCCTTGGAAAAACTTTTTCTGCAGCCTTGATCGCCGCAACTTCGTAATCAAATGTCATTTTATTCGGCTTCATCTTTGGAAAGACACTACGAAACAACTCAAACATTATTTCGTAGGTTTTCATGTTTTTGCTGATTAATAGGCAATATAAAAGAGGCACTATATTCGTATGTCGCTCTGAACTGCCCAGATCACCCGATATGACATATAATTGTTTAAAAGGACTTGGACAACATTTGAAAGTGCCATCAAGAAAGATATGTTTTACCCGGTAAATGCATTTCCGGGTTTGTCGACTTGAGATTTTTAAAATTCTGTCTTCATCATCACTATAGTCAGCGGTCAAACATTCTTTATAGTCCGGTGGAATGACTACCTGACTCGCAATATCATATTGAGTTTTTGAAACTTTTAAATGTTTATTACGATACACAGTCACACAGTTACACAGTCTTTATTTAATATTTTCAAGATCTGGTAACACTTTTGCAACACGAACGCTGCGGTTTTTTTACAGGCGATTTTTTCGTATATTTGAGACACGGACGAGATATCGTCGCACACTTGTTGTTCACACTGATATATGATATCTTTAACTTCATTTTTTTCAAAGTTTGGCACACACTCGGGTGAATGTCTGTTTTCATTTAGCACTATGTCACCTTGTACGGTCATACGCCCATAACACCCGTTTTTTATTTTTGAGTTCACGCATCGCCACCTTGTAGAGTCCTTATTTTGCTTTTGTACATAGTATTGATGACCTGCGTGTAGAAGTACCTTTTGGCCACGTTGGGACTTCACATAATTTAGCACTGATCTCCCATTACTTGGTCCTGCACTCATTATTATTTCGTAACTCACTTGAACTTAAAACGTGACGATCCGTTTATCTCTAAAAAACTAGAAATACTGATAAAATGACTGAAGAGTAAACACATGCATAACGAATGTAATTGTACATTAAACTGGCTTGGCACCGGCCGCATTGCTAATTGTCTCTATCTCGCTCTTTCTTTTGTTAGTTTGCGCTATTGTCTTATTATACTATCTTGACTTCTAATTAATAATAACAACACTTCTAATAGAGTTGCCGTGTCTGGCCATACCGCTGTTAAAACCACGATGGTTTGTGTGTGTGTAATTGTGTAAAAAAATCTGTTAAAACTGTATTTTGATTAATAAACGGCGAAAGAGATAGCCAGAAAATATGACACTTACTTATTACTTGCGTATTTTTTTTTAAGTCCCATGAAAATATATTTTACTTTGTCCACTAAAAATTTAAAATTAAACTTATTTTATAGGTACTTTTTTTTTAGTTTTGAGTCAATTTGATTTACTCACTATACTGATAAAGTGTATCCATTTTTTGATGACTGTACTTAGCAACGACTAATGACGGAGTGCCGAGATGGGATTTTTTCGTAAAGATGATAAATTAATTCATGGGTGCCGAGATGGGAAGGTGCCGAGATGGGACTAAACCGTCGTCTTTATCTGATAAGACATGTTTAGGGCGTCGGATGCGCGATATGTGTGAAGGTGTGTATCGGGCAGCTACTGCCACTAGTGGGTTAGTGTGTGTGGTAGCTGAATCGAAAAAGCGTTTACTAGCTTTTTTGAAAAATTGCTGGATGGTCGGCAAATTTAAATCGACATGTAATTGTTCATTACGTACGTACCAGGGGCTTCCCGTGGCACGTCGCATGAAGCGATTTTGGAGTGTCTTCATTTTAGCAAGGCGAGACGGCTCGACGTGTGCGAACACGACGCCATATATGTCATGATAGGGCGGGCGTGCCAGACTTTGTCAAATGCTTTCGCCACGTCAAAGAAGAGGGCTCCTGTCATGCGCCCCACTTGATAGCCTGCAGTGGCGAAGGGTGGGTTTATGAGAAAAGTAAGCCGGAGCAAAAAAAATGCTTACCTAGCCCGGACGTGCAGTTACCTAAAATCTGTGACTGACTTCCTGGCTTCAGTCTTCTATAAGCAGATGTCTTTAGTCCACCTTTACCATACGTGTAAGCACTGATAGATTGAAACAGTGTCTTGCAAGTATAATAAAAGTGGCTTTGAAAAAAGCCGTTTGTGGTGTGATCAGTGTGATGACGTTGACGTATGATGTCTACTAGACAAAACGACTTAACTAAAATACTACTGACTTATTCTACTTATAATACTACTTATACTCTAAAGCTATTCGTCTATTCTTTCGTACAAAGTGCGCTAAGACATTATCATAAAAACCGGGATGATTCTTAATTTTTAGCAATAAATGTTTTTCTATAGAAAAAATGGCTAGATCAGATAATCGTTCTTGTTTTTGAGAATTACGCAAGTACGTATGAATTCGCTTCAAAGCCTAAAACGACCTCTCCGCGGATGCCACTGTAACGGGAAGTGTCAAAAATATACTACATAATTTTGTAATTTGTGGAAAAGTGTCACACAATAATGAATTTTGAACATTGAGATAAAGCTCGTAAACATCTAGTTTGTTCAAAGACGGAGTTGTGTACAAGACTTTCAACTCATTCTAAGCAGTGAACTCAAATATTTGCGGAAATTTGAATAGCAAAGAAGATATTATTTCATCAGGAAATGATCTACTATAAAAACTATACTTAGATTTATTAAGTAAATTAAGAAAACTCATTTGAGAAAGTGATTGGTACCTGTGTTGTATTTGCGTCTTAACATTGTCTATTATTTCAATGAAAAGACGCCGATACATAGTTCTAGTGTCTACTTCTGTATTTAGTCGTCTACGCTGTCGCGGCGGCTCATGGAATTCCTGGACGCTGTCATAAATAAAATCAAAATTATTTATAAAATCATTCGCAAGCCAACTATTGAATGAATCTATTTCGCGGTTTGCCACTTCGATATCAATCTGTTTTGACTGCAATAAATTAAAAAGAACGTCGGTTTTTTGAAAAATGTCTGATAAAACATGCAAAAAAAAACAAAACTGCCTGTTTTCTAACTTACTGAGGAAACATTCTGCCAAGGAAAGAGATTCACTATCCCAAGATTGCGGGTTATCTAACATCGAATTAAAAGTATTAATCATGTCTAATCTACAGTTAAAAATTACATTAATAATGCGTGAGTGATAGTGCCAACGGGTTTCTGATACTCCAGGCATACGGCGGTCAGCTATTTCCTTCAAAAGGTTGGACCGTTTAGTTGATTTGTTGAAAAACCGAACAATACTATTTACGTGTCCAAAAAAAGTTTTCAGTTCCTGAATATTTTCAAGGGAACGGCTAAGTACTAAATTTAATATATGAGCGTAACATGGGACAAACATTGCCATGCATCGCGAATTTTTGCTTGTACTCCACCGTGCTCGCCAGACATTACTGCCGCGCCGTCGTAAGACTGACCAACTAACTTATTCCTACAACGATACTGGTCAAGTATTTCTAACAACTGTTTGTATAAAACTTCAGCAGTTCGACTTCCGCTAACATCGTAAAAACGGGTCCGAGCCCATTCGTCCCCTAAGATTCGCACCCTGTGCCCACTCGTCCCCTGGAACTTTTGAGGGGCCCATTCGTCCCCTGAAGAATATTTATTTTTATTCATTCTTCTAATATAAGTACATGTATATGTGTATACTGCAGCTTGGTAGTCCTGGTAGAGTCGCGCAGAAAAGGCTAAAATAAAAAATATAGTAATTCGGTAGATATCATGTTTATTTCAAATAAGATTAACACATACAAAATCACAATGTCCTAGAAACTAACAAAATACAACTCTTTTACAAAAATCAGCCTTGATTGACCATCATATAAATCAACATTAAATATAAAATATGCAAAAAAAAATAGAACACATATCAACAGTAAATAATCACTTCTTATTTTTTTGTATATTAAAATACATACATGCAAAATCATAATAAATTAAATCTAAAAAGGTATAACAGTACAAAAAAAAAATACTAAAATCACAGTAATTATTGAAGACTAGATAAATCAACATATATTTTTTTTGTATATTAACCAACAACATGCAAAATCGTAATAACTTAAATCTAATAAATTGTAACTAGAAGTACCTACATAAAAATTGGCTAAAATCACCGTATTTTTTGTATATTTACCAACTACATGCAAAATCAAATTCATAAAAAATGTATTTATATTAATATTGAATTATAAAAATGTATTTATATTGTTATTGAATTATAAAAATGTGTATAGATTATTATTATTATTTGAATGAGTTATTGAAATTATTAACGTAAAATTGTGTCAATAGCATAGTTATTTTAATTTTAATTTGTAATGTTAAATAACCCTCACATTTGCGATGCCTGGAAAAGGCCGCTAAGTTGTAAGTACCTACAGTATAAAATAACACCAAAATGTACACTTAGTTTGCAAATAAACCTTTGACTTTGACTTAACTTAAATCTAACAAAACAATAACAAAAAATGACTAAAATCACAATAATTATTGAAGATTAAACAAATCAACATTATTTTAGTATAAAACTAATCTTATATTTGTTTTTTCATTTTAAATTAATAATATATGCATAGCTTTTCCATGCAGTGGCCTAGTGAAATCTGATTTTCAAAAAATTGGCTAATTATGCGATTTATTCTCGCTTCATTTTCAATCGATTCAGGAGTCCGATTATTTGTTTGGACACCCCTTTGCACCTGATCCATTTTATTTTTTGATAAATTCGCTTCTTTATGTAGTGTCTAAACATTGCAAAATATTTGGTTTATTTCCGCTTGTTCCCAACGAGTCACACCTCAACGGGTAACAGTGTGACCGGTTGGGAATTAATTTTAAAAATAATCCCAACCAGTCATACTGTTACTCGTTGGGCATGTTACTCGTTGGGAATTATTTTTGAGACGTTCCCAACCGGTCACACTGTTACTCTATGGGATTTTTTTACTAAACAATTCCCAGCCAGTTACACGATTACTCGTAAAGATTCCTATGAAATTGTAAATCAGTGAATATGGTATATATTGGAATAAGACACTGTAAATAAATATCAAACAGATTTATTATCAATCAACAAAATTACAATTTTAAACATTTATAAATTATCTACACATTATAACAACCTATCTGTATCAAACTAAAAAATCTTTACAGATATCACTAGTTTCATATTATGAAATTATAAACTTGCAATAAGGCATTTAAAATAAACAACAAATTTCAAATAGCTGAAATTATAAATTAACAAAATAACAATTCAAACATTATAAGATATTTTTAAAAAGCTATATTTATCTAGGTATAAATCACAGAATCATCACAGATATTTTAATTTTAATGATTAAAGTAAGAACATCCACTTTTCTTTAACTTTTGGTATCTTAATACAGGCGATATAAGAGAAATAAAAAAAACACGAGTTCGATTCGCACGAAACACTTAAAGCTGTTTCGTGTGAATCAAACTCGTGGACACGTGGTATGTTGTTTCTTTTTTATGTTAGTAAGTATTAAACTTACTAATTAAGTATTAACATTAAAAAATTGTTCTAAATATAATCAGTCTTATGGAATTGAATATAAATTCAATATAGAGTTATCATCATAACATCATTATGGATAATAAGTAGATTTTAATAATTGTAGATTCATAATTATCCATAATAATGATATGATGACAACCATAATCAGTCTTACACGTTAATTAATATAAAATCAATGTACAACAATTTTCAACAAATCATTTTTAAGTAGTATCTTTATTTTAACTCAACGTTTTGTTTGGTATGACCAAACAAAACGTTGAGTTAAAATAAAGTTAATGTTATGATAAAGAAATAGTTAATGTTAATATAATCAGCCTTGTACATAATATGTATTTGACTCACAGTATATAATCTAATTTCGTAAAATTTCTAAAGCATGGCCTACTGTTATCAAACCTTCCGATAGCTCCTGTTGCACTTCTTGAATGAAATCGTCTTTTAAAATATATTTTTTAGCTCTTTTTCTTTTTAGTGATTTATTTATTTGTGTGAGTATGTTTCTGACAACATTAAGAGAAGAGTCCTCTTTTAATGTATGCAGGAAGTGCATCAGGTTCGGTTTTTTTGTTCCGATGGTCTTATTCAACTTACCATGCCATGCTTCTAAGGCATTTGTGGTTCGGTGCCGCTCTCCGAAAACACACCACACTTTAAAAAACTCTCTACACAGCCATTGTCTTTCCATATATTTTATAAACTGTTTGCAGCTTGAACTTTCGCTATCTCCGTATCGAGCAATTATATATACCCATCCGTTTATTATTTCATGCTCTGGCAGCAAAGGAAGCACAGCACTGAGCTGAACTAATCGCACCTCCTTTGGATCTTGTGACGTCCGCATTGTCATTTTCAGTTTTTTCCCCTTTTTAAATATCGCGTTGTTATAGTGATAGTAACACCCTTTTACTATCACTGAAGGAAAAACTTTGGCGATTGCATTTATTGCTGGCTTTTCGTAATCACATCTGAATTGAGCTGGATTCCAATCAGGTAGCTGTGATTTTATCATACTAAACAGGATATAGTAGCTTTCTGTTGTTCTGTTGCTCATTAATGCATACACCACAGGAATTATATTTGTGTGGTTTACTGTACTTCCAGTATCCCCATGGATTGTATACAGTTGTATGAAGGGATTAGGACAACTTCTAAATGTGCCATCACCATAACAGTCTTTTAAATTGTGCACCATTAATCTCGCTTCCTTGGACGAAAATAATATTATTCTAGTATTGTTCGTATTACTTTGGTAATCTGCTAGTAGAAAATCATTATATCTTGGTGGTACTTCAACGTCTAGTGCCTGTTTGTACACTATCTTAGAAACTCCGGCTGCTGAATTTCGTTGTCTGTACAGTGTACTTTTAACACTTGTGAATTTGGGTATTTTAGATACGATATCCATTCCGGCATCTTTAAGTTGACTTATCATTGAATTATACTTTTGTGGGATATTTGGAAAACCTGGTTTGTACAATTCAGTCTTTAATTTCTGGACAGATTCCTCAATTTCGTTTTTTGCAAAGTCAGGGGCGTGGCTATGAGCAGTCTCATGCAGAATATTTTGGTCCTATGAAAAAACATTTACGATCTCAATAATGATTAAAACAGAATTAAAGCGGTTAACAGTAAATTAAGCAAGCTCAGCATATTCAGTTAAAACTGAAAATAAATACTTTGTAGTTATCAGTAAATTGTCACTTATACAACATATTTATGGAATAACCCAAAACCTCAGATGAAACGACGCACGCGCCGGCGCGCGCTAGATTGACTACAGGGACGGCGGTAGCCGGCGGCGGCGGGGTGGCGGCGGAGCGGCTGACCTTGAGCGCGCGCGCTAGTTCACTTACACTCGCCCGCTCGATTGTTTACGTAGCGTTTAAAAAAATATTAAAAACGACAAAACAAATAATTATGTTAGGTAAAAAATTAAACTATATAAGTATTAAAAAATATTGCTTTCTATTTTGCTGCTGATTCTAAACAAATTAAGTTTTGGGTTATTTCAACATCTTGTATAGAGGTAGATATACTTACTTTTATTCGTATGACTCCTTTACAAGTTTTTCGTTGCGTGCACGCCCACACTGTTAATCCGCTATTATGCTTTCGCCTGGCATAAAATTCGTATCCACCACGAAGCAAAATAGTACCACCATTCCTTTGTATAAAACTAAATGTCACTAGGCTGGACGAAGTTGACGCGATGTATTCTGTCATGGTTAACAGCGGGACGTGCACTTCACTTCAATGCACAGCACAAACTGATAATATTCAAGCATCCCTCTCCCTCCCCGCGTCGTTCCCGTGGCGAAAAACGTGTAACTTTAACATGCAAATATGTGCTTTACATTTAATTTTAGAGAAATAATATTTTATATTGTGGCTGAAATTAATAAGAGGTAAAAAAAACACAAATATCCTCTTATCATTTCACTGTATTCACACCATTATCCATTAATAGTATCTTCATAAACAAGTGAATAAGAAAGTAGAGAGATTACGTATTCTAGTAAATATAGGCGGCCACGAACACTAGCACTGGTCATGTCAGGCGAGAAACAGAGCCCTAACAAGGGATAACTATTTAGAACTGATGAATATAAATAAGTCAACCAGTCATTGTGCCGCTGTTGACGGCATAACGAGTCGGAGCTACTGTTACTCGTTGGGACATCTTTTACATTTATTTCCAACGTGTCACAGTGTGACAGGTTAAGTGTGACTCGTTGGGAACTAATGAAAAAATCATCCCAACGAGTAACAGTGTAACAGTAACTGTGACTCGTTGGGAATTATTATCCAAAACATTCCCAACGAGTCACACTGTTACCCGTTGAGGTGTGACTTGTTGGGAACAAGCGTTTATTTCTACCATTAATTTTACGATTAATTTTGGAATGCCAACTTTCTACAAGGTTAGTCGTCCGATGACGTTGTCCATATATATTCCAATTTCTGGCTATAGTTTTATTATCGAGCCAGTTCTCGACAAAATAATCATTAAAAGCTGAAATTAGATTATTTTGAGGGCAGTCCTCCATGATATAAAGCCAACCATCATCTATATATTGTTCTGGTATTAAAGCTAGTGAGGCGCAAAGGGCAACGTGTCGCTTATGTAGTCTAGATTTGAGTTCCAAGTGTTTTGCTTTCTTCCACAGGGATTTCAAAAAATGGAAATAACATCCAGAAATTAGCGTATTTGGGAAAACTTTTTGTGCCGCGTTTTGTATTGCCATCTCAAAATCCATGGTAAACTGACGTGGACACCAATTGGGAAAACGGGCCTTAAGCATATGAAATAGAATTTCGTAAGTAGCTTGCTTTTTATTTAAAAGCAGCGCAAATATTAACGGTACAACATTTGTACTGGTGGTAGAACTTCCAATATCAGCGTGAATACTAAATAGCTGAACAAATGGATGAATTACAAATTTAAAGGTTCCATCTAAAAAGAAATCGGAGAAACTTGACATTGTCACCTCATTTACCACAGAAAATATTAAAATTCGGTTTGAACCATCTTGATAATCACATATTAAAAAGTCTTCATATTTTTAGGTACAACTACTTCCTCTGCTTTTTTAAAAATCAGCCGCTTGGCACCATTTGCTTTTCTTCTTGGGTTATAGAGTCCATGTTTAAGGTTTTGGAAGTCGGGAATATTTTGTACTAAGTCTAGTCCTTTGTCTTTAAATTCCCTCATTTCCTCGTCAAATATATTTAGTAGTGACTCGTTTCCTCTGGCTGCTCTATTCTTGCATGAATTTAGTGCTTTCTTGAGCTCATTTTTTGTTGTATCTGGTGTACATAAGTGAGGTGTTTCTTTTAAGGTTCGGTTTTCTTGAATTATGATACTTCCATGGCAAGTATTTCTTTGAGTGCATTTCCAATAAAATGAGCCATTTTTGTATTTTTTCTTCATATATAACTGATACCCTCCTCTCAATAAAATTGGTCTACCTCTTTCAGAGGATATATACTTAATTCCTGTCAAACCACTACTGCACTGTGGTTCATCAGCCATTATTCTGTAAGAAAAAGTTACCAAATAATAAGATTCCTCGACATAATACTAATAATTTAACTAATACTTTATGCTTATTATAAATTAAATAAACATACATGTATTAATATACATGTATGTTTATTTAATTTATAATAACCGTAAAAACATTTATTTAATATAAGTTGTTATTATAGTTTTTAACAGATATGTAAAACATTTATCTTCGAATACTATATTCAAACAAGAGTTTTAAGATGTTGTATTCACAGCACATCTATGTCAAGTCGTATGTCCCTTGCTTTCCAAACATCCAAACGAATTTATGCAAAATAAATCAAAGCAACATATTATCAAAACATGCTATTTTATATATGATGGTGTGATTGAATCGATTAATAAACAAACTATTTATCTACTCTATACTATATGTAGATATGAAAATCACTGAAAAAGTAGAAAAAGTAATACTTTATCATACAAAATAGAAAATTATGTGAGTGCATACACACCAAAAATCTATGTTTTACCTTAAAATAAAATAAAGTATTTAATAGTAACTATGTAGATAGTAGTTATGTAGATATGAAAATCACTGAAAAAGTAGAAAAAGTAATACTTTATCATACAAAATAGAAAATTATGTGCACACACACTAAAAATCTATGTTTTACCTTAAAATAAAATAAAGTATTTAATAGTAACTATTAAAAAATAGCAGCAGTTGAATTTTTTTTTTCTGTGTCATCGTTCCAATTATATACATGTAAGTCTTTTGAAATAGGGATGTATAGGTAAATAGTAGAACTTACGTATTTTTCCTTCACGTACTATCGAGGAATTTCATATCTATACACCTTAAGGACTATTTTTGCTTGCAGCGCTCGGCCGCTATAGAAATCTCATCAACCAATAGCATCGCACCATCAGATTTTTGATGAGACCCTTGTTTTTGTAAATGAAAAAAAAAAGACAGTAAAAAACGCGTGGCACACTTCACACCAATTGTCAACATTGTCCAAAAACTCTACCAAATTTAGCTGGACATTCATATCCAAAATAAAATGGTATGCACGTCCAGCCTCCGGAATTTCATCACATAGAAAACATGATTCAACTAGGATAAAATGAACCTCTTGCCAGGGCCAAGACAGCTGATTGATTAATATATCAGCGTAATCACTGTATGTAAAATAGTTGTCCACATCTAAAATATTCGCCATGTTTGCTGTTGGCTGTTGCTGTGCATGTAACGAAATAAGACGTTTTCTGAGTCTACGCCGCAACAAAGAGACGCCGACAGTCGCTATTACTCTTGATATTTAATCCGTGCCCAATATATTATAAACAATACTTAAACAAAATTATTGAACGAATGAATCTCCTTTGTTCATAAAATGATAACAAAAGAGAAGCGCTGTTAGCATCGACCATACAGCTGGTCGTTACTTGTCGGATCTTAAGTGCGTCTCAACACAACGGGGATTTAACAAAAAAATCTGTTGTGATGGGCTAACTGTATTGCAGTTGGGTAAGTTCTATTTTAAACTTAAGTAAATCGCAATACACAGTCTTATTTAATAATTTGGATAGACGAAAACGCCAGTTGAAATAAAGAACATCGTTTATTGTTATATTGACCTAATAATAACATCATTAATCATCTAAGCCGAAAGCTCTGCAAATTTGCAACTGAACCCATGAAATGCGTTAGAACAAAATGTAAAGTATAAAAACATTAAAATTAAAAACTTTCTCAGTTTTGTTTCTTTTGTTCTATTCCTAGTGGTCGAGAAAGGGTCACCATATCCGTAGTCAGACATCTGTGATCATTGTAACAGAGCCTACAAAAAACGCATGAACAACAAAAAATCAGAAACAACAAAATATTACTATTAATACAACAAAATATATATATTTTTGTTTCATTGGTCGATGCAAAAAGGGGCGTAAAACAGATGTGGTCATCGTGTTCACGGGATTTTGTTTTGAAACTGTTTAGATATGAAATTTTCACTTACTTCTTCACTCACTAATTAAATTTAATAAGTAATCCTACAGGATACGCTAATGAGTAAACTTTCACTCGAGACAGTATAAAAATCAGTACGCTTGGATTTGCAACTATAAGGGCCGATTTTTCAATCCTCGGATAAAAGTAACAATAGCTACTTAAATAATAAAGTTATTAGACTCTTTATTTGTCAGATAAGTGGTTGTCAATTTTTCAATAAATATTGCACCTAAGAATAACTATCTGACTGAAACAAATATACAGAATAACTGAATGTTAGAGCGGGACAGAGTATTTCTTTGAACAAGCTTGCAAACGTCAGCGTCATGGTCAGTTTTATTACGGTCCGTCCGTTAGGAGGTCCTTTGTTTGGCTCGTGGTGTTTTTATTTGTGATTTTTAGTTTTGATAGATTTTTAGCTAACCAAAAAAAGGGAGCGTTCAGCGAACTCTAATAATGCTGAGGTTCAATTATTTGTGAGTTTGTCGAGACCTACAAGCAAATAATAGAAAATAAAAAGACTGACTCTGTTATAAACAAAGATAAAGAATATGCATGCAAAAATATTGAAAGTTCTTTCAACTCATGTGGAATCTCAACAATTGATCGCTCTTGTAAAGTTAAAATATGAGGGAATAAAAAAGCTACGAAAAAGAAATCCTCTGTCCAAAGACAGGAGATGTACAAAACAGGAGGGGGTTCTTCGAATTCTCCTAAATTCACCGACGTCGAAGAAAAGGTTATAAGTATTTGTGCGAACATAAAAGGGCTGGAAGCTCGTCATGATAGTGATACAATTATGGCTTCCTCCTCAATTGCCATGTCGTCAATACTAGCACGAAAACTAACCCTAAACTTAAGTAACGTCACCGTCATTTATCTATGTAATAAGCGGTTGTCTGACCGTCAAAGAGCCAAATAGATTTATTCCTCAGATAAGTGAATTATTCGACGAATAAGACTTATTTGACGATTGAACAACTGATTTTTTTGCTATCTATCGAATAAACCCTATCTGTCTGTTTATCTGAGGATTGAAAAATCGGCCCTAAGTAAACTAAATGTAGTAACACATTCCTGGAATAAATACGCCGAAGTTGTTTAGTACTGGTGTTAGCCAATCAGGTGCAAGTCCTTTCATCGAGCGTCTATTGTTTTGGGCTACGCCTTTGTTATTTGCTCGCGCGCAGATACTCTGGCTAAGATTACCCCTCCCGTTTCGGCATTCCACACCCCGCGCACATCTGGAGAGTACTTACCAATTTTAAACACCTTATCTATTATTTGTAACCCGTTTTTTTAACAAGCCATTCGTAGTGAGACAATTTTACATCGTAAGCCTATCGACAGGTTATATTATTATCATGACGGATTATCATTCATCATAGCTCTTTTTTCAATGATCTGTTATGATTTATTAAATTAATTCCGTTAATAAACTGTTCACAAGTGTACTATGTTAACCGTTTCTTATGTAAAATATAGCTAATTTTATCTCAGGGGACCAATAGGCACCTGAATAGGTGCCGAATCTTTAACTTATATTGTATATATATATTAGAGGGGACGAATGGGTACCTTAAAAATAATATTTTTTATTAAAATATTAATTGGTCCCCTACCAGGAGACCAATGGGCACCTATATAGGGGCCGAATCTACAACTTTTATGCTGGGGGACGAATTTTAGGGGACGAATGGGCTCTGACCCGAATCGTTCATCGATTCTAGTTTCAGATAAATATCGAAAAATTACAGTCAATTGCTCCCTATGACTGACATCGAGAGTTTCGTCAATCATTACAGACAGAAATGGAGCTTTATCTATCTCGATTCTAATGTGGTCTCGTAAAACGGATGCAATACTATGTATTAAATCATTTTGAATATCACTTGAGAGACCAGAAAACGCGGGGTTCTGAACTGAAGAACATAGTTCCAAATGAGTCCATTACGGTGTCATACTTGCTCAGATATAACAAGGTTTCAATATAGTTACCGCGGTTATCAGAATTCGGACGTTCATCGTGGCCGCGAAAAGCTACTTCTTGTTTACCTAACAAAATAACGGTGTCAATAAACAGTTTCATTAAATTCCTATTTCGAGCTACTTTCCTATTATGAGCTTTAGTGAAAAATGGTTCTATCCTACTATTCCCGAAGTCATGTAAATCTAAACAGCTACGAATATGCTTTTCAGTCTGCACATATTTTTTTGATGAATTCGTCAGATTATTAATATCTGTAAAACCCCCTTTATTCCATAAACTACTAGAATCTGAGAAAAGTAAACATGGAAAACAAAACATCTTATTTAATTTACAACTACCAGTCAGCCATTGATATTTATCGTAAAGGGAAACATTAAAATGTTTGAAAAACCCATCGCGTCGTTTGTAGTTTATAGTCATATCTGGTCGAGCACGACCTAGCCTAATTATGTGTTTCTTATTTTCAAAACTTAACCTTGAAAAGCATGATAATCTGTCACACAACAATCTAAAACTATTAATGCCGCCATCCTACTAATAACTTTTCAACTCTACTCTAAAATAGTAATTTCAACTTGCTAATCTATCGACTTACCACAAATTCCTAATTACAACGACGGCGAACGCACAATTTCACAACAAACTCACGATTATCAAATTCTAATTGTTATGCTAATACTACACTAATAACTTATATGAATACAACGAAAAAAATGCTAATTAACTACAAGTATCAACAAAATTAAAGGTTATAATTCTATTAAGTATTTACGTCAATGGTCAACTAACATTTAAAATTATTTAAAATTATTGTCCGAGCGCGTGGAGCGAACTTCGTCCCTCCTCCCGTCCGTCGTCGGTCTCCCGAACCAAACCGAACGCTTACGAAATTCAGCCAATGGACCTATATTCCTACACTGTTCCTATCATAACTCGACTTATTCCGGCTTACTATTGCCTAAAAAACAGCGTGTCACGTGACCTGAAGTGACTTCATGACGAGATTATTTTGTGTAGAAATTGATGTTTTCATAACCCGGGCGGACAACGAGTTATACTGGAGGCACTAGAGCAAAATTGGCGCGCACTTTAAATGTTTTGTTTTCGTTGAAATATAAAGACAATTTTTTTAATGTAGGTTGGGGTTTTGTAATACTTTAATTTTATGCTGTAAGTATTAAATACATTCAGTGTGATTATTAAACACTGCTGAGAACTACTGACTGTCATAATTTCCTAAGGGAAGCCGACAGGAATCGGGTTATTCCTTAGCTACGCCCCTGATAGCCTGCACTAATGTGCTCGAATATTCGATGAACTTGGCGGACACAGCAGTGATTGGTTCGAAAACCGAATGGTTCGTCGGGTATGAGTTTGTGGGATTCGGCGTAGGCCATTAATCTTTTAAAGATTAGAGTTCATAGATTTTCCCCAGTGTACTGAGGAGACTTATGGTTCCGTAGCTGGACGGTTCAGCTTTGGGCTTACCGGGTTTTAGAGAGCGCCGATGGTCAGACTGTCGGCGGCGGCGGCGGCGTGCCGACTCTTTGAAGTCGGCGGCGGCGGCGCCGCACACTGGTCCCGAATGATAAAAAAGTGGACATTAAGAAATTTTTGACAGAAGGTCAACGGATTCGGCTGATTTTTTTTTTGTAGACAGCTGATGCAATTACAAATCACTTTTATAATTGAGTTTTTGCCAAATAAGCCGTATTTTCAGAGAAAAAAAATATTGAAATATTTTTTGTATGAAAGAAATCCTAATTTTGTCTTTATCTTCCAAGATTCAAACGTATTCAAAATAAAACTTAGCGCAGCTTGTAGAGGTGCTAATTGCTCACCACTTTGTCATAGACACTCTTCTGCGATTTTGTGCTCCTTTTGAGTTACAGGCACTTTAAATATTTTTTGTATAAAAAAATTCTAATTTTGTCTTTATCTTCCAAGATTCAAACGTATTCAAAATAAAACTTAGCGCAGCTTGTAGAGGGGTTAATTGTTCATCACTTTGCCATAGACACTCAATTGCGATTTTGTGCTCCTTTTCAGTTACAGGCACTTTAAATTTTTCGTTGTCGGATGAGCTTTACTAGTTTTTTGTAGACAGCTGATACAATTACAAGTAACTTTTAAAGATGTATTTTTTGTTAAATAAGCCGTATTTTCAGAGTTAAAAAATTAATTCAGGCGGATTAGAAATAATCTTGTTAAAGATAGACTAAGATGTAATAACATTTTCTTCATTAATAAGTAACTCTTATAAATGTCTTTCTATTAAAAAAAGTCTTATTTTAAATATATCAAATAAACAACTTGGATATCTCAAAACGTGTACAGACATGTTCAGGTACAGGTAATTTATTGTGTGACTCATATTCAGATTATAAGCATTTTTTGGTAATGAGTCATTGCTTAATTAGCCGATTACTTACAATTTGGGCTATATTTGGTCATCTAACGCTAGTGAATGCGTCGGAAACGCTGAATGATAAAAAGGTATAAATTGCAATTAAAACTTTTCCTTCGTACTTTAACGGGCTTAGGACCGTCAAAATACAAACCTATATAATAATATAGGTATTGTATTAAGGCGTACTTAAAAAATTTGAACTACCTGTAACCCTAACGCTTAATTTATCTTTACATGCATGTTTTGTTTATTTATTTATTTTATACTTTATCACTTAATATGTATTTGATTTAGGGCAGGGATCTTGGCGTGCTTATCTGTTTTGGTCACTTTCTTCAATAATAAACGGCACTTGCACTATTAACAGTCTTTTAATTATAGTTCCACAACAAAACACACGCTTTTACAATTATTTTCACAGGTTAATTCACAGAGCAATGTTCGTGCGATCAAGATTCAATGTCAAGTCATTGTCACAATAAAATATCAGGGTATAATAAAAATAAACAATATTGTTCTACCCTACTTTGTCCTAATAAGTCATATGAAATGTAAAATACAACTTTTTATTTGACTACCCCAACAGTGGGTAGTCTTTGTTTACAAATGTAATACTTTGCTAGGGCTGTCGTCAACATAATATGAATAAATAAATAAATAAAACAAACACAAAAAATAAAACAAAGCGCATTTTTTTTCAGTACCTGTAAACTTAATAACTAAAGTAAACTATTATTTTACAAATTTAAATAAACTAGAACATAAATTAATTTTAAGCGCATTTTTTCTCAGTACCTATAAACTTAATAACTTAAATAAACTAGATTACAAACTTACAAACTTAAATAAACTAACATGAACGTGCGTATGTTACAATGTGAATTATGCTAGCGGATCTTGTGGGGGATTATTCTCAATGTCGACGTATACTTCTTCCTCATCAGCAACTTCTAAATCGAGTTCATTGGGTGAAACGTCATCCTTTAGAAGATTTTCGGCTTCTTCAAACCTCTGCTGCTTTTGAATTTTGGTGAACTTCGGTCTTATGTTCGTAATGTACGGATCGGAGCTGATAAGTAACTGGTGTAAAATATCTTCATTTGTTTGCATTCTGCCTATCTTTCTAGTATGCTTTTCTCTGATTGAACGAAAATCTTTGTTTCTTGCTTCTGAGGCTTCTTCGGACATCATACCAATTGGAATAAAAGAAAAATGCTGGCAAATATCTGCACCATGCACTAAAAGTTTATGTACACTCGAAGGCATGTAATACCACGAGTACTCGCTGACATAAAGTTCTGCTGTTTCTCTGCAATAAATTCTAAATTTTTCAATATCTACATTTCTCCCAGAAGATGTTGCCTGCAAAATTACAGCAAATCTCTTAATCAAATTAGCATTAACTCCTGTTATCTCAGCTGACCTTTCGTAATCATTGAAAAACCGTCGAGCTGTATTGCCATCGTTTGTTGTCCCAAAGCCTTGTTTGACGATATCAATCATTAAGCCAGTTACAACAAAAAACTCATGCTGCGTTAACTCTTTTCTTGATTTTCGGAGCAGTTTGTCCTCACCCCGAGCCGCCCATTTTTTGAAATCTAAGTTTTAAGATATGTGCAAAATACATTCCATGCATCGCAACCACATGTGAAGTGAAGATAAACCATATTTGTACATATCATGGTTTTCTGGTTTGTTAAAAACGAGGTTCAAGTTGTTCATATCTTTCGGATTTGTTAAGCAAATGTTGCAATTGGCTGCAGACTGTGTCTGTGAAAGTGCCGTGCATACTTTGCCGTCGATCATCGTCATATGCAATTCATGAAATACTTCAAATTCGCCATCAAATAACTTTGTTGGTAGAAGGTTCTGAATTTCTTCTTGTAATGTTGCTTCTACTTGCTGAATATATTCTTTTGTTTCTTGTTTGAATTCGAACATAATTGGTCTGCAATAGTTTGTTGAAGAAGGGCGCGGATTTTCCCATACTATCACATCGTTGTCACTCATAAGGCGAAGTGGCACAAAACTAACCATAAATACAGAAGATTCTGAAAATATGTCACCAGTTGGTTTTTGTTTGTAACAACTTTGTGAAGAAGCTCCGTCACAGCCCCATTTACTAACTAGCTTCAAAACACCACCATTAATATTTGAACCAGTCACTTTCAAAATCTTCTCGGCAGTTAAATCTAGAACTGCCTGTAACTTAATTTTAGCTCCTGACTCCGATATCACAATATCTTCTTTTGCTGGATAGCATTCTTTCTTCTTCAACAGTAACTTCTGGTAAGATGGAAAAGCCGCTGTGCCATTTGTACTTAAAATGGACCTCAAAGTTAGATATTGCCATTTTGATAAACTCAATGCTGTGGCAAGAGCTAAGGTGTCTTCCTCGGAAATCGATTTATCAGAAGCTTTATATAAAAAGTCACTTACTTCTTGCACCTTTTCTGGCTTATTTGAAAGGCACTTAATAACTTTAGAACAAACAGTGCGCCCGTTTTCATTAAGTTTAGCAATAAGAGCATAGAACAGCTCTTCTTCGGAATGCTCCAAAAGAGACAAAGAACGTCTTTTCTTCTGCTTATTTGTTAAATCTTCAAATGGTCGTTTATTTCTAGTTCTGGGAGTATTTGTGGTAGCTTCTGATGTAGATGCACCCGCTTCCTCTTCGTACGATAAATTATGCTCTTCTACGTCTACTGAAATGTCCTCTGTGGTATATTCTGGATCAAACAACATAGGAAAATTCACAGAAGTTAAAGTTGGCCACAAAATTTTAGACTCCAACCACTCCTTGTTTTTAACACCAAATCTTTCGTTTCTACCTGAATTGTCCCATCTTCTAGCTAGGTTTGACGTATAATTTTGGCAAAACTTTTTGATAATACTGAGCTCTTCGTTTGGAATTTCACTTGAAATACGATTTATAATGGTTTGACACAGTAAATCACTATTTTTAAGGCACCCACTATTACTCAAAAAAGAAAAAATGTCTAAATTAGTCACAAATGTAGTCATTTTGATACAAAAATGTTACAGGCAAATAAATAAAAGTTACAATGTGGTGATAGTTGATAAAAAATTGTGTTGTTTTTACGAGCACAAGACGCGTAATGAACAAAAACGGGTTCCGCTTGCCCTTATACTATTGATATATGACTCATTACCCAACTATCCCGTTACTTAATGGGGTAGTTAGATAATGGCTCATTACCTAACTACCTCATTACTTAATGGGGTAGTTAGATAATGAGCCAAATATTCTTGCAATTTGGATGAGTCACGAGAAAATAAAACATACTAAGATGTGCTCCTACATAAATACCGCAAAACTACAAAGGGAATTTTTAATTGCAATTTATATACCTATTCATCATTCAGCGTTTTCGACGCGTTCGACTAGATGACCAAATAGAGCCGAAATCGTCACTTATAGGGTAATTAAGCAATGACTCTATACAAAAAAAATTTTACATACGAGTCACACAATAACTTACCTGTACATAAACATGTCTGAACACGTTTTGAGATTTCCTTGTTTGTTTATTTGATACTGATAATTTCATATATTTGTAAGAGTTACTCTACAAGCTGCGCTAAGTTTTATTTTGAATACGTTTGAATCTTGGAAGATAAAGACAAAATTAGGATTTCTTTCATACAAAAAATATTTCAATATTTTTTTTCTCTGAAAATACGGCTTATCTGGCAAAAACTCAATTTATAAAAGTGATTTGTAATTGCATCAGCTGTCTACAAAAAAAAAATCAGCCGAATCCGTTGACCTTCTGTCAAAAATTTCTTAATGTCCACTTTTTTATCATTCGGGACCAGTGTGCGCCGGTGCGGTGGGCTGGAAATCGGCTTTCATAGACTTAGGGCCAGGCCACAACAGTGCGTTGCGGCGTCGCATCGCAAAAACAACGAAATGAAATGAAATGAAATGAAATGAAATCGTTTATTCTGTAAATAGGATATCGGAATCACTTTTACACGTCATATTAAAAAGTAAAAAATAAGCTAGATGTAGTCGACATTTCCTATCTGACTACCCGTGAGAAGAAATGGCGAAACAAACTCAGGGGTCAAAGTCTCTTTTAAAGTCCAGACATAATCTTGGTCAGATCATGTGAGGACCATGTAGATCTGTGTCTGAAATGGTCTTTTGAGGAAAGAACCACACAATTTTGAGTGGACCTGTCCAATCAGTGCAAGCATTTGTCGTAATCGTGCAGCTCGACTCAAGACTTAAGGAGCTCAACGACTCAGACGAACAATACCAAAGAAAGTACATTTGGGTAGGCCTCATAAAGTGCTCAAAATGCCAGACCTCCATTAAAACTGAGAAAAAGCATAAAATAATAGGAAAATATTTAAAGAGAAAAAAAAAAAAAAATGACCCACATAGTGCTCACATTCACAATAAATTAAAGCAGTAAATATAATACTTTTCAAAGTAAACATTAATGTAATATTGTATATAATATTCTGCAATGTCAATATTTATATAAAATCATGCATAATAACATTAAATGTCAAGTTTTCCAGTTTGATCACAAGGCTTGCAGAGCGAGCAGCTCAATCCCAAGCTTTTTTGTCTTCTAAATAATCAGAAATTTTATAGTACCCTTTTTTACAAAGTTTGGTTTTAATACAGCTTTTAAATCGTTTAATGGGTAAGTTTCGAATGTCAGTAGGAAGTTTGTTGTGAAAGCGTATACATTGACCCATGAACGAGTTGCCTACTCTGTGGAGGCGAGTGCGATGTACAGCAAGATTGTGTTTATTCCTGGTATTTAAACAATGAATATCGGACATTTTCTTAAAATTTGATATATTTTTGTGTACATACAATAGATTTTCAAATATATATTGAGAGGCTACAGTCAGAATATCTATTTCTTTGAATTTTTCACGAAGTGAATCTCTTGGACCTAGATTGTAAATGGCTCGAACAGCCCTTTTCTGTAAAACAAAGATAGTATTAATGTCCGCACAGGTTCCCCAGAGAAGAATCCCATATGACATAAGACTATGAAAATAACTAAAATAAACAATTCTCGCAGTATCTACATCAGTTATCTGTCGAATTTTTTTAACAGCATAGGCGGCTGAACTAAGCCTTCCTGACAATTTTTCTACGTGTGGGCATTGTAATTTACCGTCAATAGTTATCCCAAGAAAAACTGTCGACTCAACAGGGTCCAACTCTATTCCATTAAGTTGAACATTGGTAGTTAGCTGCCTGACATTTGGCATTGAAAATTTAATGAGCTTAGTCTTTTTTTCGTTCAAGAGAAGATTATTTACATTAAACCAATGGACAACCTTAGAGAGTGCATCGTTAACATGTTCAAAATTGACTAGCTGACGTTTGATTTTAAAAATGAGGGAAGTATCATCTGCGAATAATACAATCTTGTGATTATCCCTTATGTGATAAGGTAAGTCATTTATATAAATTAGAAACAAGAAAGGACCTAGAATTGAACCCTGCGGAACTCCCATAGTGACCGCAGATCCTGCAGATCTCTTGCCATTAACATCAACCCTCTGAATTCTGTTGTTCAGATAAGAAGTCAGAAGGTCGAGAGCACTGTCCCTCATACCATAGTGGTGCAGTTTTCGGATGAGTGTATCATGATGAACGCAATCGAAGGCCTTAGACAAGTCGCAGAAAATGCCAACAGCATCCTGCGACTCCTCCCAGGCCTCGAATATGCTCTTCAGTAATTCCACGCCCGCATCTGTAGTTGAACGACCCTTTGTAAAACCAAACTGTTTCAGATGAAGTAAATTATTTGTATTGAAATGTCCTAACATTTGTTTTAAAATTAACTTTTCAAAGATTTTGCTCAATGTAGGTAATATCGAAATTGGCCGAAAATTCGTGGGATCAGTTGTGCTGCCAGATTTGAACAGTGGAATCACTTTACTAAGTTTCATCAGATCAGGAAATACACCAGATGCAATACAAGAATTAAAAACAATTGCTAAAAACGGTGAAATAACATCGATTATTGAAGACATGGTATGTACTGATAATCCCCAAAGGTCAGCAGTTTTTTTTACATCAAGATCTTTAAAAGATTCTATAATATCCTTAGCGGTAACAACCGTGAATTTAAAGTGTTTATCACATTCTGGTACGCATTCTTTTAGTATGGAGTAAGCAGAAGTGGAGGACGACGATGACAGAGTTTTGGTTGTTAAAATGGGAATATTAGTAAAGAAATTTTCAAACTCAGTTGCCACCTCCACGTCTGCCTTAATATCTACATCATTGATTTTTAGGTGGAAGTCACGATTACGTACTGTTGTTCTACCTGTTTCTGAATTAATAATATTCCAAGTTGTTTTAATTTTATTACCAGAAGATTTTATTTTATTTTTAATATGTATGGCTTTTGCTGAGGAACAGGCTCGTTTAAAAGTTTTAGAATATTTTTTAACGAATTCTTTAAAAGTTTCATCATGGTTATATGTTTTTTCATGATACAATTCGTATAACCTCTGCCTACTTTTGTAAATACCTGGTGTTGCCCAATCACTAAATATAACGCGGTCACAAACAGGCAATGTTTTTGAGGTGAATACCTTCCTAAATTCACTATTAATGAGGTTAAATAGTGAAGTATAAGCTTGATCTGGGTCGGTGTGATAAGACAAACCCGGTAGTTTTTCCATTAAATTATTTTTAAATTGTTCTAAGCGACTTATGTTTACAGGAATAAAACTCACAAGTTTTCTTTGAGCTCTGACTATTTTCTGAGGGAAAGTGACTAACTGGCCACAGTGATCAGAGTCCAATTCATTTAGAATTAAATGGCTAGAAGGTCTTAAGTTTGTAAAAATATTGTCAATACAGGTAGCGCTAGTGGCAGTTATTCTAGTCGGCTCAAAGAATGTATTGTACAAATTATATGACTTTAATAAGGTTATAAACTTATTTACTGTAGAAGATTTTTCCAGTATATTAATGTTGAAATCTCCACAGACAACAACTGTTTTATTACTGTTACAAGTCTTTAATAATATTTCTTCCATATATTTCTCAAAAATATCATATGAAGCACATGGGGGCCTGTATACACTCACTACAATGAACTGCTCAAGCTCAATGCAAGCTATTTCAATAACTCGCTCAACAGAGAGGCTCACAATATCCTTACGTTCTTTAAATTTCATATTATTACGAACAATTATTAAAGAGCCACCACGTATCATATTAACTCTGCTGAATGAGCTGGCAACCTGGTGGTTGTTAAAGCTGAACATGAACTGGTGGACTTTTAACCAATGTTCAGTTACACATAGGATATCAATATAACTACAGTTCATGAACAACTCTAATTCTAATTCCTTACCTATCACACCCTGTATATTTTGATGAACTATTTTTAAAGTATTATTATTACATTTATTTTGATTACTACAATTTGATGGGTGTGATATCAAAGAAGTTTGTGTAACATTTATTAAGCAAGAGGTTTCCTCTATTGTCCTAATTTCTAATTTAAATGATAATCAATGTCATTAGTTGTTGCCAAATTATTGGCAGAATTATTTAAAAAGTCATTGCATTGCTCAAAAGAAGCAAGTTGTTTAGCCAAATTTTTGGCTGAAATAGAAAAAAAAATATGATAGCGACACAGCTATCTGTCTTTTGTTATAGTTAGAAAGATAGTACATATAAATATTATATCTATCTTTTGTCAGATACAAATTATTACTAACATAATTGTTAATATCCACTAGATGGAATAGGTTATTGTTAAATGTCAAATTATGCAATGTCAAATTTATTTCAAATCGTATTTTATTTTCTTCCTGTGGCAAACTGTTACTGTAAGGGAATGTAAACAATACAATTTTTTTTAAACTAAGATTACACAAAGTCCTATAATATTGGAGCAATTCTCCTTTGTTCACATTTCCCCTATTACCCATAAAAATTAATAATGTAGTGTCCTGGTTAAAGTTACATTTAATAATTTCTTTCATAATAACAAATAAAGAACAACCAGGCATACAGTAATTTATTATGGAGTGTCCCGGATATTCATCTGTCAGCAAGTGGCCCAAGTCCTTTCCAATTTCATCGCAAAATAACACTATATCACTTTTTACAGTAGGAAATATCAAATCAACACAGGGCTGCGGTAAGGTGGCATTGCATGTTGTCAATGAATGGTCCGGTGTAAGTACATTGGATGGTATTTGACACTGCTCACAGTTGCTTGTTTGTGAGTTTACCAGCTCATTCATTGCCAACACATATTCCCTCATTAGATCTTCAGAGGTATTATATTTGATAGTCATTGAACTAAGATTTTCCTGTAAATGGTCAAGTTTAGATTGCAAGTACTCTGTGTCAATGTTGTATTTCCTGGTACTTTGTTCCAAATTAAAAGAATACATATCTAATTGTTTTAGTAGATTAAGCCTTTCTCTATTAAGTTTAACATTTTTAATAAAGAACTTTTGTCTTTTAACCATCTTTTGAGTTTTAACAATGTATTTATTAATTTTAATGTATTTTTTAAGTTTATTTTTACTGGTGACTACCCGCACTGAATTACATGACTTTGAATCATCATTACCTGTCAAATCAATAGTGTAGGAGGGATTTATGGCAGAAACCATTGACGGGGCAACAGGCATCAACTCGCTGAACAGACTTTGATTCAGCGAGGCAGTGATGTTATGATTTGTGGTTTGAAGTTCTGTTATTTGAGTTTGAGCCTCATGTAGCTGCTGTTGTAATAAATATTTGTGACTAAGAGCTTGTTCATACTCTATGCTACACTGGCTGAAACTGTCCACAACAAGCTGAAGTCTATCCCGTTCTTCTATGGCATCAGTGAATTGAGTATATAACTGAGCCATTTCGATTTTCAGCTTCCTATTCTTTTCATGGGCATCAAAGAGCACCCTTTCATTGTCATCTATTTCCTTATTCAGTTGGTCACAGGACTCCCTTGAAGCCTTTAATTCGCTCAAAGCCTGATTAAGTTTGGACTCTTCAAGGCGAGCACGGGCGCTGCGAGTCATAATCATGATTATAACTCAAAAAAGTACCTAAACGACAAGAAAATGGAAGAGAGTAGGTAGGTGTGGCACGACAGCAGTTAAAGAGATGATTAGTCTAAAAGAAAAATGAAATTTAGATGTACAGGAGTTCTGTCACCAAAACAAATTAAGGTTATGTTTACGTTCAAAGTTCATTGGCATCAATAAGAAGCCGTACTAAAAATGCACAAAGTAATTGATGTAGAAATTATAGTACGTAAACAAACTAATAACAAGTAAAATATGAAATATTGTACCTGTTAACAAGATGACAATGCAAAAAGTCACTTGTGCCGGGAGTACCTAACCTGTCACCGATTCACTTTGATATTTACACTTATTTTGCACTTGATAAGTGATGCTAATACACAATACACATTATTATCCTATTTACTTGAAGAGTAATTGGAAATAGGCCATAAAAAACAAAGAAATTTAATATTTAAGATTAAAATTACAAGAACAAATTCAAATCAGCTGTTAGCTGTAGTGTTGCCACAGGAAAAAAAAAAAAAAAACATTGCACAGCTATGCGATGCGATGTCGTAACGCAAAAATTTCATCGGATACGACATCGTACGACAAGACGCTAACCGTCAGTTCAGTTTCTAGTGAGACATGGACCGCACTGCGCGTGTTCTACTTCTGCTTGCGTTAAGGCGTATTAAGAAAAAGAAACAGAAAAGAAAGTACTGGATGCACCCATTACTGACAATTATGAATAAAGATGGAAACCACTTCAAAAGGAAATATGAGGCGCTAAAAGTGGACGAGGTTAAATTTTTCGATTACTTTAGGATGAGTGTAGTAAGTTTTGAAGAACTTCTTAGTTTGATAAAGCCTCATTTACAAAAGAAATACATATTTAGAAAACCCATCGAACCTCTGGAGATGCTGGGATTAACTGTAAGGTAAGAAAAAAATAAACTATTTTTACTATAATCATACTGTTTAATCATTTTCATAATTTAGTGTTATTCAAAACTCGTATTCCGATTGTGTGTCATTCGTCAAATTTGTTAGTTCCTCATCGAAATGAATTTGTTCTGGCTCATTTGCATCATCATTCCTTGGCGTTTGTGGAGACGATTGCATAGGTGCCGGTGATGTTTCGCATCCGCTTTGGAAGGCACTGCGTTGAATGGATGTTTGATAGCCACTCTGCATAGGCATTTGAGCTGATTGGTAGCCACTCTGCATAGGCATTTGAGCTGATTGGTAGCCACTCTGCATAGACATTTGAGCTGTTTGATAGCCAGTCTGAACAGTTGTTTGTGAAGTTTGATAGTGGCTGGGATAGTATGATGGTTGGTGTAAATCACTTAATATCTGTAGGACACGACTTTGGAAAATTATTGTTTGATTATCATTCAATTTTTCCAATGATGGCAAAATTCCTTTAAAAAAAGATAAATGTCTACTTTCAGGTGTTTTTAAAGCAGCTATAATATTCTTCTCAAATTCGTCTTCGTCAATTTTTCTTTTACGCGATGCAGGCTGGTAACGTGGCATGACAGGTTGCTGGCTTTGTTGGGTTGAGGTGCTTGGTCTTATTTCTTCATCGTCAAGACTTGATGTTGTTTTATTTTGAGAATTCTTTTTCAGAAATAGGAGCTGGTCGTATAGATGATATTGTTTAATTTTTTTGGCCCCAGCTCCGGATTTACATTGCTCGTTTAATTTTTTTTCGTATTTTGTAAAATTATCCTTGATTCCTCTCCATTTCTTTATGACATCGTTACCTAAAAAAATATGACGAATAATGATTTATTTTGTTTTCTTTCTGGTACCTGGCGACGGGAAATACTTTTAAAGATATGCATTTCACATATTATCGTGGAAAATCTACAATAACAGGAATAATAAAATTTGTTTGTCGTATTGTATGGAACATTCTTAAAAGGTTGGAATTACCAAAAATTACAACAGAGCTGATGGAACAAATTGCTCAAGAGTATGAAAAAAAGACCAACTTTCCTAATTGTATAGGAGCGCTAGATGGAAAACACATTCGTATATTGAGCCCGGATCACAGTGGATCCCTATTTTTCAATTATAAAAATTATAATTCCATTGTTCTATTAGCACTTGTTGATACGAATTACAAATTTATATATGTCGATATAGGTGCATATGGTAAGGAATGTGACTCCACTGTTTTTCAGAACTCAAATCTATACGACTTATTAAAAAAAGGTCAATTATCTATACCTCCGCCAAAACCGTTACCTGGCTTTCAAAAAGAAATTCCTTTTGTCTTCGTGGCGGATGAAGGATTACCACTGACAAATAATATAATGCGCCCATATTCTGGGAACTTTTTATCGATAGAAAAACGAGTTTTTAATTATCGTTTGAGCCGAGCCAGACGATATGTTGAGAGCGCTTTTGGCATACTCGCAAATAAATGGCGCATATTTCATCGACCCATTAATGTTTCTTACGATTTCACAATAGACATTATAAAAGCATGCTGTGTATTACACAACTTTGTATTGAATCGAGATGGCGCACAAACGTTTGAAGAAATGATTATTGACGATTCTTTGCAAATTTTACACGAAACAACACATGAAAGTAGAACAGGAGCTAACATAATCAGAAACGAATTTTGTAATTATTTTAATAGTAACATTGGAGGTCTTAGTTGGCAGTTAACAAAGATATAAATGTTTATAAGTACTTACCGAGTTTTGTTTTTTCAACACTATTTAACTCCTCAAAATTTGAATATAAACTTGTACACACTTCCCTCCATGCTTCTGTTTTTAAAAATTTGTCTTTGAATTGTGATATAGTTTTGTCCCAAAGGACGGGACGTTCGTAAATTAAAGATATCAGGTGGTCGACATCGTACTGCGCCATATCGCTTAAAAAACACGTGCAGGTCGTTCAAAGTATGGACACCGACTAAACGGCAAAGCGTTGTCGCATCGCAGATTTGTACGTTGCGGCAGCGCATCGGAAATTTCCACGATGCGTTGTGCGGCGTCGTTGATTTTTGCGATGCGACGCCGCAACGCACTGTTGTGGCCTGGCCCTTAGGGATTTCAATTTGCAAGTGCTTGATTTTTTGCCGGATATCGCTTCTATTAGTCATTACTATGTACAAAAATGACACCCGAGTTAATTCTGCCCAAAAACGAAGGAAATATATTTTTTTTACGAAAAATTTGTATGAAGCTAGTATGAAAAATCGAATTATCTCCTAAACGGCATGATTAACCGTAATATCCTTGGAGGTGGTCATAGTGCTAATTATTTATGATTTTTTGGTTTCCGATTTGACGAAAAATTTAATGCCGTTTTTTTTTTTAAATCGTCAAAATATTTTTATTTATTTTTACATGTAAAACAATCCCTTTTAGTGTCCAAGTTAAAAAGTTCGATATGTTATTAACCCAAATATTAAGAACACACAAAACAAGAAAAATTAAATAAAAAAATTGCTGTTTTTGACACATTTTTATTAATTTAAATAAAAAAAGATTATCAAACTTATTTAAGTAACATATAAAGTTATATTATATACAAAATAATTTAATTTAAGGAATTAATACTAAGCATTTGTAAAATAAAGTAAAGGTTTTTTTTGTGATATTTAATGATATTTTGTCTTTTTTTTTATTTAAAATAAATATTACAAAAAAAAACCCAAACACACTCAAATACAAATTTACAAATATGTACATATATAATTTTTTTTACAAATTTTCCTTATCACTCTCGTTGTCAGACTCCAATTCTGAGTCAGCATCCAAATTGGATATATCCAAAAACTCGAACTCAGTTTCCTGAAATTGAATTAAGTCGAGAGTTTCAGCAAAACAGCTCTGCTTTTTCTTGGCATCTAACTTAGGCCTTTGTGCACTTAGCAAAGGATCCGAAGAAACAACAAGCATATTTAAAATGTCTTGATTGGAATCCTGCCTGCTTCTTTTCCGCGAATGATGTTCTCAAAACCTCCTAAAATCTTTGTTTCGAGACTCTGAGGCTTCTTCCGACAGAGTCCCAATCGGCACAATATTATTTGTCTCGATTATGTTAGCCCCATGGATTAATAATTTTTGAACGGTTGACGACATGTAGTACCAGTCGTATAATAATACGTACTTTTCTGCTGTTTTGCGGGCATAATCTCTAAATTTTATTATATCGACCTGCTCTCCAGATGTAATTGCTTGTAAAATTGCAGCAAATCTTTTGATGAGGTCTTCATCCAAACCGGTTATAGCTGCGGTTTTATTAGGAAACTCAAAGAATTTTCTTGCAGTATTCCCGTCATTGGTGGTTCCCGAGCCTTGTTTTACTATATTTTATTATATTTAACAGATTGAGCTCATCTTTGAATTTATTTTAAATTATTTTCTTCCTTGTCTGTAGCATTTCTTTGTGCTCATCAGTTCTCGCTGCCCACCGTTTGAAGTCGAGCCTGTATGCAATGTGTAACAGACATTCCATACAATTTATACGGGCGTGTAGGGATGACAAGCCAAATTCATACAGGTCAGAACACACAATTTTTGATGTTACAGCATCTAAGCGGTTCATTTCTGTAGGCTTTGCTAAGCACAGGTAGCACGATGCATTTGATCTAGCTTCAGAAAGGTAAGTGCAAACTTTAGCGTCGATCATCGTCATCATTAGTTTATGAGTCACCCTATTATTATTATTGCACTCTGTGGGGATAAGAGCCTCAATTTCTTCATCCATTTGTTTTTTCAGCTCAAGGACAACTGCTTCACTCTCCTTTACAAAAGTAAACTGAACTGGACGACAATACAAAACTGAGCATGGTTTTGGGTTCGTCCATAAGATGTTGTCTCCATCTGTCAGTTTAAGTGGCACCAAGGAGGTCATGAAAATGCTCGAGTCATCTTCCTCACCCTCCATTTTCTGCTTGTATCGGCTTTGGTTAGAAGCACCATCAAATCCCCACTTGGATATCAGCTTCAACTGCTTGTTATGCTCTTCCTTAGAAAGGCTTTGAAGGATTCTTGTAACTGTGATATCAAGTAAAGCTTGAAGTGTGTTGTGTGTGTGTATGAATCAGTAACTGTCACTGATTGCTTCGGAGGGTAGCAATCAAGCTTAGTTTGTTGCACTTTATAGTAAGATAGATAAATATCCTTAGCACCTTCCCGAATAGCAGTCTCTCGCAACGTAATATATTGCCACTTTGAGAGTTTTAGCGAAAGAAGCAATCCAAGCGCCTTTTCTGACGTAAATATGATTGTTTGCGCTGGTTTCTTAAGCGTTTCATTTAATTTAGCGGCTTTTTCATCATGTATTCGATGACAGAGGCGATATCTCCATGCCCTTCTTCTTTTAAACGTGCTGCAGCTGCATATGCCAATTCACTGGAATCTTCGCCTGTGTGTTCATCAGATCTTCTCTTTTTTTGTTTACTTCCCAGATCTTCGAATGGTTTACGTGATCTTTTCGTCATTGTTCCAATGGACGTTGATGTCAACGGTTCTGGAGAGACTGAGGGCGCTCTTGGTATCTCATCAACACTTTGTTCTTGATTAACTAAAGTTTGCACAAAACTCGGCCAATCAATATTTGCTCCCAACCAATTCTCGTACTTTATCCTGAAATTATCAAGGAATCGGTTGGATTACTGCCACCTTTGTAAAGCGGCTCGCGTAAATCTCCGACAAAATTCTTTGAGAACAACACGATCTTCGTCAGACAGGCAATCGCCTATGCGGGATACAACTGCACTGAACAATACTTCATGATCAAATGAAGTACTCTCACTTCGTAGAAGAACAAACAAGTCTAAATTGGTGATTAAACTTTCCATTCTAAGATTTTATAGTCGCAGATTTAGTGTTAGCAGTTACACAGTTGTGAACAAACTAAATTATAATAGGGGATATCGGTACGCCCCCGTAAGGGGGCGTGGCATGCAGTGCCGGGACTATAAGTCCCCTGGCTGCGGAGGGTTCGCGGTGGTCCGCAACTACGGACCCCTCTCTGTATTCGCCTAACGCGGCTAGCGGCGGCGGACGCATTTTATTAAAAATAAAATGCGTCGATGTGAGTGGTTGCTATGTGTAAATCTGTAAGCGCGCCGCGACGCTAATTTATTATTAGCGCCGCTTTCTTCACGACACCACGGCGGTCGACCCCCACCAAGTGAGACCCCCGGTTGCCCGGGGGAGGCCCAGTGAAGGTGACCAGCGACGTGTGTGCCGACTCGACGCTCCTACAGAATAGGTGATTAGTCCCCGCTCGTCTCGATCTCAGAGCTAGCCGATCACGGTCCAAGCTAAGGGGCTGTCATGCGTGTGTGAGCCGCATTGTACTGTGAAACACCGTTCAGTGTCTACACGCATCGCAGCCCGCGCCGCGCCTGCGTGTTGTGAGTATAGATGCATGTATAGTGATGGGTGTCTGTTGTCAGTTACGTGGCATGCCTATATTAACTTAAAACACGCCACGCAACAGATGTATGAGTCATCTGTAGAGTTCAGTTGGGTCGGGTAAGCCGCGTGTAACCTGAGTGAGGCTTACCCGAGGCGTCCAGTCCGGTGATGGGGTCACTCGTCCGCTATCAGGTCGCGGGGCAGGGGTCTCGCGTCAGGGGGGCGCGTATGCCAGGGCGCGATCTGCTTGACATGGGGCCAAGCAGACACGTCGGCACGCGCGTAAATCCCTTTCGCGAGACGCCGCACGAACTCATCCAGGCCCTCAATCCCGAGGTCCCGCTGGATAACATCGTTCCTCACGAAGCAAGGAGCGTCAACTATGGTCCGCAGCGCAAGACTTTGTTGCGCGCGGAGCAGCTTCCGGCTCGACTGGCTCGTGAGGGCGAACCAAGCGGGGGCGGCGTACGTCAAGATAGGGCGCACGTACAACTTGTACACGCTCATCTTGACGCGCGCCGGGATTCGGGACGAGAGCACAGGTTTGAGCAGGTTGCGGGCGACCCTGCCCTGTGCGGCGACCTTGCGGACATGTGGCCCCATAGTGAGCCGACGGTCGATGGTCACACCCAGGTATTTAACCCGGGGCGCCCAATCGATGTCGGCCCCATGTAGTTTCAAGGGTGGCGGGAGAGGCGCGAACCCGGTGATTATCGCCTGCGTCTTACCCACGTTCACCGACAGCCGCCACTTCGATAGCCACTCGGGAAGGAGCTCCAGGGCGCGCTGCATTTTGACCGCCGCGTACTTCGCATTAAGCGATGTAGTAATGTACGCGGCGTCGTCGGCATACAGCGCGAGCGTAGCGTCGGAAGTGGTGGGGATGTCGTCGGTGTAACGCAAGTAACACGCTGGCGACACGCAGCTGCCCTGCGGCACACCAGCCAGCACCGGTCGGGCGCCGGATAGCGCCCCGTCGACCACCACCCTAAAGGTCCTGTTGGAGAGAAAGCTAGAAACCACCCTTACAACGCGACGGGGCGCGTCCGAGGTGGACATTTTGTATAGTAGGCCCTCGTGCCACACACGGTCGAAGGCCTTCTCCATGTCGAGGAATACTGCCACCGAGTATTCCTTCTTATTTAGCGCGGCTGCGAGGTGGTGCAGTACCCTCGACAGCTGGAGCGTCGTGCTATGCTCCGCCCTGAACCCAAATTGCTCGGGGCGCGGCGCGATGTGGGGTTGGAGATGTCGCAGCAGGAGTGCTTCGAACACCTTGGAGACTGTCGGCAGTAGGGTGATCGGCCGATAGCTCTCCGGCTTCAGGATATTTTTCCCCGCCTTGGGCAGCATAATGACGCGCCCTTCCTTCCACGAGGCGGGAAAGGCCCCGGTGCGCAGTACCGCGGTAAACAGGCGCGCCAGCGCCGCTATCATGCGGAATGGCAGCTGGCGCAGCACTGCGTTGGTGATACCGTCGGCACCGGGGGCCTTCCGGGGCTTCGTGTTTAGGATGGCGCGCCTAACTGCGCCCGGCGAGAAGAAGACGGGGTCCTCATCGGGAGCTATCGGCAATGCGAAGTAGTCTCCCAGGTGCTTCTCGACTGCTGCGACATGGTCTGTGTCGCTGGTCGGGTTAGGGCGGAACTGACGTTCCAGGTGCTCGGCGAAGACCTCCGCCCGGTCCTCCGCTACATACTTAAGCGCCCCGTCGCTGTTGAGTAGAGGGCGCACCGGGGCCGGGGTGCTCGTAAGCTGGCCGCAGAGCTTGTGTAACGACGGCCAGCTGTCCGTCGTGGCGTCGATACGATCTTCCCAGCCCGCGGCGGTATGCGCCCTGAGCTCGGCCTTCACTTTCTCCGCGAGACGGTTTAACTGTCTCTTCAGCGTCGGGCATCTGAGCTGTTGCCACTGCTTGCGAAGGCGCCTCTTCACGGCGATCATCGAGTTGATATGTGCCGGCAGGGGTGGCAGTAGCCCTCTCCCCTGCGGCAGTGTTCTCGTCGCCGTTTCTAAGGCGCTTTGGATGCAAGCAGTGACGTCACCCGCCATCTGGTCTACGTCCGCGGCAGTGACGATAGGCCGAGTCGGCGTGGTGATCTCTTGCTTCTCTCTGAAGGCTTCCCAATCTGTTGATCGACGTGGCGCGATCGGCTTCAATCGGGTCGGCATACCCGATATGACGACGAGTACAGGCTGGTGGTCCGATTGTAACTCGTCGTCTATCAGTTGTTGGGTGATCTGGCAGTGCAGCCCTTGGTGGACTACGATGTCCAGCGCGTCCGGTAAATTGTGTGCCGTGTCGGCATCTCTGGGCCGGACACCGTATAGCCAAAGGCTTCCGCGTCCGCGAAGAGCCGTCTCCCCTCGGTATTCATATTGATACTATTCCACGCTGGGTGTTTACTATTTAAATCACCGGCGAGGATGGTTGCCTTTTGGGGCGTATTTATAAGCGCCCGCAGCTCTGTGTGATCTAAGTGAGCCACGGGCGGCTTATAACAAGCATACAGGTTTATATCCTCGCCGGCTAAATGCAGCTGTACACCCAGCGCGTAAAAAGATCTGAGTGACGGCAAGGGGAGCTCTTGATGGACGACTCTTCGCCTAACAATGACCGCCAGACCACGATAGCGGTTGTTGTTTGCCGACCTTTCATCCTTCCTATAAACGAGATATCCCGGATATATCCCGGAGATATCCAGGAGGCGAACACGAAAACTAAATTATAAAACAAAACTTTAGCCCTTTTATTGCAAAACGCCAGTATTTAGGTAACTACCCTCATTAGTTATCTTCTCATTAGCTAATGAAAATTTATAATTGTCACTAACTATTCTTAGAACTCATAGCACTGCTAATTAACAAATTAGCTTACTTATCAGGAAAAGTTGAATGTAATCCATAGTTGGCATTGTCGTGAGATATTGAAAATCATTAAATCACGTATAAAGACTCATTAGAAGACCTAAACAGTGTAGTTACTTAATCACTTCTTTTCGGACTCATTAGAAGAGTAAACAATTGGTAATTTGGTTGTATGAAAAGTTTTAAAACTCATGATGTGTTGATAAATATCTAGCTCAAACATAGTTGTCTACGTGTGGGTGTACTATAAACCTCTGCCAACTCCTTCGGAAATATAGGAGTGATGCTATTTTATGTTACGTGTAGTTAAAAGTCCGTGTTCTTCAACATAAACACTAAAAGGAATCGTTTCATATGTAAAAACAAATAAAAATATTTTGACGATTTTAAAAAAAAAACCGCATGAAATTTTTCGTCAAATCGGCAACCAAAAAATTATAAATAATTAGCACTATGACCACCTCCAAGGATATTACGGTTAATCATGCCGTTTAGGAGATAATTCGATTTTTCATACTAGCTTCATACAAATTTTTCGTAAAAAAATTATATTTCCTTTTTTTTGGGCATTTTTTGGGAATTAACTCGGGTGTCATTTTTGTACATAGTAATGACTAATAGAAGCGATATCCAGCATAAAAACAAGCACTTGCAAATTGAAATCCCTAAGTCTATGAAAGCCGATTTTCAGCCCACCGTGCGGCGCTCATGTCTACCGGGTTTATGGAAGCCAATAACTATGGCTTCTTTCCACGATTGTGGAAAGAGATTGTTGTTCAGAGCTGCATTGAAGATGGCTGCTAGTAGAACGAATAGTTGGGCTGGAAAGAGTTTAACCAGACGGTTATTAATGCCGTCAGCACCTGGTGCTTTTTTGATTTTAAGGCCCCTAACTAAATCAAGGACTTCGTCGGGCGTGACTGGGGGGAGGGGTTCGTCGGGGTCCTCTTGGGGGGGAGGGGGAATCTACGTTCGACCTCTGCGTTCACTATGTTGCAGTGTGTTTGGTCGAATGGTAGTGTACTTGGCGAGCATTGGGCGTCTAGGCTGTCGGCTAAGCATTCGGCCTTCTCCACGTCCTCAAAAGCTAAGCTTTGGTCGGGGCGGATGAGAGGGGGAATGTCAGTAGCAGTATCGGACTTGAGCTTTTTGGTAAGTTGCCAAAATGCTTGGTGTGAGGGCTCTATGGTGTTCATAAGGTCGTCCCAGCGTTCCTCACGCATCTCCTTAATACGTGACTTAACAGCACGCTGTAAGCCATTCTTAAGGGCGCGTTTGGTGACGTCTGGGAAGGCATCATAAGCACGGATAGCTGCATTCTTCCTTGTCAACAGAACACGTACGTCGGCAGGCAGCAGCCAGCGGTGGTCGTCCACCTCAGGCACCCGCCGTGAACTTTCGTTCACTACCGTTTGTAGGTGGCCGGTGAGTAGGTCGATTGCGCCCCTGATTCTATTTGGTTGGGGATTTAGTCTAGTTGTTCAGACGTGGCAGACTTAAGGCGTTTCTCAACCTTTTGCCAGTCTGTTACAATTTTGGTTGGGGGGGGCTGATCTGGATCGAGTAGGCCAGTGCGGTGGGCTTACATTAAGATCACTGGTCTGTGGTCGGAGTCTAGTTCTTGTAGCGCTTCTATTGAATGTAAACGTAAATTTATGTTCTTTAGTAGCGCTATGTCGAGAATGTCGGGGGTGTGATTTACATTATCGGGGAATGAGTGAATGCCATCGGTGCGATGATATCGAAGTTTAGTTTGGAGGTTAGGCGTGAAAGCTCATTATAGTTTTAATGTAAAGCATTTAAGTTGTATCTTTTTCTTATTGATTTTTCATATTATTATTTAAACTAGATTTACAATTAATTAAATAAATTAAGATTTACACACAATTATTCAAAGTCATAAGTAACCCATTCTTATTTTTGCTGCCATGAAGATAAGCTTACCTATAATGTAATGTAGCTTAAGTTAAAGATATATATATAATACTCGAGCCTTTTTCCCATGGAGTTAGGCAGAAACTACAGAACGCCACCTGCTACGATTCTTACATAATTATTCCTTTTGTCTCATCCACATTCATACACAGGGTAATACACGCTCGTTAAGTTTTAATTTTCTGTCATTTTACAGCCACACGACAGCGCAGAGGACCTCGGCGGCATCCCGAGTCTCATCAAGCTGGCAGCTCTGTGCGGGACAGACTTTTTCGGTCAGAAGAACGTCGCTTGATCATTGAAGAATAGAGGAATGTGGAACTCGCTGGCATAAGAATGGCTGTTGTAGAGTAGTGCGGGCTTATGCATGAAATCAAATTGCAATTGCAATCGAGAGTGTAAAAAAAATAGAAAGCACTCTTTTTTTTACACGTTTGATAAAACTGAAAAACGTCATTTGAACTAAAATAATCTAATAATCTTTGAATGTAAAGACTGTCTAAAATATGTAAGTAGTTAAATAAAC
Organism: Tiliacea citrago; assembly: GCA_963921375.1. Taxonomy (NCBI): domain Eukaryota; kingdom Metazoa; phylum Arthropoda; class Insecta; order Lepidoptera; family Noctuidae; genus Tiliacea; species Tiliacea citrago. The sequence continues at coordinate 5,601,765 of OY992783.1, forward strand.
AATCAGTGCGTTGCGAATGCAGGGTCGCAGCGGTACTTACTACAAAATACAGATCTAAAAAGTGTTATTACAAATATTACAACAAAAACTTGAAAGTTTACTTTTGGTATTCTAAAAAGTCATAGATCAAAAGTGATTGTACTAATATAGTCCTACCAGGTGTTAGAAAAATAACCCTGTATAATGTAATTATACAGTATGTTAATTAACGAAAGGCGTTCCCGTTAACCCGCAATAGTATAGCGTCCACATGCTACCAAAATATGACCATTCGAAAATTCACGAAAAAAAATCTGCTGTTCATTACATTTATGTTCGCATACCTAGCTTAACAAAATGTAGGGAGCAGCTGATTTTTTTTCGCGAATTTTTAAATGGTAATATTAATTGTAGCATGTTTGGACTATTGCGGGTTAACGGGAACGCCTTTCGTTAATTAACATAGTGCATGTTAAAAATTATATTAACTTAATATTTCGTCGCTGCTCCTCCCGCATCTATCACAGCATCGCAACGGCTACGCATGGACCTAGCCAGGACTTCGCACAAATTCGAACCTCTGAATGTGTCCCAAACTTGTTCGCAATGTGTGACAAGTGCTTCCTTCGTTCTTTCTGCTCTACTATCCCATCTCTGGACCATTAAACCCCACAAATTTTCAATGGGGTTTAAGTCTGGCGATCGGGAGGGCCATGGCACTGTTTTAATTTGTGGTTGCCCTCGCAACCACTCTTGAACAACCCGCGCACGGTGTATCGGGCAATTGTCCTGGAAAAAATAAAATTCTGGCACGTCCAGTTGTGGATACACCGGGCGCACTGTGGGTACCATGATGGTTTGTAGCACCTCTAAATACGTTTGGCCGTTTGCCCTCCCTGGTATAAAAGCGAGCTCGCCTGGTCCAGCAGCACTCATCCAGCCCCACATGTTCACTACAATTCTTCCCGATTCTGCATTTGGGTTCACATTTCGAGGTTCGTATCTTGTGTTATCTACACGCCATAAATTCCGACGACCTTGTTGGCTAGACCTAAAGCACTTTTCATCAGAAAATATGGCGTAAGAGAAATCGAAGTCCCTGTAGTCACGAGCGAATCGCACGCGAGCAGCTTTCTGCTCCTGCGTCAAAATATTTTTTTTTGCGGGACGTCTGTGATGGACTCCAGCTCGATGCAACTCGTTTCTAATAGTTTGCATCGAAACTTCGTATTCTTGTGCGAAACTGCGAGTGGGTGTGAACGGGTTCTCTTCATACGTGGCTATCATATTATTTAACTCGTTTTCGTTTATAGCCCGGGGTCGAGGTGCACGAACGCGTTCTGTAATTTCTCCTTCTTCATATCTTCGCACCCAGCGGCGCACCGTTGTTCTCTAACGAAAAAAAAAAAAAAAACAATCAGCATCGATTTTTTACATAATATAGGAACTAAGTATAATAATACGAGTACACTACAAAAGTCTTATTCAAAGGGCACAACTAGTACACTATAAATAAAAATTATAAGTATTGAAATACTTAAGGTGTGCATTTTGGTTGACTTCATGATAAATAAACTCTTAACTTTTCTATAACTAATTTAAGTAGTTATAACATTCATAACTATATTTTAAAATACAAGTTGTAAATACAATAACTGAAAATCTCTTAAGGGGTCATTACTCATCATTATAAACAACTTTTACTATGAGAACCAAACGGTCCCGTAGTAAAAGTTGTTCATAATGATTAGTACAATGACCCCTTAAGAGGTTTTCAGATATTGCAATTTACACCTCGTATACCTATGAGTAAGAAAAATGGCATAGCGTAAATTCCAACATTGTATGAAACTGTCCCAAGCAAATTTGTGCTTTATCTCTACTTTTTAAAAGTGTTTATCCCGTGCGGGCTGGCAACGTGGCATTTCTAAAGGTTTTTCGTGGTTAAATACCAACGATCTAGTGCTTGGCCGAAAAAATAGTAAGTACTTGCTATTTTATCGGCCAGCCAAGCACTAAATCGTTAGTATTTAAAACTATGTGTGCAATTTTTTTTAAGTTTTTTTGGTAAGTATTTACGAGCACTACTAACAAAAATTTACATTATTGTCAATTACTTTCCATCTGCAGTATTATGATAAAATAAATGTTAAAAATAATTATAAAAAACAATTATCTTGTGCTTGGGCGAAAAAAAATTGTAGTTTGAAATATAATGATCAAGCCTCTAGAAATGCGACGAATGCGCTCTGGTTTTTCTAATTAAAATGCGGCAACGACGCTGTGAGATAAGGCACCATTGTTTAGGTTGTTTTGGTTTAGGATTTATTATCGGGTCATAAAAGGCTCCAACAACGTCTTTGAAAGCAAAAATAAATAAAAAGGACAATCTTATTTGAATGCATTACTATAAGTAGGTAATATCTTATGAGACTTTTAAAAAGAATCCATCTGAAAGTTATAATAATTTTATTATTTTTATATATAAATCTGCCTAGCCTTTTCCCAACTATGTTGGGGTCGGCTTCCAGTCTAACCGGATGCAGCTGAATACCAATATTTTTCATGGAATTTGTTTTTAAATTGCAATATAAGGAAAAATGCAAACTATGAAATAATAATATTACTATCACTTTATTTATTTCTATATCTCTCCCTCTATCTGAATACAAAAACATAACTTACTTGCATGTTCAACTCCACTGCTATTTGGGATATATTTAACCCTTGTCTATGCAAAACAATAATTTGATTCCTTTCTTCCTGAATCAGGTTTCGGGTCGTCATGGTTGCACCACGTTAGTCACAGCCCACACACAATACACACACAGTCCAGGATACAAGCTAGGGTCAAGAAGAGGCTTTCGATCACAGTCCGGTATACAAGCAGAGGTCACAGTTAGGCAGGCAATCAGTCCGATAGAAATAAACAGGTCGTAAAATGAAATGGCGATAGGAATTTAAGGGAAGCGTCAACAATTAGCGAGAGCAAATTGGCACTGCCGCGCTCTAGCTAATGTTTGTTATTTTATGTTACTCGCTCATTACTCACACAAATGCATATTGTCTCTAATTAGGGGAAACTAGGAAGGGGTGTGGTTTGTCACTAGCTGCGCTCTCGCAGGAATATTTTCTTAAGTGAGCATGCTTAACTTGGGCCGATAGTACAAAGCAGCTTTGAAAAATATTTGCATCAGAGTCAGCCTCATTTTCAAGCTTTTGTTTATATTGTGCTTGCTGGGATCCATCGCAGCCCCATTTACATATCAACTTCAAAGTTTTCCGCTCTTGCTCTTTTATTGTTGATAAGACCTCTTCTAAGAATACTGATAAGCGCCTAATGGTAATATCAATTAAAGGTTGCAGTTGGATTTCGGCGCAGGTACTCGTTACCGTGCACGTTTCTGGAGGAGGATAACACTCTTTTTTTGCTTCTTGAATTAAGCTATAACATGGAAATAACTTTTTGTTCGTGTTTCTTATAATTTCATACTGTCCTCTTGTTAAGTCTGCATCTATAAACATTTGTAATGCTTCCATGGGGGTTAGACGCGATGGTTTTTCACATTTAGACGAATCATAAGCTTTTTTGTATTTCGTTGCACGGGTCGGAGAGCTCATAATATCTTTGAGCACGTGGGAAGCATCACGTTTTCCCGATTTACTTAATTCAACTTGAGCTGCGTGAAGTATTACATCATCTTCTACATTAGATCGGATGCCTTCCGTTTTTCTTCTTTTGGTCCTTTCGCTAGATTCCCCAAACGATTTACAAGGGCGACCTGGACGATTTGCCGTTGTGACTGGAATTTCGAATGTACCTTCCAGCCAAAGTTGGTTGTTTTTCAAAAAAACCTCTTCTTTTTTGTGAGATTTAATCCACCTTTGCTTCATTTCCGATTTAAAATGTGCAAAATTGTTTTTCAGTATTTTTAATTGATCTTCAGTAAGATCGTCACTAGTGAAAAGGTGGTCTCTCAAAAAACATAGTTTTTCTTCCAAATTGCGTAAATTTTCATTTTTCATAATATCAAAGAGAGATTTACGAGTCACTATTCTCACTCCGGAAGTACCCACTATATCTGGAACAAGTAAATGTTGTTTTTAGACATGAATACTTTTTTTCACAAATTTAGCTTATTTTTACCGTGAAATTCAATGTTCAACGTTTTTGCGCATCCGCGCTATTCCGCGGCTAATTTATTTAGTATTCTTTACTTAAGGGTCTATATTTTTAATATAAATTACAAAAGTTGCCGGATCTATCCGGATACTAAAACAAATAGCTTCCCAAACATAAATTTCTTAAAAAAATATCCTTATTTCAGACGTTATTTCTCGACCACTAAAAGTATATTAAAATAAAACAAATTTTAACAACTATATCACATTTGGATTGTCACATACCTGTAGTTTCGGAATCCGTTGCTATTTTGGACCAGGTAAACACAGAAAACTTCAGTTTAACACACAAAGTTAATGTTTTTGTAAATAGCCGATAAGAGACACGTACACAAGGTTCAATGATCAACTTTCGACTGAATTTACCTGATAACGCGCAACGGAAGAAGGGTGGGGGTGGTGGTCTATTGTTTGTTGGAATGTCCCCTGCCTCAGGTAGTCAATGTAATTAGCATTCCTTAAACTTTGTTATTTTGACTTTTGGCCGCCTAGATAATTAAAATACCTCTATGTGCGCCGTGCAATTGAGCCTGCTACAAAGGTATTTTTGATACCTAAAACGTAGACTATAATAACTATCATAATAATAGTGACATATTAACAGATAATCATTATTTAATTTTAGATACTCGTTGCCTTGAATTTTTATGCTCGGGGCAGCTATCAAGGCTCTGTGGGACAGAATGATGATGCTCCAATGGCCCAGCAAACCGTCTCCCGATGTATACGAGTAAGAGAGGTCTCACTTGTAATTAGTAGACCCGAAATAATCAGAAAGTTTATAAAGTTTCCACAAAATGCAACAGAAAGAAATGTCATCAAGAGGAAGTGAGTTTGAAAGTTTATTATAATTTATATTGTAATTCCCTACAATTACTTACAAAATTTATACAGTGTGCACCATTTAAAAAAGGACATACCTACTATAAGATTAAAAAAAGTAAAACTACTATGGGAGAATTTATAGCCATGATCTCTTCCAGTTGCCTTTAATGTAACTTTTATTTAAATTAGGTTGTCTTTTCAGATTTCATGGAAAATGCAATTTATCGGGTGTGATTGGGTGTATTGATTGCACACACATTGCTATTGTGAGGCCCACTGAGCATGAGGAGCGGTTTTTCAATAGAAAACATTTCCACTCCATTAACACCCAAGTGGTAAGTCATTTCATAAAAAAAAACTAGATTTTGAAAAACATGATACATTCAAAGAGTCATAAGAGTATGTTTTCCAGATATGCGATTCTGACTAAGTTATCCTAAATGTGGATGCAACATTTTGGTGGAGCCACACATGATGCGTTTATTTGGTCTCAATGTGAGGTCAAGGGGCATCTGGAGCGTCTCACTGAGACAGCATATCTTTTAGGCAAGTATTAGTTAGATGTTCATTTTTTTAATACACTCTAAACATAAAATTAATATCATTTAACCAGTAATATTTTACTTTGACAGGTGATTCAGGGTACCCTTTACGAGAATATCTTCTGACACCTGTAGGTAATGTTGTTGAAGACAGTCCAGAAGGCAGGTTTAATGCTGTGCACAAGCGTACCCGCTCCACCATTGAACGCACATTTGGGATACTCAAGGGTCGATGGCGGTGTCTCTTGGCAGCAAGGGAGCTGCACTACGATCCGGATAGAGCAGGCAGAATAATATTAACCTGCTGTGTTCTGCATAATATGTGGCATAAGGGCCGGAGTGAGTGCTCCTGAGTTAACCCAAGAGGATTTTGAATCTGAAAACTCCCGTCAGGTCACATATCCTGCTACATCTGCCACAGATGTTTTGAGGAGGGGACAAAGAGAGAGGGAAAGATTAATACAATTATTAGAAAATAATTAATAAAATATATTTTTTTTCAAATTACTGTTTCCTTATTGAAATTAACATATTATACTATGTCAAACATTAACACCTAGAACTAATCTTATAAATGTTTTTTTTTAACCTTCTCAAAAGCGGGTTAAAAAAATGCATTAATTACAAATAATTTAACTCTTTCCTAATTCAAATTAACATATTTACCCTGAATCAAATCTATGCCAAACATTAACACCTAGAACTAAAATATATTTTTTTAACCCGCTCTAAAGCAGGTTAAAAAAAACACTTATTACAAATCACTTAACTCTTTCCTTATTCAAATTATTGTAGTACCCTGAATCAAAACTATGCCAAACATTAACACCTAGAACTAAAATGTTTAAAAAAAAAAAACTTATTACTAATCACTTAACTCTTTCCTTATTCAAATTAACATAGTACCCTGAATCAAAACTACCTAGAACTAATCTTAAAAAAAAACATAATACAACAATTGCAATCGAGAGTGTAAAAATTAGGTATAGTTTGAAAAAACTAAAAAACGCCATTTGAACTAAAATATCTTTCAATGTAAAGACAGTCTTTACATTCAAAGATTATTAGATTATTTTAGTTCAAATGACGTTTTTCAGTTTTATCAAACGTGTAAAAAAAAGAGTGCTTTCTATTTTTTTTACACTCTCGATTGCAATTGCAATTTGATTTCATGCATAAGCCCGCACTACTCTACAACAGCCATTCTTATGCCAGCGAGTTCCACATTCCTCTATTCTTCAATGATCAAGCGACGTTCTTCTGACCGAAAAAGTCTGTCCCGCACAGAGCTGCCAGCTTGATGAGACTCGGGATGCCGCCGAGGTCCTCTGCGCTGTCGTGTGGCTGTAAAATGACAGAAAATTAAAACTTAACGAGCGTGTATTACCCTGTGTATGAATGTGGATGAGACAAAAGGAATAATTATGTAAGAATCGTAGCAGGTGGCGTTCTGTAGTTTCTGCCTAACTCCATGGGAAAAAGGCTCGAGTATTATATATATATATCTTTAACTTAAGCTACATTACATTATAGGTAAGCTTATCTTCATGGCAGCAAAAATAAGAATGGTTTACTTATGACTTTGAATAATTGTGTGTAAATCTTAATTTATTTAATTAATTGTAAATCTAGTTTAAATAATAATATGAAAAATCAATAAGAAAAAGATACAACTTAAATGCTTTACATTAAAACTAAACAATGACACTTACAAGTAACTTGGCTGCGTGTTGTTGAGGCATTGCTGACTGGTGTGGCTGAAGCTTGTTGGCTTGATTCTTGCTGTGTCTGTGTTTCTATTGACAAAATATGTTCTAAGAATAAGTACTTACCTATATAATAAAGTAGGTATACAAAACAAAATGAACTAAGCACTAAGTGCTTAAAAGTTTTCTAGTTCATAGAAACAAAAAATACTTTTATCTCAGTTTAACAAAAAAATAAAACTATTAATTTAGCCTAAGCTATTATTTATAGGTATAATCTTATGTTGGTTTTAGTGTTTACAATAACACAACAAAAAAATAATTAAAATTCGTAAATAATACTTTGTACTTATAATGAAACTGTTTAACAAAAAAATAAAACTATTAATTTAGCCTAAGCTATTATTTATAGGTATAATCTTATGTTGGTTTTAGTGTTTACAATAACACAACAAAAAAATAATTAAAATACGTAAATAATACTTTGTACTTATAATGAAACTGGAGTAGGTATTACATACCATTTAGTAAAGAAAGGTCCCCTTCTTGGTTGGATGGCGTATGGGTAGAGGCAGCAGTGTTCTCTTGAGATGGCTGGAAAGCAGAATATGGGAGATGAGATAAAGTCATAATATTTTATTTTTCAATATAAATTGTTGTTGGTCATCAGCCACACGGGCACATTTGTATTGAAAAATTTAATATATGTCGCATCATTAGTGGCCGAGATGCGAAGCATCGGGTCTTCTTCACAATCCGACATAGTTTTTATAAGATGTGGGCACTGTCGTGGGTACTCGAACGAAAGTTAATTTAATTCAAATAACTTTACTACACAAACAAGAAACAAACACGTGCGTTGGTACGTAGCGTCTGTCAAGACTGCTCGAGAGTCGCAACAGTCCGTCCCCTCACCCAGTCTCCGCTGCATCCCCTCTACCGACGATCGTGTCCAAGCGGTAGGGCGCGCTTGCGTTTCCGGTAACGATATTATTGTAAACTACAAAACTAAATAATAGATGGCGCTGCCTGTTGCACCGTGGCGCCATCAATCCACGACATCTCTGACTAGCACCCGTCCTCGGGTGTAGTACCTGTGGACAAAATATGCTCACAGAGTAAACTAGCTCTGCTATCCTGCCAATACCTAATAACTAAGGTAGCTCGGCTATCCTGTCAATACCTAATAACTAAGGTAGCTCGGCTATCCTGTCAATACCTAATAACTAAGGTAGCTCGGCTATCCTTCCAATACCTAATAACTAAGGTAGCTCGGCTATCCTTCCAATACCTAATAACAAAGGTAGCTGTATCTCATTGGTACTTTAATTCCTCTACGTCTACGTACAATAACCAACCGTCATAATGTACAATGCCTTGTTATCAAGGTTTCGTACACAGTGCTCTCTGCACATCATTCATTGGAAAAGGTCCCATCAACAAGTTACAACACAGTAATTCTGTTACTCTTTACCGTAATTCATAAGCAATGCATACTCAACTCATGAAACATTTTTTTTCTAATCTGTGCACCAACACAGGCCAGAATCGCTCCAACGATTCTTTACTTATCTGCCGCCACATATGCTACAACACATGAGGGGCTCTGTGCAGCAACACAGGCAAGAATCGCACCAACGATTCTCAAAAATCTAGCGCAATATGTGCTACAACACATGAAGCACTGTGCTCCAACACAGACTAGAATCGACCCAACGATTCTCATAAAAATCTAACGCCAAATTTGCTACAGCACTTGAAGCACTCTGTGCTCCAATACAGACTAGTATCGACCCAATGATTCTCATAAAAATCTAACGCAAAATGTGCTACAACACATAACGAGCTCTGTGCTCCAACACAGACCAAAATCGACCGATCAACAAGTTAAACCAAAAAAAATCGTAACAAATCAGTTAAAATTTACCAAAATAAACTTCTTAAGCAACGCATACTCAACTCATTACAATCTGTGCACCAACACACAGGAATCGCACCAACGATTCTTTATAGACCCATCGTCACATATGCAGCACACATGAGGTGCAGTCAAGACCCATCGCCACATGTTACTCATGAGGTGCGGTCGAGACCCATCGCCACAAGTGCTACTACAAATGAGGTGCGATCGAGAAATTTGAGTATGAGTAGACAAGCCATTATTAATCGGAGGTGGACTACCACTGTCCTCAACTAAAACATCAATTCTCGAGAAACTTGGTGATCGGTGATCCTCCTCAGATGGACCATGAGGGTATTCGTAGGTTCGTTTAGAGTCAAGCGCCTTTAGTAGGTATCACGACCGCCTAACTCAACGATAATCTTAAATGGGCCTTTGAATTTGGGATCTAATTTTGTTTGATTCCTTTCCTCATTTTCAATTAAAACATAATCATTAATAGCCAACTTAGAAACCTGAGCGTTATTTTGGTAAAATCGATTTTTATCATAATTGGTATTCTTTTCAATATTCTGTGGCGCGTGCTCTCTAATCTCATCTAAATTAACGTCAGTCACATCATTATCAGCGGTCACTAAACTAAGTGGTCGTGCTACCCTACCTATCATCAACTCGAGAGGGCTAGATTTAGTTACCCTATTAATAGTAGAGTTCATAGCCAGCTGAACTTCTCCTAATGCGTCCTGCCAAGAGCGGTCACGACTAGTCTCTACAGCTGTCAACATACTCTTGAGGGTACTCATTACCCTTTCGACCTGACCATTTGCGCGACTGCCTCCAGTAGCAATCAAGTGCAACTCTATGTTGTTAGAATTACAGAAACTAGAAAACGAAGATGAGTATTCTGACGAAAGATCAATTCACTGGGATCGTCAGTATTCACTTCATCAAAATCAACTTAAAATCAAGAATCGCTTTTGAGCTCATCTGAAACTTGGCATAACCTAACAGTAACAACTCTCAAGTTAAATCTCTAATTTAAAATCTTACGGTCACTGAAAACTGTCATTTTTAAGTCAACTATGCGGTACAATATGAAATTAGATCTTTAAACGCAGATTGTTCATAATTATCTCAGATAAAACTTGTAGGGTACTTTGCACACTTCCATAACTGATTCCCATTAAGTTTACAATATTATTTCCACGCTTGCCAATAAACTTTGACACAACACAATCTTTTATGAGAGAGTATTCGACGCCAGAATCGTAATAAAATGGATATGACTCTCCCAGTATTCATCTGCTCGGATTGCTGACATAACAAACTCAAACACGTCGCTCGCTATTTGCTACTGCCACAGGCGCTGGCCCTGAATCACCTGGCCCCCCTATTGTGCTGGTGCCTCCATCATTGCTTCTTGAACATCTCGAATCAGAATGTCCAGTGTTGCTGCATCGTAAACAGATGAAGTCTGAATGCTGCTTTGGTCCTGCCGGACCCTTAATGGCTTCTATCAGGGACATCATATTCTGATTTTGAGCCACCAGTAACGTACGAAGTAAATTCTCATCGCACCATGACGTCATCCCTTCATTCTCCATATTTTCTTTTGCTCGAGTGTATCCCAGTTCTGATGTCGCATTATTAGTGGCCGAGATGCGAAGCATCGGGTCTTCTTCACAATCCGACATAGTTTTTATAAGATGTGGGCACTGTCGTGGGTACTCGAACGAAAGTTAATTTAAATCACTTTATTACACAAACAAGAAACAAACACGTGCGTTGGTTCGTAGCGTCTGCCAAGACTGCCGGAGCTCGACTACAGTGTTGCCAACTATACTATCACCTCTGTAGCTAGATCTTTTGCAAAAAGTTGCCAGATTCCCACATTATCTTACCCCAAAAAGTAGCAAGAAGTTGCTAGTAAAAAAAAAAAACTAAACTAATCGTTAAAATCGTTTTTCTACATTAAAACGAATGTGTGTAATGGATAACTTTACTTTCGTAATATATTTACAGGTAAATACTTATGGTAAAACATTATTAATATAACTTAATCTAGGGAAAATGATGTAGATGGTTGTACATCCTGAGAATCCAGGGATTTTGTGTATTTCTCCACGGTTCCCATTTGTTGGAGAACTGTTAAAGGTAAGGTACAATTGTACCAACATTTGCCTTTTTTCCTGAGCGAGTCTCTTATACATAAAATATAATTTAAAGTTATCAGACTCATTCGGTTTCTCTGCTTATTTTTAACAAGATTCATTTGAGAGAATAACCTCTCAACCTCTGCATTTGAGTGTGGAAGTGAAAGGCAAGATATAGCCAGTTCACTTATATCCTTATATGTATTATCACCACATGCATTTTTAAAGTGTCTGACCTCCACCCAAAATTTCACTATTTCCTGTGATGTCCACTTAACCAAATGTAGTAAATGCCACTGTTGAACCATTTGGCAATAATTTCTGGTGAAAATCCCAAAATCTCTGCAACGCTTACGATTGCGTTTGATTTTGTGGCTTTTATTGCCTCTTCAGGGCTCAATTGTGCCATCATTTCTAATTGCCGGTAGTTATCCGGCAATTTTTGCTGCAGCTCTTTATAAAGTTTTACTAAAAATGAGGAACACCGTACTCTAATGCCATTTAATGTCGCAGGGTCCATATTTTGATGACGAGAGTCAGTTTCAAACACATAACCAAGATATGGCCTTAGGTTTATATCTCTCTCAGTAATAGGGTCCAAAAAGTTCCTTGGAATTGAGCTTGGCATTAAAATTCTTTGGCTCACTGATTGCAATAGAGTCGTAAGCGTATTTAGCAATTTCAATGGATTCGAGTCTTCACTCTCAAATGCCTTAATAGCCACTTGGACGTCATTTAGTACACTTCTCAGGAATGTCATATATAAAAAATTTCTATCGTCATTAAGCATATTATATATTACGTCAGCTGTATAACAATTTTCTTTTTCCCTTGCCATATTAAAATGTAATTTTAATTCTTCCCACTGGGTCAAAATGTTATTTACGGCTGGCTCTATTGAAAGCCATCGAGTGTCACAAACTTTTGTGATTTTAAGCGGACTTTCTCCGCAGTTAATCGTCTCATATATACTTTTATATTCATCTCTTCTTTTAGGTGATACTGAAAACCATTTATATATTTCCCTCACCAAAAATTCAATATTTTTGGCAGTGAGTTTTCTGATGCGTGAGTCACTGCTAGTTGCAGAGAATGACACACACATCTTATTAGAATTAAATTTTCCAGACCATACTCTCGTTTAAGGATAGCATGGACTCCATTGTTGACACCAGTCATAACCGATGCATTATCGGTTCCTATGCCAATCATTTGTCGAATGTTTAATTTATGCTTGTTTAAACACGAAACTAAACCATTTACAAGCCCCCTTGCATCTGCGCTTTCAACAGAAACCAATTCCAAAAATGAACTTACAATTGATTTCTGTTCAGTACTATAGTATCTAATCACAAGGCCAATGTATTTACTAACACTGACGTCTGTAGATTCGTCCATTATTATACTGAATTTTTGGTTTCCAATGTCGTCCAAAAGTTCTTGGCGAAAGTGAGGTGCCAGTACATTTGTCATAATTGCCGTACATTTAGTACGATGCAATTTTAAGTCCTCGGTTGCTTTAGAATCTTTAAAACATGTTTTGCACAACTCTCCTAAATGGTCTATACTCATTGTAGAGCAATGCTCTGCAATAAACATGGTCAAAGCTCCTTCAGTTTCATCGCAGGGTCTGTAATTTTTTTTGGCATAGTTTTGTACGGTAATATTTGATTACCTGCAAAATAAAATAATAATAATGGGCAAAATATCATACAGTTTTTTTCCCAATTTTTTACTTAATATTATTTCAACAGTGGCAACATTGTTTATATTTACAATAAAGAATTTTACAGTAAAATTCTGCTTTTGATTATAATGTCTTTGGACTAGGCTAGTATGTTCCAAATTATCATGACATGAAAGGCTAAACCTAAACTATACGTACTAATCGATCTGAGTGTCTAAAAATAAAGCCTCATGTACGTACCTGTTCTGAACTCCAATTTTTGCTTATGTTTTTTAGTCTCAGCATGTTTCTTAATGTCAAATAGTTTGGCCAGAATTTCCACACAACAATAACTACAAAATGCTTTGGACGAGTTTCCACTTGCTGGCTTTAACCACCCTTTAAATTCATCTAGGCTCTCCCACTCAGTTCTGTATTTTTGGAAATAAGTCAAGTAAGTTTCTTGGGTAGATCCATTGTTCGTTACAATAATTACGACACAAATAGATGACTGTAATACTGTATGTTTTGCGAACGCGAACTATTAAAATAATGATAACGCGGAATATGAATGTGAGTAAACCACCTACGAGGCTACGACAACAAACAATACTAACAAAATGCGCTGCGCGAAATAGAAACAAAGCTAATGATTAATAAGAGAGAGTGAGAGAAAATAATCACAATGTTCCAGCGCGCCCTTTGTGCTTTTTAACAATAGACAATAGTCTTGCTTTTACAATACTCAAAATGCTGACAAGTTTACGACTCTAAAAATTGCTTCCACAAACAAAAAAATAAAACTGAAAATCATGTGATAAAGTCGCTGTGTTGATAATTTGCTAAAAAAATAGCTAAATCGTTTAGCCACAATTTTTTAGAAATTGTAGCTGACAGGGGTGCAAAAATAGCTAGATCTAGCTATAAAATAGCTAAGTTGGCATCAGTGCTCGACTGTCGCAACAGTCCGTCCTCTCACCCAGTCTCCGCTGCATCCCCTCTACCGACGATCGTGTCCAAGCGGTAGGGCGCGCTTGCGTTTCCGGTAACGATATTATTGTAAACTACAAAACTAAATAATGATGGCGCTGCCTGTTGCACCGTGGCGCCATCAATCCACGACATATATGAATAGATAGAACAAATAGAAAAAAATACATACATGCTCAACAAAAGCTTGTGATCTTGCCGAGGTCTGCGGTTCACCAAATCCATCTCCCATTATGGAAACAATTTTAAGTTCCCATTGGGAGAGTGAAGGAGCCGTAGATGGTCCACCCCCTGTGGCAGACGCCGACCGCCGAGCTGCCGCTGCTGCCTTTTTTGCTAAATGTTTTTTATCTGTCCACACCTAAAATAAATTAACAATGTAATTACACCTCACAAAAATATATTGTAAGTATGACATCTAAATCAGTCCTATAAGAAAATCGTTTGAATTTGAATAGTCACAATCAAGCATTGCATTTTGTGGCACAGATATTTGTAAAAAAAATTACTAGGCTGTTTATAAAAACATATATGATGATGTTTTTGTCAATTCACATCAAATGCATACATGCACATAAAATTATGTAGCTAATTTAAATTGGCTCAACATATAGGTAATGCAATATTTATGAAAAATTATTTAGATAAAAAATTGCATCAAACCACAATAGTGGACAACAACAATCATCATTTTGCATCCAACCATGGACATTACAATAATTTATTGCAATTTAGAATGTAAGATATTAACGTATATTTTAGTACCTACTTAAGTAGGTACTTTAATAAATCAATTAATGAAAACTTACTTTTTGCCACTGTTTCATCGTTTTGGTGCACCCGCCCATAGCATTCAGTGTGGCGCAAATTTCCTCCCACAGTCTATTATTCCGGGTACGACCGTCTATGCTCCTCAAATTCCCTTTTGCTAAATCTCTGTGCTCCTCAAGAAAATTGAGGAGAGCATCCGTTTGTGCCGCTGTCGGTCTGGACATGGTCTTATGATTCCAAGACTAGTTGGTGTAACTTCGGAGCTAACCAACAACCACCATCAACAATTGAAAGAGCTAAAATCTTAGAAGACTTTTTTATGACTTGATATTCAATCTATTTAAAAATGTACTCTGTGATTCAATCTTCACCGCTAGTTTGTTTACTTGTCATGCTTGTCATCTTTTGACTTTTTATTTTAACAATCGGCAAAGACAATCTATAAGTCTGCCACAAATAAGAAATATATTGTTGTTTTTGAGAAATATTACAATATTTGTAAGTTTAAATACTGAATTAAAAGCAAAGTTCAATTTTCTTATTATAATAAACCATTTTATTCTGTAATTCAACAGTTAAATTGTATCTAAATTAATATTAATAACTAATAAAAACATATCGATCAAACGTTCAACTCTAGCACTACATTTCGTTCGGTCCGACACTCTTTCCGAATGTTGACTATGGTGCCGACCGAACTGAGCCAATACGAACTTCGTTCGTAGTAAGACAACAATTCAATGTTCGGTCGTGTTTTGGTCGGTCCCGAACATTCGGATGTGTCAGTTCAGAGTAGACCCTCTTATCTTGGATATACAGGGTGTTTGGTGCATCGTGTGCCAAATTGAAATGGTCGACTGAAGGAGTCATCCGCTAGCCTTTCAGACCCTTTAACACCCCTCATGCTCTGTGGATTTTTTTTTTATCGACTTTTTATTGTTTTCCAAAAAAAAGACCCAAATTTTACATTCGAATACAGATTTTTAAAAAAATATAAGGCGTAGACTCTGAATTTTAATTTTATTTCGATGTGTATTGTTTAAGAATACTTTTAAATACAAAATTAGTGATATTAATAATAGAATAATTTATTTGTTCAAAATCATACAGACATTTAAATATTTTAAGGTACACTATATTACATTTTTATTTTATGATGTGATATTGAACATCTGTGTCTGAACTAGATATAAAATATCTGTATTTCAGACATCAGCGCTCTTCCCCTGATGTAAGCGACACTAGAAATAACACTTTGTTTGACCTCTATTACATATCTATAACACATTAAACATAGAGATATAATAAAATAACATTAAAATAAAAGGAAGTGACAAATATAGGAGAACAATCTTAAATTAGTTGTATAGTGATGGCCTCCGGTGAGTAGAGTGTACATGAGTGGATGTGTGTAGGAGGGTGAGTATTATTATAAGCTACTTAACTACAGACAACAGGTCTTCGGTCTCATTGTAGTTTAGCTTGCGAATGTAGTCTACTACCATAAGTTTACACTTGTTCCTATTTAAGGGGTGTATATCGCTCACCTAGTAATATATTGGCACATCTACGTTTTTCATATTTTACAGAAACGAGGATCAAAGATTTTATAAATGTTTAAAATTAATTTATGGGTTCATTTAACGTTTTTTTGCAGATTTTATGGGTTTGATTAGTAGTATAGACGTTAATACATATTCAGGGATGAAAATTTCCACTTCAGGTTTTCAGGAAATACTTCATAAAGATCAATGAAGTGGAAGAGTCATGCATTTGTGCCGTTGTCACTTTGATCAACTTCTAAAAATGTCATTTATCACCCGGAAGCTTGCAAAATCCTGTGTGAAAGTAAATAAATAAAAGGACTGGTCGATGGAAAATAAACGTTTTATTTTGTAAGAATCATACAAAAATATTTCTTCTTAAAGTTCAACATTATAATCGTCATAAATAAGTTTCCTGTATTTGGTTAGGGTCACTTAGAAAGTAATCAAGATCAAATTATTATTAAAAACGAAATAAAAATGTAATACTTAACACCTTTAAATAAGGTAAAAAGTAACTAGTAACAAAAAAACACAAGTAATAAAAAACACAATAGCTATTAATAGCACTTTAAGTAATTACAAACGATCATTAAGTAAAATCCAGATTCAAATCAGCAGATTGAACATAATCGATCCAATAGTTTAAGGCTATATAACTTATCATTATTGTATCTTAGTTAAATGACCAAGCACTTAACACATAGCATAGTAGGAACTTTGTTGAATTACCCAGTAGGCGTGCAATAGTTACGTAGTTTTAGATAACGTACCTACCCACATTGAAAAAAAAAATAGAGTATCAGTCTTTAATACAATAATAATATAAGGGCCGGTTTTTCAATTGCCAGTTAACTTTTATCCGATGAATAAGTTTGTCATTTTGACAGTTTTTGTATAGACAATCTGTCAAAACTTCACATTTATTTCTCAGGTAAAAGTTATTTAATCATTGAATCTAATCGGCCTAATCTAATCTAAAATGTATTTAATTAAAGACTATTATAGAAGGGTTCATAATAGCTGGGCACTATGTCAGACTGAAGTAATTGTATCAAATCTCTTTTCTTTGCATCAGAAATAGTCATTTTTGATTGATATGCTGCTTTTAAATTAATTTCTATTGGTTGAGTAACTTTTTTTCGCCCCCGTGCCAATTTAAGACGAGCTTGGATCCATTCTCCATCAAAAGATGTTTTAAATTCGTAAGAATCACTATTTTTAGTGAATTTAATCATTGTGAGCTCAGTCACTTTTATTATGTCTGCATTATCGTCTTTATGAAAATTAATTGATTGCTCATCAGCCAATGCTTTCAAATCATAAAAGTTACTAAAATGCATCTCGTGGACAGTGAAGGGGTTACCTTTTTTC
This sequence comes from Tiliacea citrago, assembly GCA_963921375.1. NCBI lineage: Eukaryota > Metazoa > Arthropoda > Insecta > Lepidoptera > Noctuidae > Tiliacea > Tiliacea citrago. The sequence goes on from OY992783.1 coordinate 5,619,397, forward strand.
TTAGCATCTCGTATCAAATTTACGTATTGATCTGGCACGTAGATGGGTCCAGACTTTATGGCTCTTTTTATAGATTTCTCAATCAGAGAATGCGCATTATCGCCTTCATTTTGACTGTGGCCGCTGATTAAAAACTTATGGCATACAGAATTTATAGTTAATTTTTCGACAGCATAGCAGTACATGCTGAACACAAATCTAAAATAAAAACATTAATCAGAAATTAAATAAAATACGAAAAATACTTTATAAAATATTCGACATCAACAATTATTATACGTACCGGTTCTTTTGTTGACCACAACAATTATCACTGTAGAAAATGACATCAGAATATGGATGCACTTCAGCAACGCGCTCTAGAAACTTGTACACGCAAGTTCCTATTTCTGTAGAACCTTTAGAACCCAAGCCCTCATGCCAAAAGTAACAAGTAGTTGAATCGTTCTTAATATTTGTTATCTGAAATAAAATGCATAAAATAAGTAGTACCTACAATAAAGAGTTACATACTCACTTATTATTTTGTAGGTAGTAGTAGGTTACCGTGAAGTTGTAGCAATTCAACTTGGACTTGTAATAAAACGCTGATGAATTGCCGATGGGCACAGGCAACTGTGCTTGTAAGTCATATATCGCTACTATAACTTTGCTCTCTTGTTCACGGGAAAGTGCAATGTCTGCCGCTTTTTCTGTACGACTTAACATTTTCTCTCTTTGGTGTTTTATATACTGTTGTTCCATTTCCGTTTTTTTAGCACCTTCTGCATTTTTGTATGATTCGCAAAAATTACATTGATCCTTTTTGGGTATGAAAAATGAAATATTAAATTGAGTGTTAAAAATCTGGCTGTACATATACAATGTTGCAGCTTCTTTACCAGCATTTCTGCGCTGGCATTCATAGTCGCGATGTAAGGCTGCCAAGGTTAGTCCACCATCAATAAACTCGCGACTGGTATTAGCACGTAAATAATGGCTTTCAATTCTCGGGACTGTATTTATATGCTGGTGAACTGATTCTAGCACTTCAGAATCTGATTTCGGTTGATTACCATGTCTACCTCTTTGGTCAGTCGGCGCGATTCCAGACTCAGAGGTTTTTGCTTCAATTACTGTACGTAATGTCCGTTGTGCTATTCCAAGGGTATTTAACAAAAACGTCTTGCATATTCTTTTGGTCTGGCCATTTTTCATAAAAGAAAACAAACTATTGGGTGTTCTTGGTTTTTCTGGATTTTTTACACGGCGACATACTATGTTTGTTATGCTAATGCAAGCACTGAGGAAATCTCTTTGACGTTGCAAAGATCCTAAAGCCCAATAACAATCAAATATTTGTTGACGTTCATCTGTCGTAAAGTTATCGCAACAGGAAAATTTGCAATTACGGCACGGGGGTCTCATGTTTTTGGCTTCTATTTGATTGCCTGTTTTAGATGAGTATTCCTTTCCTAAGTTTTTCAAAGTTTTCCTGACATTCTGTTTCCACTTATTTGGGTATCTCACTCTTTTCTTTCCTCTTTTGATATTAGAAGAAACTATGGATGAACTCGTAGATGACGACCTGTCACGCCTTGGTGGTTGATACTCGCCACCACTACCTGCAGAAAAGTCTGAGCCTTCATTCAAGCAGATATAATGAGAACTTGGCTCTTGATTTTCTTTACCTAGAATTAAGATTTTAAATAAAATCGAGAGCTCATAGTTGGGAAGTAGTGAACAATAAATGATAATTATGCGTACCAAGGTCAGCAGAATCATGGCCTCCAATATTGCTAGTTGTCGCAACGAAATGTGACGGGATTTGTGTATCCATTTGTTGGTTCTGCATATTTTCAGCGTTATTTGTTTGAAGTATCGTAGGTGACGATAATCTACTTCCAGCAATACCTATTCAACAAGAAATAATCAATGAGAAGAACAAGAAATAATTTTAATAGTAAAGTTAAATCAAGCAGCTAAATATTATAATAATTTTATTATAACTACGTATAATACCTTCAAGAACGATTTCTTCATATTGTACAATATTTTCACCGATAATTTGTTCACCAGCGATATCAGTATCAGGAATAGGGATCAAGTTTTCGTGCATACCAAGTGCTTCATAATCGAAATAATTTGCGTGTCTTAACTTTCCTACATGGGCATCGACCAGCAAAGAATCTGCAAAGTAACATTTACTCATCCGACTTGAAATGCAGCTAGAGGTCGTAAACTGAAAGACTTGTACGACTCTCAATTTTTCGAAAAAAATACGAAAATAACATTGTTTGTTGTTGTATGTATAATTTTACTTAAGTATAATTATTAAAACATAAATAATATGTAACATACCTTGTTTCTGAAGTCTTCGTGTATTGGATGATGAAAAACTACTGGATGAAATACTTGAAGAGCTACTAGAACTACTAGAGCTACTCGATGATGAGTCACTGCTCGATGAGGATTTAGATCGTTTGCGCTTTTTTGGCACCACTGATTGATCTTCTTCTTTGGCACTACCTAAAATTTATTATTGTAATTCAATAAAAATCATCTTTATCAAATGCTTTGATTTGACATAGATTTTAATTATAATAATATACAATTCACATACCGTCACAAATAGTATTAATTTCTTGAATATTTATTTTATCTGAAGGGTTGTGATTTAAAAGAGGTGATGTTAAAACTGTTTCGGAATCATTAGTCGTCGATGCTATAGGTTCAGTTATAATATTATTATCAGCCTTCTTCAACGATGACGTTTCCGCTACAAAAAATGCTTTATGATATTAGGGTGATTTGTATAATTGTTTTATATAAAAATCATCGTAAATCAAAACAAATTTATGTATTTATTCTGTTCAACAATCTAGAAAGGATACGTACCGCTTATATTTAAATTAGGATTGGGTATAGAAAAAGGTGGTGGAACTAAACCCTCTTTTCCTAGTTGTACCAATCGCTGCATTCGATTCGCCATTATTTCAGTAAATTATCGTTTTTCTAAAATACCAAATATTAACTTATCATTTTAACAATCACAGTAGGTACCTAGTTAGAAGGTAGGTCGGACCACCCTAAACAACTAACGCTCTCGTACCCATTTTGAACATTTAGGTATAATAATTTGTTAGTTGAATCTAGTTTTAGATTGGACCGACCTTCCTTTTAACCCAAATAATTATCCATCCACCATTGAACTTATGACATAAGTACCAATACGCTTCATTTAATGTAATTAAAATGGCACATCAGTCAAATAAATAGCAATAAGTTTCAGAAAATAATAATTGAAACGACACATCTGTCAAATATGTCGTTGTTTTACTACCATTAGAGCCTTAGGTTTAAAAACGATGTCACATTTGTCAAATGTGCCATTTTTTTACTTACTTTACGAATTATTACTTTTCGTTTCATTACTTTACGTTATTAACTTAATTTACGAAATGTCACAATTGTCACTTACGCCAACGCAGTTCTTGAAGCGGCTGCACCTAGCGGAGGGGCCCGCACAACTGACCAATGAGCCGTTGTTTTACGTGAATGCGGGGGGAAACGACAATAATGGTATAATGACACTAACGACCACTCTCAATGAAAACGGAAACTAGCGTTGTGCCGTTTTACCACTATGTAGATTTTGCACTTTTAAACACGTATGCCGTAAAATCTCAATTTCGCATTTTTTACAGATGTGCCAATATATTACTAGGTGAGCGATATCTACAAGCTTATTTAGTCTTTCATACAGAAAACAGCCTAGGAAACAATAGTACTTGCGAACGTATGGGTGTTTAAAGGTCGTTAGATCATTGTATGTAATGACCTTTCGCCTGCGCTTAGATAAATAAGAGGACCTGTTGTACTCTGTATTAGCATGGCGTCTCAAGACTGTGTGCAGGACAAAGAGCTGTCGGACAGTGAGGACTTCACAGGACTGATACAAAAGGTATGTTTGATAACAGATAGGGCCGGAAAGTGCTGACCTTGAGTATTGCTCTTTGTGCCACTTCTAATGGTTTGAGTGTAGTTTTTGACGTGCCTCCCCATACAGAAATACAATATTGTAGCACTGATTGGCCAAGTGCTAGGTATACTTGCTTAATTAATTTAGGTTCAGCTGCATTTCTCAGATTTTTGAAAACGAATATCAGTTTTCTTACCCTAGAAGTAACCATGTCTATATGAGGTCGAAAAGATAGATTATTGTCAATAATTATTCCCAAATATTTTATTTTGTCTGCTTTAATTAGCGCAGGGCAAGAACAGCTTACGTTATTACAGCAATTGTGTGCTATTATGGAGAGATTTGAGGGAGGGCGATTACAGTTACGCATAGAAAAGGTGAGATATTGCGTTTTACTTGCATTAAGAGTAAGAATATTTTTCTGCAGCCAGTGGCTTACTATATTAAAACCATGCTGAGCACTCTTATACAGATTTTCCCAAGTATTAGCAGAAAACAGAAGCACCGTATCGTCCGCGTACGATATTATTTTGCCTCCAGCAAGATTAAGCTCACAAAGGTCATTTAAATAAACGAGAAATAGACTTGGACCCAAAATACTACCCTGAGGGACACCGAAGGAGACAGGTAAGTCACTGCTTAAGTAACCATTTATTTTCACACATTGTGTGCGATCAGAAAGGTAGTCTTTAAATATTTTGAGTTGCTCTCTAACGCCTATTCTTTCCAGTTTTTGTAAAAGCAATGGCACAGACACCGTGTCAAAGGCTTCGGCTAAATCCAAGAATATGCCCATAGTCTTTTTGCCCGCATCTAAATTTTCTACCACATAATCCACAAGCTCATGGGCCGCATCACTTGTAGACTTGCCAGCTCGGAAACCAAATTGATTGCAAGAAAGATGATTATTTGCTTCTAGGTAGCTTGTGAGCCTTTTATTGAGAATGCGTTCCAGGAGCTTGGAGACAGATGGCAAAATAGAAATGGGCCTATAGTTGGTGATGCGGTCTTTATCTCCGGATTTATGTATCGGATGCACCACTGACTTCTTTAGAACTGTAGGGAAAACACCTTGTGATAAACAATTATTAAAAAGATGCGTTAAAAGAGGTACAATTATGTGTTTATTTTCTTTAAGAAGGCTATTTGGTATAGAGTCCCAACCAACGGAACAGATATTTTCAAACCCATTATCAAACTCTCTACCTCCGCCTCATCTGTGTCCAATAAGGCAAGAGATTTTAGACAGTGCTTTGAGTTATCAGTTGCGAAATGAAAGTGCTCTGGATTTGCACAGTTTGTAGTACTATCAGCTAAGTCTGCCTACACTGACAAAAAAATCATTCACTTTTCCTACCGACTCTTTTGCGTTGCATGCATTAATTAATTCTGTCACGGCATTTTTTGTCTTTTTAGTGTTGGTTATAGTTTTTATTGCATCCCATATTTTTTTGTTATCAGTGCCCGCAGTTTTCAATAGGTTCCTTTCATACGATATTTTAACTTTCTTTAGTAGACGGTTGCAGAAATTTCGGTACCTTATGTAGATAATTTTAAGTGTGCTGTTGTCAGGTGACTTTCGTAACTTTTTATGCAATCTGTCACGGTGTCTCATGCAACGGATCAGTCCTGGGGTAATCCATGGTTTAATAATTTTGTTACGGTTCGATAATTTTAGTATGGTAGTTTTTGCTGTAATTTCATGCTGAATAGTTGTAATGAAAAATTCCATGGCAATATTTGCGTCAGATGTGGAGTAGACCGGTTGCCAATCAATTTGGGATAAATTATAGTTTAATTTTTCAACATTTATTTTGTTGGCGGAGACGTGGGCAAATGTTCTTGCCTGCTTGAGATGAACACATAGCAAAACAGCCCGATGATCAGTGATTGTTGACTGCAATACAGCAGTGAGCGCTTGACATTGCGTTTTAAGCATCACGTGATCAAGACACGTTCTGCCACTTCTTGTGGGCAGGCTGTGGGCAGGTAAGATACCGTGGTATGCACATAGATTTAAATACTCTAAAGATTTAGGGCATTGACCTTCAGGACAGATGTTTATGTTGATATCTCCAATGACAGAGATATTCTTAAAGGTACTGAGACTAGTTAAGATGTTTTTTTTTTTTTTTTTTTGTTTCTTAACCTAATTAAAATAATTACAAGATTATGTTACACTATTATAAATGTTAATTAATGATACTGGAAAATAATTATAACTAATCATAAGACGAAAAGAATGGTTATATACTAATTATCATACAGCTACAGAAAAAAAATAAAAATAGCTTAGAACCTAATTTATCTTTTTAGACATATTATACATATCACAATTACAATCGTAACAGTTGTGCCACTCAAGCCCCAAAATGGCAATGAATTGACTATCTTATCTAGGATTGTCACTCCCCTTCCTGTTTCGGGATCTGAATCAGAGAAATGATCTTCCTGTATTGGATCTAGAGAATTGTAAGGCGCTGGCTCCACGAGCGAGAGAATCGCGACGAGTCCGCCCTTATGCCGTCGGATAATCTCCACGAACGAGCGATAATTCCGCCGCGTATCGTCGCGAGTCGTAACGGAATCGCAGCGTTTCCGCGGCGACTCGTAACGGTATCGCCGCGTTTCCTTGACGACGCGTTGCGAAAGAAAGAATTCAGTTACGTGCCAGACGAGAGCGAAATAAGTAGTGTCTCAGTCGATAAAATAATTCTTTATTATGGATATAGTGTTGTGGGTGCTTCTGCAAGTACGCTAGTGAATATGCAATTATTGTTATTGTTAAGAAGGGAAAAAAAGCGCCGTTGGTGGACACATCCCATGTTGCTACGTCGTGAAAGTCATGGACATTTCCATGTGAATTATGAAGAATATCGAAATCATCCAGAATGGTTTGAAGATGAATATTTAATGCCAATTCCTGTTTTCGATGAACTGTTAAGTTTACTATCAAGACACTTATCAAAGCAAGATACTAATATGAGGAAAAGTATCGGGCCATGTGAAAGATTAGCAGTAACACTACAGTAAGTTTAAAGCAGATTTATTTTACTTAAACGCTTACATCAAATTAAAACTTAAAGTTTACATTCCATCAAAGTGTTCTAACATTTGAGCAATATCATCCTCGCTTGTTGGTGTGGATGTACGAGAATAAGAGTCTAGCAATGTATGTGATGATGGTGTGTATTTTTTAATTACGGCCATAATCTCAGTTCTGGCATCAATTAAACAGTCTTCTTTTATTTTGTCCATAATTTGGATTCGAATTATTTATTTACTGTGATTGACGTAGGTTCTTACGGCCGTGAAAATGATTCTACCATTTTTCAATCTTCAATTCTAGGCCAGAACCTAAATAAAGAAGCCCTTGATTTGCCGGAAGAAGAAGAACTGGTATTTGGCGGACCCAAAATGCCATATGTGATTGTAGCTGATGAGGCCTTCGGTATTTTAATGTAGTAATTTAATGCGACCGTATCCAGGTCGATGTCTTCCTACGGACAAAAAGATTTTCAACTACAGACTGTCTCGTGCGAGACGTTACGTGGAATGTGTCTTTGGACAAATCACCTCAAAATTTCGCATATTTCATAATACAATAAATCTTCAACCGGACAGTTCAATTCTTGTAATAAAAGCAGCTTGCGTTTTGCACAACTTCATAAAGCGTCGAGCATTAAATGCCACTGACGGGGAAAATGAAGACATATACAATCAACAAAATATGACACCCGTACTTCAAAGGACAAGGAATTCGGGGTTGCAAATTCGAAACTTATTTAAAGATTATTTTAACACAGTGGGCGCGGTTCCTTGGCAAAATGACTACATCGTTTAATGAAAATTATCTTTCTTATAATTATTGTTGAAACAACGGTTTTGTACCAACGAATGTATATTATTTTGTTATACCTACCATAGACAATAAAAACTAACAATTATAACAACAAAAATTACCTAAATAAATAATATTGTACGCTTACCTTTTTCTTTTTTTTCTTTAGAGGTTAGGTCATCCCACTCTGTGAACATAGCACTTCCCACATCATACCAATACTTTGCTTTTATTTCTCTGTTTCGATACTCGGCCAACTGAACATCGTAAAGGGCAGGTCTCTCTCTCACTTAAAGAATAAACTTTTCAATGTCAAACATTGTACTATTGTTTAAAAAGCTTCTCGAAACGTCCTTGCTTAACGAGAGGCAACGCTGAAATGACTGCGTTTGACAGCGCGCCCGCTGCGCGCTCGTTGCGAGCGCGCGGTGGGCCCGCTGCTACTCGCGGCGGGCTAGCGACGATGTAATGCCGTTTCGCAGGCTCATTGCCACTCGTCGCATCGCGGCGATAATATCGCCGTGTGGAGACGGTTCCATAGAGAGTGTATAGAAATACGTGGCACGACGATAATATCGCCGCGATTCTCTCGCTCGTGGAGCCAGCGCCCATGGGATTGAGTCCATTGTGTAGTTGAAACCAGCGGCCTTTAAAGATTTAAGGTCATAAAGTTCACTGTACTGTTGGATCCCATTGCAGGTGAAGATGTGACTATTGAGGTGCACTATGTTTGGAAATTTGTAAGTTGCAACCTCATTCTTCGAATCAGCTTTGAAACCCAGTAATAGTTGTGAATCTAAGTGTGCTACCTGCCATACTTTTACCTCAATATTTGTACATGATCCACTCAAGGTACGTAGAGGCAATTTACGATCACATTTCATGGCCACTATTGCTTCCCCAGACTGCTTCCAAGAGAAAGTTCTACTTGGAATGTCTATAGCTACCTTAAAAGGTAAGCTGTCAATATTCTCACAAAGGGTTTCTAACCTGTGCATAAAAGCCTCACTGTATCTACTTAATGCTCTATCATTATGGTCTGCTACACAATTCACTTCACTTGTTGCAAAGTGTGTAGCATTATCTGTAATTATTTGTAGATCTCCTAACATACCCATTTCTGGTTTTGCAGAAAATAAATCCCTGTGGCACAAATATGAGCTATGCTTGCCATTTGATAGTAGAAGATGATTGTCCAATAATCCGGAAGATTTATCAATAATGCTGTCAACTACACAACCTGTAGGAGGTGTTATAGCCCCTCCATGACTTCCTCCAGCCGTCATGGTGTATACAGAGTACTCATTATTTTCCTCTATGATTATTTCAAAAGCAATTAACTTACAGCCATTACCAAAAGCACAATAGCCAAATATCTTTTGGCATGTGTAGTATGCTCTATCTGGATGTTTGAAACCAAACAGTCCCTGTGCTAAAGGTCCTACTTTTATGAATGGTAGAGTTCCAAGACCACAAACACTCACAGCTTCACACTTAAACCATTGACAGAAGTACTCCTCTTTTATATCTAGTGTCCATTTAGAAGTTCTGAACATTGCTGGTGTGTACTACCGCCTCTCTCTTGATTGATCCTGAGCCAAAGTCAATCTTCTCAGAATCACTCATGATAATTTTGTAGTTGTATTTCAGTACAGTTGAATCGTAGGTTTCTACTAGTTCATAGCTCTTGACTGTTATTGGTTTGCATATCACGAACAACAGCAATAAAATCAGCCAATGTTTCCTAATGGTGCGATTTTCCATATTGACTGCTGATGCTTCACCTTCTATCAAGAATTCTTTCTTTCCTTCTCCGCTGATGTATTCATTATAGCAGGCTTCGTAGTGGCAGCCTTTACGAGTTAATTTCACTCTTTTCCCCCCAACAACTACATCTCTCCTCAATCCCATAAGCCACACAATCAATAAATATATAATTACAACTGATAGAGAGAACATTATGGTCATGGTTAGGAAAACTATCTTGTAGTCATTGTTTGAGCAAGAACTGGCAACTATGTTAAGAGCCTCTTTTTTTTCACAGCTCATATCAAAATTAAAAGATTGTTGGCATTTTCCAGACTTTAATGTCACTGGACCATAGAACACTCTCTTCTCAATTTCATTGCAGGTCATTTTCATGGATCCAGCAATAGTCACAACCACCACTTCTCCAGGGCAGATAGGGAAGAATATTTTGGGTCCTTCTTGTATGGCATTGCATGATGGTATTTTCTCTTTGAGTAACCTATCAGCCTTTGATAGTTCGGATAAGTCAGAAATGCTATGTTTGATAGTCTTCTTATCCAGATAAGTGGTGTCTCCAGTATTCCCGAAAGCTAGCTCTAAAGCAGGAGATGTCTTCTCCAAGATACCTCTAGTCACCTCTTCATCAGGATCTGCAAATATATCTAATCACATTCCCTCTATTCCCAGAATACTGTTTGCCGTACATTCCCACTGGTGGTAGTTTATACCAATCTGTCTTCATCATTTCACCAATGCTATTGGCATAGCAGAGATTGTTGATCAGCAACAAGCTTAAGATTTACACAACCAGCATCTGGTTCACAATCACATTATGATCCATATTTGGAATCAATTTATCAACTTCCTAAGGAAAAGAAAGTGTGGATATAATATCAAATACAAATATGTAAACCCGACAATGTGTCAGTCAATTTCAGTCACTTCTTCTTCCCAGCTAAAGCACTAGGAAGTGGTGAAGGGTGGGCGTTTTTGGGGGACTGTCTTATGTAATTTTTGACGTTCGAAAAGTGCTGATTCTCAGCCTAGTTTGAATAAATGACTTTTGAGTAAGAGAAATAAAATGCATAAAATAAGTAGTACCTACAATAAAGAGTTACATACTCACTTATTATTTTGTAGGTAGTAGTAGGTTACCGTGAAGTTGTAGCAATTCAACTTGGACTTGTAATAAAACGCTGATGAATTGCCGATGGGCACAGGCAACTGTGCTTGTAAGTCATATATCGCTACTATAACTTTGCTCTCTTGTTCACGGGAAAGTGCAATGTCTGCCGCTTTTTCTGTACGACTTAACATTTTCTCTCTTTGGTGTTTTATATACTGTTGTTCCATTTCCGTTTTTTTAGCACCTTCTGCATTTTTGTATGATTCGCAAAAATTACATTGATCCTTTTTGGGTATGAAAAATGAAATATTAAATTGAGTGTTAAAAATCTGGCTGTACATATACAATGTTGCAGCTTCTTTACCAGCATTTCTGCGCTGGCATTCATAGTCGCGATGTAAGGCTGCCAAGGTTAGTCCACCATCAATAAACTCGCGACTGGTATTAGCACGTAAATAATGGCTTTCAATTCTCGGGACTGTATTTATATGCTGGTGAACTGATTCTAGCACTTCTGGATCTGATTTCGGTTGATTACCATGTCTACCTCTTTGGTCAGTCGGCGCGATTCCAGACTCAGAGGTTTTTGCTTCAATTACTGTACGTAATGTCCGTTGTGCTATTCCAAGGGTATTTAACAAAAACGTCTTGCATATTCTTTTGGTCTGGCCATTTTTCATAAAAGAAAACAAACTATTGGGTGTTCTTGGTTTTTCTGGATTTTTTACACGGCGACATACTATGTTTGTTATGCTAATGCAAGCACTGAGGAAATCTCTTTGACGTTGCAAAGATCCTAAAGCCCAATAACAATCAAATATTTGTTGACGTTCATCTGTCGTAAAGTTATCGCAACAGGAAAATTTGCAATTACGGCACGGGGGTCTCATGTTTTTGGCTTCTATTTGATTGCCTGTTTTAGATGAGTATTCCTTTCCTAAGTTTTTCAAAGTTTTCCTGACATTCTGTTTCCACTTATTTGGGTATCTCACTCTTTTCTTTCCTCTTTTGATATTAGAAGAAACTATGGATGAACTCGTAGATGACGACCTGTCACGCCTTGGTGGTTGATACTCGCCACCACTACCTGCAGAAAAGTCTGAGCCTTCATTCAAGCAGATATAATGAGAACTTGGCTCTTGATTTTCTTTACCTAGAATTAAGATTTTAAATAAAATCGAGAGCTCATAGTTGGGAAGTAGTGAACAATAAATGATAATTATGCGTACCAAGGTCAGCAGAATCATGGCCTCCAATATTGCTAGTTGTCGCAACGAAATGTGACGGGATTTGTGTATCCATTTGTTGGTTCTGCATATTTTCAGCGTTATTTGTTTGAAGTATCGTAGGTGACGATAATCTACTTCCAGCAATACCTATTCAACAAGAAATAATCAATGAGAAGAACAAGAAATAATTTTAATAGTAAAGTTAAATCAAGCAGCTAAATATTATAATAATTTTATTATAACTACGTATAATACCTTCAAGAACGATTTCTTCATATTGTACAATATTTTCACCGATAATTTGTTCACCAGCGATATCAGTATCAGGAATAGGGATCAAGTTTTCGTGCATACCAAGTGCTTCATAATCGAAATAATTTGCGTGTCTTAACTTTCCTACATGGGCATCGACCAGCAAAGAATCTGCAAAGTAACATTTACTCATCCGACTTGAAATGCAGCTAGAGGTCGTAAACTGAAAGACTTGTACGACTCTCAATTTTTCGAAAAAAATACGAAAATAACATTGTTTGTTGTTGTATGTATAATTTTACTTAAGTATAATTATTAAAACATAAATAATATGTAACATACCTTGTTTCTGAAGTCTTCGTGTATTGGATGATGAAAAACTACTGGATGAAATACTTGAAGAGCTACTAGAACTACTAGAGCTACTCGATGATGAGTCACTGCTCGATGAGGATTTAGATCGTTTGCGCTTTTTTGGCACCACTGATTGATCTTCTTCTTTGGCACTACCTAAAATTTATTATTGTAATTCAATAAAAATCATCTTTATCAAATGCTTTGATTTGACATAGATTTTAATTATAATAATATACAATTCACATACCGTCACAAATAGTATTAATTTCTTGAATATTTATTTTATCTGAAGGGTTGTGATTTAAAAGAGGTGATGTTAAAACTGTTTCGGAATCATTAGTCGTCGATGCTATAGGTTCAGTTATAATATTATTATCAGCCTTCTTCAACGATGACGTTTCCGCTACAAAAAATGCTTTATGATATTAGGGTGATTTGTATAATTGTTTTATATAAAAATCATCGTAAATCAAAACAAATTTATGTATTTATTCTGTTCAACAATCTAGAAAGGATACGTACCGCTTATATTTAAATTAGGATTGGGTATAGAAAAAGGTGGTGGAACTAAACCCTCTTTTCCTAGTTGTACCAATCGCTGCATTCGATTCGCCATTATTTCAGTAAATTATCGTTTTTCTAAAATACCAAATATTAACTTATCATTTTAACAATCACAGTAGGTACCTAGTTAGAAGGTAGGTCGGACCACCCTAAACAACTAACGCTCTCGTACCCATTTTGAACATTTAGGTATAATAATTTGTTAGTTGAATCTAGTTTTAGATTGGACCGACCTTCCTTTTAACCCAAATAATTATCCATCCACCATTGAACTTATGACATAAGTACCAATACGCTTCATTTAATGTAATTAAAATGGCACATCAGTCAAATAAATAGCAATAAGTTTCGGAAAATAATAATTGAAACGACACATCTGTCAAATATGTCGTTGTTTTACTACCATTAGAGCCTTAGGTTTAAAAACGATGTCACATTTGTCAAATGTGCCATTTTTTTACTTACTTTACGAATTATTACTTTTCGTTTCATTACTTTACGTTATTAACTTAATTTACGAAATGTCACAATTGTCACTTACGCCAACGCAGTTCTTGAAGCGGCTGCACCTAGCGGAGGGGCCCGCACAACTGACCAATGAGCCGTTGTTTTACGTGAATGCGGGGGGAAACGACAATAATGGTATAATGACACTAACGACCACTCTCAATGAAAACGGAAACTAGCGTTGTGCCGTTTTACCACTATGTAGATTTTGCACTTTTAAACACGTATGCCGTAAAATCTCAATTTCGCATTTTTTACAGATGTGCCAATATATTACTAGGTGAGCGATATCTACAAGCTTATTTAGTCTTTCATACAGAAAACAGCCTAGGAAACAATAGTACTTGCGAACGTATGGGTGTTTAAAGGTCGTTAGATCATTGTATGTAATGACCTTTCGCCTGCGCTTAGATAAATAAGAGGACCTGTTGTACTCTGTATTAGCATGGCGTCTCAAGACTGTGTGCAGGACAAAGAGCTGTCGGACAGTGAGGACTTCACAGGACTGATACAAAAGGTATGTTTGATAACAGATAGGGCCGGAAAGTGCTGACCTTGAGTATTGCTCTTTGTGCCACTTCTAATGGTTTGAGTGTAGTTTTTGACGTGCCTCCCCATACAGAAATACAATATTGTAGCACTGATTGGCCAAGTGCTAGGTATACTTGCTTAATTAATTTAGGTTCAGCTGCATTTCTCAGATTTTTGAAAACGAATATCAGTTTTCTTACCCTAGAAGTAACCATGTCTATATGAGGTCGAAAAGATAGATTATTGTCAATAATTATTCCCAAATATTTTATTTTGTCTGCTTTAATTAGCGCAGGGCAAGAACAGCTTACGTTATTACAGCAATTGTGTGCTATTATGGAGAGATTTGAGGGAGGGCGATTACAGTTACGCATAGAAAAGGTGAGATATTGCGTTTTACTTGCATTAAGAGTAAGAATATTTTTCTGCAGCCAGTGGCTTACTATATTAAAACCATGCTGAGCACTCTTATACAGATTTTCCCAAGTATTAGCAGAAAACAGAAGCACCGTATCGTCCGCGTACGATATTATTTTGCCTCCAGCAAGATTAAGCTCACAAAGGTCATTTAAATAAACGAGAAATAGACTTGGACCCAAAATACTACCCTGAGGGACACCGAAGGAGACAGGTAAGTCACTGCTTAAGTAACCATTTATTTTCACACATTGTGTGCGATCAGAAAGGTAGTCTTTAAATATTTTGAGTTGCTCTCTAACGCCTATTCTTTCCAGTTTTTGTAAAAGCAATGGCACAGACACCGTGTCAAAGGCTTCGGCTAAATCCAAGAATATGCCCATAGTCTTTTTGCCCGCATCTAAATTTTCTACCACATAATCCACAAGCTCATGGGCCGCATCACTTGTAGACTTGCCAGCTCGGAAACCAAATTGATTGCAAGAAAGATGATTATTTGCTTCTAGGTAGCTTGTGAGCCTTTTATTGAGAATGCGTTCCAGGAGCTTGGAGACAGATGGCAAAATAGAAATGGGCCTATAGTTGGTGATGCGGTCTTTATCTCCGGATTTATGTATCGGATGCACCACTGACTTCTTTAGAACTGTAGGGAAAACACCTTGTGATAAACAATTATTAAAAAGATGCGTTAAAAGAGGTACAATTATGTGTTTATTTTCTTTAAGAAGGCTATTTGGTATAGAGTCCCAACCAACGGAACAGATATTTTCAAACCCATTATCAAACTCTCTACCTCCGCCTCATCTGTGTCCAATAAGGCAAGAGATTTTAGACAGTGCTTTGAGTTATCAGTTGCGAAATGAAAGTGCTCTGGATTTGCACAGTTTGTAGTACTATCAGCTAAGTCTGCCTACACTGACAAAAAAATCATTCACTTTTCCTACCGACTCTTTTGCGTTGCATGCATTAATTAATTCTGTCACGGCATTTTTTGTCTTTTTAGTGTTGGTTATAGTTTTTATTGCATCCCATATTTTTTTGTTATCAGTGCCCGCAGTTTTCAATAGGTTCCTTTCATACGATATTTTAACTTTCTTTAGTAGACGGTTGCAGAAATTTCGGTACCTTATGTAGATAATTTTAAGTGTGCTGTTGTCAGGTGACTTTCGTAACTTTTTATGCAATCTGTCACGGTGTCTCATGCAACGGATCAGTCCTGGGGTAATCCATGGTTTAATAATTTTGTTACGGTTCGATAATTTTAGTATGGTAGTTTTTGCTGTAATTTCATGCTGAATAGTTGTAATGAAAAATTCCATGGCAATATTTGCGTCAGATGTGGAGTAGACCGGTTGCCAATCAATTTGGGATAAATTATAGTTTAATTTTTCAACATTTATTTTGTTGGCGGAGACGTGGGCAAATGTTCTTGCCTGCTTGAGATGAACACATAGCAAAACAGCCCGATGATCAGTGATTGTTGACTGCAATACAGCAGTGAGCGCTTGACATTGCGTTTTAAGCATCACGTGATCAAGACACGTTCTGCCACTTCTTGTGGGCAGGCTGTGGGCAGGTAAGATACCGTGGTATGCACATAGATTTAAATACTCTAAAGATTTAGGGCATTGACCTTCAGGACAGATGTTTATGTTGATATCTCCAATGACAGAGATATTCTTAAAGGTACTGAGACTAGTTAAGATGTTTTTTTTTTTTTTTTTTTGTTTCTTAACCTAATTAAAATAATTACAAGATTATGTTACACTATTATAAATGTTAATTAATGATACTGGAAAATAATTATAACTAATCATAAGACGAAAAGAATGGTTATATACTAATTATCATACAGCTACAGAAAAAAAATAAAAATAGCTTAGAACCTAATTTATCTTTTTAGACATATTATACATATCACAATTACAATCGTAACAGTTGTGCCACTCAAGCCCCAAAATGGCAATGAATTGACTATCTTATCTAGGATTGTCACTCCCCTTCCTGTTTCGGGATCTGAATCAGAGAAATGATCTTCCTGTATTGGATCTAGAGAATTGTAAGGCGCTGGCTCCACGAGCGAGAGAATCGCGACGAGTCCGCCCTTATGCCGTCGGATAATCTCCACGAACGAGCGATAATTCCGCCGCGTATCGTCGCGAGTCGTAACGGAATCGCAGCGTTTCCGCGGCGACTCGTAACGGTATCGCCGCGTTTCCTTGACGACGCGTTGCGAAAGAAAGAATTCAGTTACGTGCCAGACGAGAGCGAAATAAGTAGTGTCTCAGTCGATAAAATAATTCTTTATTATGGATATAGTGTTGTGGGTGCTTCTGCAAGTACGCTAGTGAATATGCAATTATTGTTATTGTTAAGAAGGGAAAAAAAGCGCCGTTGGTGGACACATCCCATGTTGCTACGTCGTGAAAGTCATGGACATTTCCATGTGAATTATGAAGAATATCGAAATCATCCAGAATGGTTTGAAGATGAATATTTAATGCCAATTCCTGTTTTCGATGAACTGTTAAGTTTACTATCAAGACACTTATCAAAGCAAGATACTAATATGAGGAAAAGTATCGGGCCATGTGAAAGATTAGCAGTAACACTACAGTAAGTTTAAAGCAGATTTATTTTACTTAAACGCTTACATCAAATTAAAACTTAAAGTTTACATTCCATCAAAGTGTTCTAACATTTGAGCAATATCATCCTCGCTTGTTGGTGTGGATGTACGAGAATAAGAGTCTAGCAATGTATGTGATGATGGTGTGTATTTTTTAATTACGGCCATAATCTCAGTTCTGGCATCAATTAAACAGTCTTCTTTTATTTTGTCCATAATTTGGATTCGAATTATTTATTTACTGTGATTGACGTAGGTTCTTACGGCCGTGAAAATGATTCTACCATTTTTCAATCTTCAATTCTAGGCCAGAACCTAAATAAAGAAGCCCTTGATTTGCCGGAAGAAGAAGAACTGGTATTTGGCGGACCCAAAATGCCATATGTGATTGTAGCTGATGAGGCCTTCGGTATTTTAATGTAGTAATTTAATGCGACCGTATCCAGGTCGATGTCTTCCTACGGACAAAAAGATTTTCAACTACAGACTGTCTCGTGCGAGACGTTACGTGGAATGTGTCTTTGGACAAATCACCTCAAAATTTCGCATATTTCATAATACAATAAATCTTCAACCGGACAGTTCAATTCTTGTAATAAAAGCAGCTTGCGTTTTGCACAACTTCATAAAGCGTCGAGCATTAAATGCCACTGACGGGGAAAATGAAGACATATACAATCAACAAAATATGACACCCGTACTTCAAAGGACAAGGAATTCGGGGTTGCAAATTCGAAACTTATTTAAAGATTATTTTAACACAGTGGGCGCGGTTCCTTGGCAAAATGACTACATCGTTTAATGAAAATTATCTTTCTTATAATTATTGTTGAAACAACGGTTTTGTACCAACGAATGTATATTATTTTGTTATACCTACCATAGACAATAAAAACTAACAATTATAACAACAAAAATTACCTAAATAAATAATATTGTACGCTTACCTTTTTCTTTTTTTTCTTTAGAGGTTAGGTCATCCCACTCTGTGAACATAGCACTTCCCACATCATACCAATACTTTGCTTTTATTTCTCTGTTTCGATACTCGGCCAACTGAACATCGTAAAGGGCAGGTCTCTCTCTCACTTAAAGAATAAACTTTTCAATGTCAAACATTGTACTATTGTTTAAAAAGCTTCTCGAAACGTCCTTGCTTAACGAGAGGCAACGCTGAAATGACTGCGTTTGACAGCGCGCCCGCTGCGCGCTCGTTGCGAGCGCGCGGTGGGCCCGCTGCTACTCGCGGCGGGCTAGCGACGATGTAATGCCGTTTCGCAGGCTCATTGCCACTCGTCGCATCGCGGCGATAATATCGCCGTGTGGAGACGGTTCCATAGAGAGTGTATAGAAATACGTGGCACGACGATAATATCGCCGCGATTCTCTCGCTCGTGGAGCCAGCGCCCATGGGATTGAGTCCATTGTGTAGTTGAAACCAGCGGCCTTTAAAGATTTAAGGTCATAAAGTTCACTGTACTGTTGGATCCCATTGCAGGTGAAGATGTGACTATTGAGGTGCACTATGTTTGGAAATTTGTAAGTTGCAACCTCATTCTTCGAATCAGCTTTGAAACCCAGTAATAGTTGTGAATCTAAGTGTGCTACCTGCCATACTTTTACCTCAATATTTGTACATGATCCACTCAAGGTACGTAGAGGCAATTTACGATCACATTTCATGGCCACTATTGCTTCCCCAGACTGCTTCCAAGAGAAAGTTCTACTTGGAATGTCTATAGCTACCTTAAAAGGTAAGCTGTCAATATTCTCACAAAGGGTTTCTAACCTGTGCATAAAAGCCTCACTGTATCTACTTAATGCTCTATCATTATGGTCTGCTACACAATTCACTTCACTTGTTGCAAAGTGTGTAGCATTATCTGTAATTATTTGTAGATCTCCTAACATACCCATTTCTGGTTTTGCAGAAAATAAATCCCTGTGGCACAAATATGAGCTATGCTTGCCATTTGATAGTAGAAGATGATTGTCCAATAATCCGGAAGATTTATCAATAATGCTGTCAACTACACAACCTGTAGGAGGTGTTATAGCCCCTCCATGACTTCCTCCAGCCGTCATGGTGTATACAGAGTACTCATTATTTTCCTCTATGATTATTTCAAAAGCAATTAACTTACAGCCATTACCAAAAGCACAATAGCCAAATATCTTTTGGCATGTGTAGTATGCTCTATCTGGATGTTTGAAACCAAACAGTCCCTGTGCTAAAGGTCCTACTTTTATGAATGGTAGAGTTCCAAGACCACAAACACTCACAGCTTCACACTTAAACCATTGACAGAAGTACTCCTCTTTTATATCTAGTGTCCATTTAGAAGTTCTGAACATTGCTGGTGTGTACTACCGCCTCTCTCTTGATTGATCCTGAGCCAAAGTCAATCTTCTCAGAATCACTCATGATAATTTTGTAGTTGTATTTCAGTACAGTTGAATCGTAGGTTTCTACTAGTTCATAGCTCTTGACTGTTATTGGTTTGCATATCACGAACAACAGCAATAAAATCAGCCAATGTTTCCTAATGGTGCGATTTTCCATATTGACTGCTGATGCTTCACCTTCTATCAAGAATTCTTTCTTTCCTTCTCCGCTGATGTATTCATTATAGCAGGCTTCGTAGTGGCAGCCTTTACGAGTTAATTTCACTCTTTTCCCCCCAACAACTACATCTCTCCTCAATCCCATAAGCCACACAATCAATAAATATATAATTACAACTGATAGAGAGAACATTATGGTCATGGTTAGGAAAACTATCTTGTAGTCATTGTTTGAGCAAGAACTGGCAACTATGTTAAGAGCCTCTTTTTTTTCACAGCTCATATCAAAATTAAAAGATTGTTGGCATTTTCCAGACTTTAATGTCACTGGACCATAGAACACTCTCTTCTCAATTTCATTGCAGGTCATTTTCATGGATCCAGCAATAGTCACAACCACCACTTCTCCAGGGCAGATAGGGAAGAATATTTTGGGTCCTTCTTGTATGGCATTGCATGATGGTATTTTCTCTTTGAGTAACCTATCAGCCTTTGATAGTTCGGATAAGTCAGAAATGCTATGTTTGATAGTCTTCTTATCCAGATAAGTGGTGTCTCCAGTATTCCCGAAAGCTAGCTCTAAAGCAGGAGATGTCTTCTCCAAGATACCTCTAGTCACCTCTTCATCAGGATCTGCAAATATATCTAATCACATTCCCTCTATTCCCAGAATACTGTTTGCCGTACATTCCCACTGGTGGTAGTTTATACCAATCTGTCTTCATCATTTCACCAATGCTATTGGCATAGCAGAGATTGTTGATCAGCAACAAGCTTAAGATTTACACAACCAGCATCTGGTTCACAATCACATTATGATCCATATTTGGAATCAATTTATCAACTTCCTAAGGAAAAGAAAGTGTGGATATAATATCAAATACAAATATGTAAACCCGACAATGTGTCAGTCAATTTCAGTCACTTCTTCTTCCCAGCTAAAGCACTAGGAAGTGGTGAAGGGTGGGCGTTTTTGGGGGACTGTCTTATGTAATTTTTGACGTTCGAAAAGTGCTGATTCTCAGCCTAGTTTGAATAAATGACTTTTGAGTAAGAGAAATAAAATGCATAAAATAAGTAGTACCTACAATAAAGAGTTACATACTCACTTATTATTTTGTAGGTAGTAGTAGGTTACCGTGAAGTTGTAGCAATTCAACTTGGACTTGTAATAAAACGCTGATGAATTGCCGATGGGCACAGGCAACTGTGCTTGTAAGTCATATATCGCTACTATAACTTTGCTCTCTTGTTCACGGGAAAGTGCAATGTCTGCCGCTTTTTCTGTACGACTTAACATTTTCTCTCTTTGGTGTTTTATATACTGTTGTTCCATTTCCGTTTTTTTAGCACCTTCTGCATTTTTGTATGATTCGCAAAAATTACATTGATCCTTTTTGGGTATGAAAAATGAAATATTAAATTGAGTGTTAAAAATCTGGCTGTACATATACAATGTTGCAGCTTCTTTACCAGCATTTCTGCGCTGGCATTCATAGTCGCGATGTAAGGCTGCCAAGGTTAGTCCACCATCAATAAACTCGCGACTGGTATTAGCACGTAAATAATGGCTTTCAATTCTCGGGACTGTATTTATATGCTGGTGAACTGATTCTAGCACTTCAGAATCTGATTTCGGTTGATTACCATGTCTACCTCTTTGGTCAGTCGGCGCGATTCCAGACTCAGAGGTTTTTGCTTCAATTACTGTACGTAATGTCCGTTGTGCTATTCCAAGGGTATTTAACAAAAACGTCTTGCATATTCTTTTGGTCTGGCCATTTTTCATAAAAGAAAACAAACTATTGGGTGTTCTTGGTTTTTCTGGATTTTTTACACGGCGACATACTATGTTTGTTATGCTAATGCAAGCACTGAGGAAATCTCTTTGACGTTGCAAAGATCCTAAAGCCCAATAACAATCAAATATTTGTTGACGTTCATCTGTCGTAAAGTTATCGCAACAGGAAAATTTGCAATTACGGCACGGGGGTCTCATGTTTTTGGCTTCTATTTGATTGCCTGTTTTAGATGAGTATTCCTTTCCTAAGTTTTTCAAAGTTTTCCTGACATTCTGTTTCCACTTATTTGGGTATCTCACTCTTTTCTTTCCTCTTTTGATATTAGAAGAAACTATGGATGAACTCGTAGATGACGACCTGTCACGCCTTGGTGGTTGATACTCGCCACCACTACCTGCAGAAAAGTCTGAGCCTTCATTCAAGCAGATATAATGAGAACTTGGCTCTTGATTTTCTTTACCTAGAATTAAGATTTTAAATAAAATCGAGAGCTCATAGTTGGGAAGTAGTGAACAATAAATGATAATTATGCGTACCAAGGTCAGCAGAATCATGGCCTCCAATATTGCTAGTTGTCGCAACGAAATGTGACGGGATTTGTGTATCCATTTGTTGGTTCTGCATATTTTCAGCGTTATTTGTTTGAAGTATCGTAGGTGACGATAATCTACTTCCAGCAATACCTATTCAACAAGAAATAATCAATGAGAAGAACAAGAAATAATTTTAATAGTAAAGTTAAATCAAGCAGCTAAATATTATAATAATTTTATTATAACTACGTATAATACCTTCAAGAACGATTTCTTCATATTGTACAATATTTTCACCGATAATTTGTTCACCAGCGATATCAGTATCAGGAATAGGGATCAAGTTTTCGTGCATACCAAGTGCTTCATAATCGAAATAATTTGCGTGTCTTAACTTTCCTACATGGGCATCGACCAGCAAAGAATCTGCAAAGTAACATTTACTCATCCGACTTGAAATGCAGCTAGAGGTCGTAAACTGAAAGACTTGTACGACTCTCAATTTTTCGAAAAAAATACGAAAATAACATTGTTTGTTGTTGTATGTATAATTTTACTTAAGTATAATTATTAAAACATAAATAATATGTAACATACCTTGTTTCTGAAGTCTTCGTGTATTGGATGATGAAAAACTACTGGATGAAATACTTGAAGAGCTACTAGAACTACTAGAGCTACTCGATGATGAGTCACTGCTCGATGAGGATTTAGATCGTTTGCGCTTTTTTGGCACCACTGATTGATCTTCTTCTTTGGCACTACCTAAAATTTATTATTGTAATTCAATAAAAATCATCTTTATCAAATGCTTTGATTTGACATAGATTTTAATTATAATAATATACAATTCACATACCGTCACAAATAGTATTAATTTCTTGAATATTTATTTTATCTGAAGGGTTGTGATTTAAAAGAGGTGATGTTAAAACTGTTTCGGAATCATTAGTCGTCGATGCTATAGGTTCAGTTATAATATTATTATCAGCCTTCTTCAACGATGACGTTTCCGCTACAAAAAATGCTTTATGATATTAGGGTGATTTGTATAATTGTTTTATATAAAAATCATCGTAAATCAAAACAAATTTATGTATTTATTCTGTTCAACAATCTAGAAAGGATACGTACCGCTTATATTTAAATTAGGATTGGGTATAGAAAAAGGTGGTGGAACTAAACCCTCTTTTCCTAGTTGTACCAATCGCTGCATTCGATTCGCCATTATTTCAGTAAATTATCGTTTTTCTAAAATACCAAATATTAACTTATCATTTTAACAATCACAGTAGGTACCTAGTTAGAAGGTAGGTCGGACCACCCTAAACAACTAACGCTCTCGTACCCATTTTGAACATTTAGGTATAATAATTTGTTAGTTGAATCTAGTTTTAGATTGGACCGACCTTCCTTTTAACCCAAATAATTATCCATCCACCATTGAACTTATGACATAAGTACCAATACGCTTCATTTAATGTAATTAAAATGGCACATCAGTCAAATAAATAGCAATAAGTTTCAGAAAATAATAATTGAAACGACACATCTGTCAAATATGTCGTTGTTTTACTACCATTAGAGCCTTAGGTTTAAAAACGATGTCACATTTGTCAAATGTGCCATTTTTTTACTTACTTTACGAATTATTACTTTTCGTTTCATTACTTTACGTTATTAACTTAATTTACGAAATGTCACAATTGTCACTTACGCCAACGCAGTTCTTGAAGCGGCTGCACCTAGCGGAGGGGCCCGCACAACTGACCAATGAGCCGTTGTTTTACGTGAATGCGGGGGGAAACGACAATAATGGTATAATGACACTAACGACCACTCTCAATGAAAACGGAAACTAGCGTTGTGCCGTTTTACCACTATGTAGATTTTGCACTTTTAAACACGTATGCCGTAAAATCTCAATTTCGCATTTTTTACAGATGTGCCAATATATTACTAGGTGAGCGATATCTACAAGCTTATTTAGTCTTTCATACAGAAAACAGCCTAGGAAACAATAGTACTTGCGAACGTATGGGTGTTTAAAGGTCGTTAGATCATTGTATGTAATGACCTTTCGCCTGCGCTTAGATAAATAAGAGGACCTGTTGTACTCTGTATTAGCATGGCGTCTCAAGACTGTGTGCAGGACAAAGAGCTGTCGGACAGTGAGGACTTCACAGGACTGATACAAAAGGTATGTTTGATAACAGATAGGGCCGGAAAGTGCTGACCTTGAGTATTGCTCTTTGTGCCACTTCTAATGGTTTGAGTGTAGTTTTTGACGTGCCTCCCCATACAGAAATACAATATTGTAGCACTGATTGGCCAAGTGCTAGGTATACTTGCTTAATTAATTTAGGTTCAGCTGCATTTCTCAGATTTTTGAAAACGAATATCAGTTTTCTTACCCTAGAAGTAACCATGTCTATATGAGGTCGAAAAGATAGATTATTGTCAATAATTATTCCCAAATATTTTATTTTGTCTGCTTTAATTAGCGCAGGGCAAGAACAGCTTACGTTATTACAGCAATTGTGTGCTATTATGGAGAGATTTGAGGGAGGGCGATTACAGTTACGCATAGAAAAGGTGAGATATTGCGTTTTACTTGCATTAAGAGTAAGAATATTTTTCTGCAGCCAGTGGCTTACTATATTAAAACCATGCTGAGCACTCTTATACAGATTTTCCCAAGTATTAGCAGAAAACAGAAGCACCGTATCGTCCGCGTACGATATTATTTTGCCTCCAGCAAGATTAAGCTCACAAAGGTCATTTAAATAAACGAGAAATAGACTTGGACCCAAAATACTACCCTGAGGGACACCGAAGGAGACAGGTAAGTCACTGCTTAAGTAACCATTTATTTTCACACATTGTGTGCGATCAGAAAGGTAGTCTTTAAATATTTTGAGTTGCTCTCTAACGCCTATTCTTTCCAGTTTTTGTAAAAGCAATGGCACAGACACCGTGTCAAAGGCTTCGGCTAAATCCAAGAATATGCCCATAGTCTTTTTGCCCGCATCTAAATTTTCTACCACATAATCCACAAGCTCATGGGCCGCATCACTTGTAGACTTGCCAGCTCGGAAACCAAATTGATTGCAAGAAAGATGATTATTTGCTTCTAGGTAGCTTGTGAGCCTTTTATTGAGAATGCGTTCCAGGAGCTTGGAGACAGATGGCAAAATAGAAATGGGCCTATAGTTGGTGATGCGGTCTTTATCTCCGGATTTATGTATCGGATGCACCACTGACTTCTTTAGAACTGTAGGGAAAACACCTTGTGATAAACAATTATTAAAAAGATGCGTTAAAAGAGGTACAATTATGTGTTTATTTTCTTTAAGAAGGCTATTTGGTATAGAGTCCCAACCAACGGAACAGATATTTTCAAACCCATTATCAAACTCTCTACCTCCGCCTCATCTGTGTCCAATAAGGCAAGAGATTTTAGACAGTGCTTTGAGTTATCAGTTGCGAAATGAAAGTGCTCTGGATTTGCACAGTTTGTAGTACTATCAGCTAAGTCTGCCTACACTGACAAAAAAATCATTCACTTTTCCTACCGACTCTTTTGCGTTGCATGCATTAATTAATTCTGTCACGGCATTTTTTGTCTTTTTAGTGTTGGTTATAGTTTTTATTGCATCCCATATTTTTTTGTTATCAGTGCCCGCAGTTTTCAATAGGTTCCTTTCATACGATATTTTAACTTTCTTTAGTAGACGGTTGCAGAAATTTCGGTACCTTATGTAGATAATTTTAAGTGTGCTGTTGTCAGGTGACTTTCGTAACTTTTTATGCAATCTGTCACGGTGTCTCATGCAACGGATCAGTCCTGGGGTAATCCATGGTTTAATAATTTTGTTACGGTTCGATAATTTTAGTATGGTAGTTTTTGCTGTAATTTCATGCTGAATAGTTGTAATGAAAAATTCCATGGCAATATTTGCGTCAGATGTGGAGTAGACCGGTTGCCAATCAATTTGGGATAAATTATAGTTTAATTTTTCAACATTTATTTTGTTGGCGGAGACGTGGGCAAATGTTCTTGCCTGCTTGAGATGAACACATAGCAAAACAGCCCGATGATCAGTGATTGTTGACTGCAATACAGCAGTGAGCGCTTGACATTGCGTTTTAAGCATCACGTGATCAAGACACGTTCTGCCACTTCTTGTGGGCAGGCTGTGGGCAGGTAAGATACCGTGGTATGCACATAGATTTAAATACTCTAAAGATTTAGGGCATTGACCTTCAGGACAGATGTTTATGTTGATATCTCCAATGACAGAGATATTCTTAAAGGTACTGAGACTAGTTAAGATGTTTTTTTTTTTTTTTTTTTGTTTCTTAACCTAATTAAAATAATTACAAGATTATGTTACACTATTATAAATGTTAATTAATGATACTGGAAAATAATTATAACTAATCATAAGACGAAAAGAATGGTTATATACTAATTATCATACAGCTACAGAAAAAAAATAAAAATAGCTTAGAACCTAATTTATCTTTTTAGACATATTATACATATCACAATTACAATCGTAACAGTTGTGCCACTCAAGCCCCAAAATGGCAATGAATTGACTATCTTATCTAGGATTGTCACTCCCCTTCCTGTTTCGGGATCTGAATCAGAGAAATGATCTTCCTGTATTGGATCTAGAGAATTGTAAGGCGCTGGCTCCACGAGCGAGAGAATCGCGACGAGTCCGCCCTTATGCCGTCGGATAATCTCCACGAACGAGCGATAATTCCGCCGCGTATCGTCGCGAGTCGTAACGGAATCGCAGCGTTTCCGCGGCGACTCGTAACGGTATCGCCGCGTTTCCTTGACGACGCGTTGCGAAAGAAAGAATTCAGTTACGTGCCAGACGAGAGCGAAATAAGTAGTGTCTCAGTCGATAAAATAATTCTTTATTATGGATATAGTGTTGTGGGTGCTTCTGCAAGTACGCTAGTGAATATGCAATTATTGTTATTGTTAAGAAGGGAAAAAAAGCGCCGTTGGTGGACACATCCCATGTTGCTACGTCGTGAAAGTCATGGACATTTCCATGTGAATTATGAAGAATATCGAAATCATCCAGAATGGTTTGAAGATGAATATTTAATGCCAATTCCTGTTTTCGATGAACTGTTAAGTTTACTATCAAGACACTTATCAAAGCAAGATACTAATATGAGGAAAAGTATCGGGCCATGTGAAAGATTAGCAGTAACACTACAGTAAGTTTAAAGCAGATTTATTTTACTTAAACGCTTACATCAAATTAAAACTTAAAGTTTACATTCCATCAAAGTGTTCTAACATTTGAGCAATATCATCCTCGCTTGTTGGTGTGGATGTACGAGAATAAGAGTCTAGCAATGTATGTGATGATGGTGTGTATTTTTTAATTACGGCCATAATCTCAGTTCTGGCATCAATTAAACAGTCTTCTTTTATTTTGTCCATAAGTGGTAGCAACGAACGGAAAAATGCCTCATTTCCATGCTCGTCGCGATACTGTGGTTGAACATTATTTCTTTGTATATCTATACTCTCGCGCATAACATTCGATATCTCTTTATTAGATTCCAGAAACATTTGGACTAATGTTTTCTTTTTATTAGACGTGGATGGTTCCGTAACATTAGGGGTGGTATTAACCGAACTGTCGTTATCCTCAAAAACATCTTGACTGTCCTCATTGAACATGTTTGACGATGTTGAAGCGTGTTCTGTGTGTTTCTTTAAAAAAAGTAATGCATCATAATGAATATACTTTCGTCGTTTTGTGGCAGCTTGACCGGATTTTGAACATTGCTGCAACTTTAACTCCTTACGAAATTGATCCCTTAAAGATTTCCATTTTGTCATTAACTCAAGTCTTGAAGCAAAGAGATAATTATTATGTATTTTAATAAAAAAAAACAACACAGATTAATAAATCCGAACGCTTTGATGGAGTCTTCGTTTTACATCCCATTTTAAAAAAAAACTCCATCAGGTGTGATTGCAAAAAAACGCGAGCCTATTTTATATTAAAAAAAATATATGATAAAGTATATTTTTTAAATAATAATGTCATTTTCCAGATATCTCGCTTCTGGAACAAGTTATAAACGCCTTCAGAATAAGTACAGAATTTCGAAAAAAACGTTGTCTAAATTAATAAAAGAAACATGTGGAATTATATGGAAAGTGCTAGCACCTACAGAAATGGCAGCGCCGAACAAAGAATCATGGAAAAGAATCTCAGAGGGATTTAAAGACAACGCGAATTTCCCACATTGCTTGGAAGCGCTAGACGGCAAACACATTCGAATTCAGTGCCCCCGGAATTCCGGCTCTCTATACTTTAATTATAAAAAGCACAACTCAATCGTTTTATTGGCTTTGCTGGATTCGAATTATTTATTTACTGTGATTGACGTAGGTTCTTACGGCCGTGAAAATGATTCTACCATTTTTCAATCTTCAATTCTAGGCCAGAACCTAAATAAAGAAGCCCTTGATTTGCCGGAAGAAGAAGAACTGGTATTTGGCGGACCCAAAATGCCATATGTGATTGTAGCTGATGAGGCCTTCGGTATTTTAATGTAGTAATTTAATGCGACCGTATCCAGGTCGATGTCTTCCTACGGACAAAAAGATTTTCAACTACAGACTGTCTCGTGCGAGACGTTACGTGGAATGTGTCTTTGGACAAATCACCTCAAAATTTCGCATATTTCATAATACAATAAATCTTCAACCGGACAGTTCAATTCTTGTAATAAAAGCAGCTTGCGTTTTGCACAACTTCATAAAGCGTCGAGCATTAAATGCCACTGACGGGGAAAATGAAGACATATACAATCAACAAAATATGACACCCGTACTTCAAAGGACAAGGAATTCGGGGTTGCAAATTCGAAACTTATTTAAAGATTATTTTAACACAGTGGGCGCGGTTCCTTGGCAAAATGACTACATCGTTTAATGAAAATTATCTTTCTTATAATTATTGTTGAAACAACGGTTTTGTACCAACGAATGTATATTATTTTGTTATACCTACCATAGACAATAAAAACTAACAATTATAACAACAAAAATTACCTAAATAAATAATATTGTACGCTTACCTTTTTCTTTTTTTTCTTTAGAGGTTAGGTCATCCCACTCTGTGAACATAGCACTTCCCACATCATACCAATACTTTGCTTTTATTTCTCTGTTTCGATACTCGGCCAACTGAACATCGTAAAGGGCAGGTCTCTCTCTCACTTAAAGAATAAACTTTTCAATGTCAAACATTGTACTATTGTTTAAAAAGCTTCTCGAAACGTCCTTGCTTAACGAGAGGCAACGCTGAAATGACTGCGTTTGACAGCGCGCCCGCTGCGCGCTCGTTGCGAGCGCGCGGTGGGCCCGCTGCTACTCGCGGCGGGCTAGCGACGATGTAATGCCGTTTCGCAGGCTCATTGCCACTCGTCGCATCGCGGCGATAATATCGCCGTGTGGAGACGGTTCCATAGAGAGTGTATAGAAATACGTGGCACGACGATAATATCGCCGCGATTCTCTCGCTCGTGGAGCCAGCGCCCATGGGATTGAGTCCATTGTGTAGTTGAAACCAGCGGCCTTTAAAGATTTAAGGTCATAAAGTTCACTGTACTGTTGGATCCCATTGCAGGTGAAGATGTGACTATTGAGGTGCACTATGTTTGGAAATTTGTAAGTTGCAACCTCATTCTTCGAATCAGCTTTGAAACCCAGTAATAGTTGTGAATCTAAGTGTGCTACCTGCCATACTTTTACCTCAATATTTGTACATGATCCACTCAAGGTACGTAGAGGCAATTTACGATCACATTTCATGGCCACTATTGCTTCCCCAGACTGCTTCCAAGAGAAAGTTCTACTTGGAATGTCTATAGCTACCTTAAAAGGTAAGCTGTCAATATTCTCACAAAGGGTTTCTAACCTGTGCATAAAAGCCTCACTGTATCTACTTAATGC
This sequence comes from Tiliacea citrago, assembly GCA_963921375.1. NCBI lineage: Eukaryota > Metazoa > Arthropoda > Insecta > Lepidoptera > Noctuidae > Tiliacea > Tiliacea citrago. The sequence goes on from OY992783.1 coordinate 5,649,468, forward strand.
TCTATCATTATGGTCTGCTACACAATTCACTTCACTTGTTGCAAAGTGTGTAGCATTATCTGTAATTATTTGTAGATCTCCTAACATACCCATTTCTGGTTTTGCAGAAAATAAATCCCTGTGGCACAAATATGAGCTATGCTTGCCATTTGATAGTAGAAGATGATTGTCCAATAATCCGGAAGATTTATCAATAATGCTGTCAACTACACAACCTGTAGGAGGTGTTATAGCCCCTCCATGACTTCCTCCAGCCGTCATGGTGTATACAGAGTACTCATTATTTTCCTCTATGATTATTTCAAAAGCAATTAACTTACAGCCATTACCAAAAGCACAATAGCCAAATATCTTTTGGCATGTGTAGTATGCTCTATCTGGATGTTTGAAACCAAACAGTCCCTGTGCTAAAGGTCCTACTTTTATGAATGGTAGAGTTCCAAGACCACAAACACTCACAGCTTCACACTTAAACCATTGACAGAAGTACTCCTCTTTTATATCTAGTGTCCATTTAGAAGTTCTGAACATTGCTGGTGTGTACTACCGCCTCTCTCTTGATTGATCCTGAGCCAAAGTCAATCTTCTCAGAATCACTCATGATAATTTTGTAGTTGTATTTCAGTACAGTTGAATCGTAGGTTTCTACTAGTTCATAGCTCTTGACTGTTATTGGTTTGCATATCACGAACAACAGCAATAAAATCAGCCAATGTTTCCTAATGGTGCGATTTTCCATATTGACTGCTGATGCTTCACCTTCTATCAAGAATTCTTTCTTTCCTTCTCCGCTGATGTATTCATTATAGCAGGCTTCGTAGTGGCAGCCTTTACGAGTTAATTTCACTCTTTTCCCCCCAACAACTACATCTCTCCTCAATCCCATAAGCCACACAATCAATAAATATATAATTACAACTGATAGAGAGAACATTATGGTCATGGTTAGGAAAACTATCTTGTAGTCATTGTTTGAGCAAGAACTGGCAACTATGTTAAGAGCCTCTTTTTTTTCACAGCTCATATCAAAATTAAAAGATTGTTGGCATTTTCCAGACTTTAATGTCACTGGACCATAGAACACTCTCTTCTCAATTTCATTGCAGGTCATTTTCATGGATCCAGCAATAGTCACAACCACCACTTCTCCAGGGCAGATAGGGAAGAATATTTTGGGTCCTTCTTGTATGGCATTGCATGATGGTATTTTCTCTTTGAGTAACCTATCAGCCTTTGATAGTTCGGATAAGTCAGAAATGCTATGTTTGATAGTCTTCTTATCCAGATAAGTGGTGTCTCCAGTATTCCCGAAAGCTAGCTCTAAAGCAGGAGATGTCTTCTCCAAGATACCTCTAGTCACCTCTTCATCAGGATCTGCAAATATATCTAATCACATTCCCTCTATTCCCAGAATACTGTTTGCCGTACATTCCCACTGGTGGTAGTTTATACCAATCTGTCTTCATCATTTCACCAATGCTATTGGCATAGCAGAGATTGTTGATCAGCAACAAGCTTAAGATTTACACAACCAGCATCTGGTTCACAATCACATTATGATCCATATTTGGAATCAATTTATCAACTTCCTAAGGAAAAGAAAGTGTGGATATAATATCAAATACAAATATGTAAACCCGACAATGTGTCAGTCAATTTCAGTCACTTCTTCTTCCCAGCTAAAGCACTAGGAAGTGGTGAAGGGTGGGCGTTTTTGGGGGACTGTCTTATGTAATTTTTGACGTTCGAAAAGTGCTGATTCTCAGCCTAGTTTGAATAAATGACTTTTGAGTAAGAGAAATAAAATGCATAAAATAAGTAGTACCTACAATAAAGAGTTACATACTCACTTATTATTTTGTAGGTAGTAGTAGGTTACCGTGAAGTTGTAGCAATTCAACTTGGACTTGTAATAAAACGCTGATGAATTGCCGATGGGCACAGGCAACTGTGCTTGTAAGTCATATATCGCTACTATAACTTTGCTCTCTTGTTCACGGGAAAGTGCAATGTCTGCCGCTTTTTCTGTACGACTTAACATTTTCTCTCTTTGGTGTTTTATATACTGTTGTTCCATTTCCGTTTTTTTAGCACCTTCTGCATTTTTGTATGATTCGCAAAAATTACATTGATCCTTTTTGGGTATGAAAAATGAAATATTAAATTGAGTGTTAAAAATCTGGCTGTACATATACAATGTTGCAGCTTCTTTACCAGCATTTCTGCGCTGGCATTCATAGTCGCGATGTAAGGCTGCCAAGGTTAGTCCACCATCAATAAACTCGCGACTGGTATTAGCACGTAAATAATGGCTTTCAATTCTCGGGACTGTATTTATATGCTGGTGAACTGATTCTAGCACTTCTGGATCTGATTTCGGTTGATTACCATGTCTACCTCTTTGGTCAGTCGGCGCGATTCCAGACTCAGAGGTTTTTGCTTCAATTACTGTACGTAATGTCCGTTGTGCTATTCCAAGGGTATTTAACAAAAACGTCTTGCATATTCTTTTGGTCTGGCCATTTTTCATAAAAGAAAACAAACTATTGGGTGTTCTTGGTTTTTCTGGATTTTTTACACGGCGACATACTATGTTTGTTATGCTAATGCAAGCACTGAGGAAATCTCTTTGACGTTGCAAAGATCCTAAAGCCCAATAACAATCAAATATTTGTTGACGTTCATCTGTCGTAAAGTTATCGCAACAGGAAAATTTGCAATTACGGCACGGGGGTCTCATGTTTTTGGCTTCTATTTGATTGCCTGTTTTAGATGAGTATTCCTTTCCTAAGTTTTTCAAAGTTTTCCTGACATTCTGTTTCCACTTATTTGGGTATCTCACTCTTTTCTTTCCTCTTTTGATATTAGAAGAAACTATGGATGAACTCGTAGATGACGACCTGTCACGCCTTGGTGGTTGATACTCGCCACCACTACCTGCAGAAAAGTCTGAGCCTTCATTCAAGCAGATATAATGAGAACTTGGCTCTTGATTTTCTTTACCTAGAATTAAGATTTTAAATAAAATCGAGAGCTCATAGTTGGGAAGTAGTGAACAATAAATGATAATTATGCGTACCAAGGTCAGCAGAATCATGGCCTCCAATATTGCTAGTTGTCGCAACGAAATGTGACGGGATTTGTGTATCCATTTGTTGGTTCTGCATATTTTCAGCGTTATTTGTTTGAAGTATCGTAGGTGACGATAATCTACTTCCAGCAATACCTATTCAACAAGAAATAATCAATGAGAAGAACAAGAAATAATTTTAATAGTAAAGTTAAATCAAGCAGCTAAATATTATAATAATTTTATTATAACTACGTATAATACCTTCAAGAACGATTTCTTCATATTGTACAATATTTTCACCGATAATTTGTTCACCAGCGATATCAGTATCAGGAATAGGGATCAAGTTTTCGTGCATACCAAGTGCTTCATAATCGAAATAATTTGCGTGTCTTAACTTTCCTACATGGGCATCGACCAGCAAAGAATCTGCAAAGTAACATTTACTCATCCGACTTGAAATGCAGCTAGAGGTCGTAAACTGAAAGACTTGTACGACTCTCAATTTTTCGAAAAAAATACGAAAATAACATTGTTTGTTGTTGTATGTATAATTTTACTTAAGTATAATTATTAAAACATAAATAATATGTAACATACCTTGTTTCTGAAGTCTTCGTGTATTGGATGATGAAAAACTACTGGATGAAATACTTGAAGAGCTACTAGAACTACTAGAGCTACTCGATGATGAGTCACTGCTCGATGAGGATTTAGATCGTTTGCGCTTTTTTGGCACCACTGATTGATCTTCTTCTTTGGCACTACCTAAAATTTATTATTGTAATTCAATAAAAATCATCTTTATCAAATGCTTTGATTTGACATAGATTTTAATTATAATAATATACAATTCACATACCGTCACAAATAGTATTAATTTCTTGAATATTTATTTTATCTGAAGGGTTGTGATTTAAAAGAGGTGATGTTAAAACTGTTTCGGAATCATTAGTCGTCGATGCTATAGGTTCAGTTATAATATTATTATCAGCCTTCTTCAACGATGACGTTTCCGCTACAAAAAATGCTTTATGATATTAGGGTGATTTGTATAATTGTTTTATATAAAAATCATCGTAAATCAAAACAAATTTATGTATTTATTCTGTTCAACAATCTAGAAAGGATACGTACCGCTTATATTTAAATTAGGATTGGGTATAGAAAAAGGTGGTGGAACTAAACCCTCTTTTCCTAGTTGTACCAATCGCTGCATTCGATTCGCCATTATTTCAGTAAATTATCGTTTTTCTAAAATACCAAATATTAACTTATCATTTTAACAATCACAGTAGGTACCTAGTTAGAAGGTAGGTCGGACCACCCTAAACAACTAACGCTCTCGTACCCATTTTGAACATTTAGGTATAATAATTTGTTAGTTGAATCTAGTTTTAGATTGGACCGACCTTCCTTTTAACCCAAATAATTATCCATCCACCATTGAACTTATGACATAAGTACCAATACGCTTCATTTAATGTAATTAAAATGGCACATCAGTCAAATAAATAGCAATAAGTTTCAGAAAATAATAATTGAAACGACACATCTGTCAAATATGTCGTTGTTTTACTACCATTAGAGCCTTAGGTTTAAAAACGATGTCACATTTGTCAAATGTGCCATTTTTTTACTTACTTTACGAATTATTACTTTTCGTTTCATTACTTTACGTTATTAACTTAATTTACGAAATGTCACAATTGTCACTTACGCCAACGCAGTTCTTGAAGCGGCTGCACCTAGCGGAGGGGCCCGCACAACTGACCAATGAGCCGTTGTTTTACGTGAATGCGGGGGGAAACGACAATAATGGTATAATGACACTAACGACCACTCTCAATGAAAACGGAAACTAGCGTTGTGCCGTTTTACCACTATGTAGATTTTGCACTTTTAAACACGTATGCCGTAAAATCTCAATTTCGCATTTTTTACAGATGTGCCAATATATTACTAGGTGAGCGATATCTACAAGCTTATTTAGTCTTTCATACAGAAAACAGCCTAGGAAACAATAGTACTTGCGAACGTATGGGTGTTTAAAGGTCGTTAGATCATTGTATGTAATGACCTTTCGCCTGCGCTTAGATAAATAAGAGGACCTGTTGTACTCTGTATTAGCATGGCGTCTCAAGACTGTGTGCAGGACAAAGAGCTGTCGGACAGTGAGGACTTCACAGGACTGATACAAAAGGTATGTTTGATAACAGATAGGGCCGGAAAGTGCTGACCTTGAGTATTGCTCTTTGTGCCACTTCTAATGGTTTGAGTGTAGTTTTTGACGTGCCTCCCCATACAGAAATACAATATTGTAGCACTGATTGGCCAAGTGCTAGGTATACTTGCTTAATTAATTTAGGTTCAGCTGCATTTCTCAGATTTTTGAAAACGAATATCAGTTTTCTTACCCTAGAAGTAACCATGTCTATATGAGGTCGAAAAGATAGATTATTGTCAATAATTATTCCCAAATATTTTATTTTGTCTGCTTTAATTAGCGCAGGGCAAGAACAGCTTACGTTATTACAGCAATTGTGTGCTATTATGGAGAGATTTGAGGGAGGGCGATTACAGTTACGCATAGAAAAGGTGAGATATTGCGTTTTACTTGCATTAAGAGTAAGAATATTTTTCTGCAGCCAGTGGCTTACTATATTAAAACCATGCTGAGCACTCTTATACACATTTTCCCAAGTATTAGCAGAAAACAGAAGCACCGTATCGTCCGCGTACGATATTATTTTGCCTCCAGCAAGATTAAGCTCACAAAGGTCATTTAAATAAACGAGAAATAGACTTGGACCCAAAATACTACCCTGAGGGACACCGAAGGAGACAGGTAAGTCACTGCTTAAGTAACCATTTATTTTCACACATTGTGTGCGATCAGAAAGGTAGTCTTTAAATATTTTGAGTTGCTCTCTAACGCCTATTCTTTCCAGTTTTTGTAAAAGCAATGGCACAGACACCGTGTCAAAGGCTTCGGCTAAATCCAAGAATATGCCCATAGTCTTTTTGCCCGCATCTAAATTTTCTACCACATAATCCACAAGCTCATGGGCCGCATCACTTGTAGACTTGCCAGCTCGGAAACCAAATTGATTGCAAGAAAGATGATTATTTGCTTCTAGGTAGCTTGTGAGCCTTTTATTGAGAATGCGTTCCAGGAGCTTGGAGACAGATGGCAAAATAGAAATGGGCCTATAGTTGGTGATGCGGTCTTTATCTCCGGATTTATGTATCGGATGCACCACTGACTTCTTTAGAACTGTAGGGAAAACACCTTGTGATAAACAATTATTAAAAAGATGCGTTAAAAGAGGTACAATTATGTGTTTATTTTCTTTAAGAAGGCTATTTGGTATAGAGTCCCAACCAACGGAACAGATATTTTCAAACCCATTATCAAACTCTCTACCTCCGCCTCATCTGTGTCCAATAAGGCAAGAGATTTTAGACAGTGCTTTGAGTTATCAGTTGCGAAATGAAAGTGCTCTGGATTTGCACAGTTTGTAGTACTATCAGCTAAGTCTGCCTACACTGACAAAAAAATCATTCACTTTTCCTACCGACTCTTTTGCGTTGCATGCATTAATTAATTCTGTCACGGCATTTTTTGTCTTTTTAGTGTTGGTTATAGTTTTTATTGCATCCCATATTTTTTTGTTATCAGTGCCCGCAGTTTTCAATAGGTTCCTTTCATACGATATTTTAACTTTCTTTAGTAGACGGTTGCAGAAATTTCGGTACCTTATGTAGATAATTTTAAGTGTGCTGTTGTCAGGTGACTTTCGTAACTTTTTATGCAATCTGTCACGGTGTCTCATGCAACGGATCAGTCCTGGGGTAATCCATGGTTTAATAATTTTGTTACGGTTCGATAATTTTAGTATGGTAGTTTTTGCTGTAATTTCATGCTGAATAGTTGTAATGAAAAATTCCATGGCAATATTTGCGTCAGATGTGGAGTAGACCGGTTGCCAATCAATTTGGGATAAATTATAGTTTAATTTTTCAACATTTATTTTGTTGGCGGAGACGTGGGCAAATGTTCTTGCCTGCTTGAGATGAACACATAGCAAAACAGCCCGATGATCAGTGATTGTTGACTGCAATACAGCAGTGAGCGCTTGACATTGCGTTTTAAGCATCACGTGATCAAGACACGTTCTGCCACTTCTTGTGGGCAGGCTGTGGGCAGGTAAGATACCGTGGTATGCACATAGATTTAAATACTCTAAAGATTTAGGGCATTGACCTTCAGGACAGATGTTTATGTTGATATCTCCAATGACAGAGATATTCTTAAAGGTACTGAGACTAGTTAAGATGTTTTTTTTTTTTTTTTTTTGTTTCTTAACCTAATTAAAATAATTACAAGATTATGTTACACTATTATAAATGTTAATTAATGATACTGGAAAATAATTATAACTAATCATAAGACGAAAAGAATGGTTATATACTAATTATCATACAGCTACAGAAAAAAAATAAAAATAGCTTAGAACCTAATTTATCTTTTTAGACATATTATACATATCACAATTACAATCGTAACAGTTGTGCCACTCAAGCCCCAAAATGGCAATGAATTGACTATCTTATCTAGGATTGTCACTCCCCTTCCTGTTTCGGGATCTGAATCAGAGAAATGATCTTCCTGTATTGGATCTAGAGAATTGTAAGGCGCTGGCTCCACGAGCGAGAGAATCGCGACGAGTCCGCCCTTATGCCGTCGGATAATCTCCACGAACGAGCGATAATTCCGCCGCGTATCGTCGCGAGTCGTAACGGAATCGCAGCGTTTCCGCGGCGACTCGTAACGGTATCGCCGCGTTTCCTTGACGACGCGTTGCGAAAGAAAGAATTCAGTTACGTGCCAGACGAGAGCGAAATAAGTAGTGTCTCAGTCGATAAAATAATTCTTTATTATGGATATAGTGTTGTGGGTGCTTCTGCAAGTACGCTAGTGAATATGCAATTATTGTTATTGTTAAGAAGGGAAAAAAAGCGCCGTTGGTGGACACATCCCATGTTGCTACGTCGTGAAAGTCATGGACATTTCCATGTGAATTATGAAGAATATCGAAATCATCCAGAATGGTTTGAAGATGAATATTTAATGCCAATTCCTGTTTTCGATGAACTGTTAAGTTTACTATCAAGACACTTATCAAAGCAAGATACTAATATGAGGAAAAGTATCGGGCCATGTGAAAGATTAGCAGTAACACTACAGTAAGTTTAAAGCAGATTTATTTTACTTAAACGCTTACATCAAATTAAAACTTAAAGTTTACATTCCATCAAAGTGTTCTAACATTTGAGCAATATCATCCTCGCTTGTTGGTGTGGATGTACGAGAATAAGAGTCTAGCAATGTATGTGATGATGGTGTGTATTTTTTAATTACGGCCATAATCTCAGTTCTGGCATCAATTAAACAGTCTTCTTTTATTTTGTCCATAAGTGGTAGCAACGAACGGAAAAATGCCTCATTTCCATGCTCGTCGCGATACTGTGGTTGAACATTATTTCTTTGTATATCTATACTCTCGCGCATAACATTCGATATCTCTTTATTAGATTCCAGAAACATTTGGACTAATGTTTTCTTTTTATTAGACGTGGATGGTTCCGTAACATTAGGGGTGGTATTAACCGAACTGTCGTTATCCTCAAAAACATCTTGACTGTCCTCATTGAACATGTTTGACGATGTTGAAGCGTGTTCTGTGTGTTTCTTTAAAAAAAGTAATGCATCATAATGAATATACTTTCGTCGTTTTGTGGCAGCTTGACCGGATTTTGAACATTGCTGCAACTTTAACTCCTTACGAAATTGATCCCTTAAAGATTTCCATTTTGTCATTAACTCAAGTCTTGAAGCAAAGAGATAATTATTATGTATTTTAATAAAAAAAAACAACACAGATTAATAAATCCGAACGCTTTGATGGAGTCTTCGTTTTACATCCCATTTTAAAAAAAAACTCCATCAGGTGTGATTGCAAAAAAACGCGAGCCTATTTTATATTAAAAAAAATATATGATAAAGTATATTTTTTAAATAATAATGTCATTTTCCAGATATCTCGCTTCTGGAACAAGTTATAAACGCCTTCAGAATAAGTACAGAATTTCGAAAAAAACGTTGTCTAAATTAATAAAAGAAACATGTGGAATTATATGGAAAGTGCTAGCACCTACAGAAATGGCAGCGCCGAACAAAGAATCATGGAAAAGAATCTCAGAGGGATTTAAAGACAACGCGAATTTCCCACATTGCTTGGAAGCGCTAGACGGCAAACACATTCGAATTCAGTGCCCCCGGAATTCCGGCTCTCTATACTTTAATTATAAAAAGCACAACTCAATCGTTTTATTGGCTTTGCTGGATTCGAATTATTTATTTACTGTGATTGACGTAGGTTCTTACGGCCGTGAAAATGATTCTACCATTTTTCAATCTTCAATTCTAGGCCAGAACCTAAATAAAGAAGCCCTTGATTTGCCGGAAGAAGAAGAACTGGTATTTGGCGGACCCAAAATGCCATATGTGATTGTAGCTGATGAGGCCTTCGGTATTTTAATGTAGTAATTTAATGCGACCGTATCCAGGTCGATGTCTTCCTACGGACAAAAAGATTTTCAACTACAGACTGTCTCGTGCGAGACGTTACGTGGAATGTGTCTTTGGACAAATCACCTCAAAATTTCGCATATTTCATAATACAATAAATCTTCAACCGGACAGTTCAATTCTTGTAATAAAAGCAGCTTGCGTTTTGCACAACTTCATAAAGCGTCGAGCATTAAATGCCACTGACGGGGAAAATGAAGACATATACAATCAACAAAATATGACACCCGTACTTCAAAGGACAAGGAATTCGGGGTTGCAAATTCGAAACTTATTTAAAGATTATTTTAACACAGTGGGCGCGGTTCCTTGGCAAAATGACTACATCGTTTAATGAAAATTATCTTTCTTATAATTATTGTTGAAACAACGGTTTTGTACCAACGAATGTATATTATTTTGTTATACCTACCATAGACAATAAAAACTAACAATTATAACAACAAAAATTACCTAAATAAATAATATTGTACGCTTACCTTTTTCTTTTTTTTCTTTAGAGGTTAGGTCATCCCACTCTGTGAACATAGCACTTCCCACATCATACCAATACTTTGCTTTTATTTCTCTGTTTCGATACTCGGCCAACTGAACATCGTAAAGGGCAGGTCTCTCTCTCACTTAAAGAATAAACTTTTCAATGTCAAACATTGTACTATTGTTTAAAAAGCTTCTCGAAACGTCCTTGCTTAACGAGAGGCAACGCTGAAATGACTGCGTTTGACAGCGCGCCCGCTGCGCGCTCGTTGCGAGCGCGCGGTGGGCCCGCTGCTACTCGCGGCGGGCTAGCGACGATGTAATGCCGTTTCGCAGGCTCATTGCCACTCGTCGCATCGCGGCGATAATATCGCCGTGTGGAGACGGTTCCATAGAGAGTGTATAGAAATACGTGGCACGACGATAATATCGCCGCGATTCTCTCGCTCGTGGAGCCAGCGCCCATGGGATTGAGTCCATTGTGTAGTTGAAACCAGCGGCCTTTAAAGATTTAAGGTCATAAAGTTCACTGTACTGTTGGATCCCATTGCAGGTGAAGATGTGACTATTGAGGTGCACTATGTTTGGAAATTTGTAAGTTGCAACCTCATTCTTCGAATCAGCTTTGAAACCCAGTAATAGTTGTGAATCTAAGTGTGCTACCTGCCATACTTTTACCTCAATATTTGTACATGATCCACTCAAGGTACGTAGAGGCAATTTACGATCACATTTCATGGCCACTATTGCTTCCCCAGACTGCTTCCAAGAGAAAGTTCTACTTGGAATGTCTATAGCTACCTTAAAAGGTAAGCTGTCAATATTCTCACAAAGGGTTTCTAACCTGTGCATAAAAGCCTCACTGTATCTACTTAATGCTCTATCATTATGGTCTGCTACACAATTCACTTCACTTGTTGCAAAGTGTGTAGCATTATCTGTAATTATTTGTAGATCTCCTAACATACCCATTTCTGGTTTTGCAGAAAATAAATCCCTGTGGCACAAATATGAGCTATGCTTGCCATTTGATAGTAGAAGATGATTGTCCAATAATCCGGAAGATTTATCAATAATGCTGTCAACTACACAACCTGTAGGAGGTGTTATAGCCCCTCCATGACTTCCTCCAGCCGTCATGGTGTATACAGAGTACTCATTATTTTCCTCTATGATTATTTCAAAAGCAATTAACTTACAGCCATTACCAAAAGCACAATAGCCAAATATCTTTTGGCATGTGTAGTATGCTCTATCTGGATGTTTGAAACCAAACAGTCCCTGTGCTAAAGGTCCTACTTTTATGAATGGTAGAGTTCCAAGACCACAAACACTCACAGCTTCACACTTAAACCATTGACAGAAGTACTCCTCTTTTATATCTAGTGTCCATTTAGAAGTTCTGAACATTGCTGGTGTGTACTACCGCCTCTCTCTTGATTGATCCTGAGCCAAAGTCAATCTTCTCAGAATCACTCATGATAATTTTGTAGTTGTATTTCAGTACAGTTGAATCGTAGGTTTCTACTAGTTCATAGCTCTTGACTGTTATTGGTTTGCATATCACGAACAACAGCAATAAAATCAGCCAATGTTTCCTAATGGTGCGATTTTCCATATTGACTGCTGATGCTTCACCTTCTATCAAGAATTCTTTCTTTCCTTCTCCGCTGATGTATTCATTATAGCAGGCTTCGTAGTGGCAGCCTTTACGAGTTAATTTCACTCTTTTCCCCCCAACAACTACATCTCTCCTCAATCCCATAAGCCACACAATCAATAAATATATAATTACAACTGATAGAGAGAACATTATGGTCATGGTTAGGAAAACTATCTTGTAGTCATTGTTTGAGCAAGAACTGGCAACTATGTTAAGAGCCTCTTTTTTTTCACAGCTCATATCAAAATTAAAAGATTGTTGGCATTTTCCAGACTTTAATGTCACTGGACCATAGAACACTCTCTTCTCAATTTCATTGCAGGTCATTTTCATGGATCCAGCAATAGTCACAACCACCACTTCTCCAGGGCAGATAGGGAAGAATATTTTGGGTCCTTCTTGTATGGCATTGCATGATGGTATTTTCTCTTTGAGTAACCTATCAGCCTTTGATAGTTCGGATAAGTCAGAAATGCTATGTTTGATAGTCTTCTTATCCAGATAAGTGGTGTCTCCAGTATTCCCGAAAGCTAGCTCTAAAGCAGGAGATGTCTTCTCCAAGATACCTCTAGTCACCTCTTCATCAGGATCTGCAAATATATCTAATCACATTCCCTCTATTCCCAGAATACTGTTTGCCGTACATTCCCACTGGTGGTAGTTTATACCAATCTGTCTTCATCATTTCACCAATGCTATTGGCATAGCAGAGATTGTTGATCAGCAACAAGCTTAAGATTTACACAACCAGCATCTGGTTCACAATCACATTATGATCCATATTTGGAATCAATTTATCAACTTCCTAAGGAAAAGAAAGTGTGGATATAATATCAAATACAAATATGTAAACCCGACAATGTGTCAGTCAATTTCAGTCACTTCTTCTTCCCAGCTAAAGCACTAGGAAGTGGTGAAGGGTGGGCGTTTTTGGGGGACTGTCTTATGTAATTTTTGACGTTCGAAAAGTGCTGATTCTCAGCCTAGTTTGAATAAATGACTTTTGAGTAAGAGAAATAAAATGCATAAAATAAGTAGTACCTACAATAAAGAGTTACATACTCACTTATTATTTTGTAGGTAGTAGTAGGTTACCGTGAAGTTGTAGCAATTCAACTTGGACTTGTAATAAAACGCTGATGAATTGCCGATGGGCACAGGCAACTGTGCTTGTAAGTCATATATCGCTACTATAACTTTGCTCTCTTGTTCACGGGAAAGTGCAATGTCTGCCGCTTTTTCTGTACGACTTAACATTTTCTCTCTTTGGTGTTTTATATACTGTTGTTCCATTTCCGTTTTTTTAGCACCTTCTGCATTTTTGTATGATTCGCAAAAATTACATTGATCCTTTTTGGGTATGAAAAATGAAATATTAAATTGAGTGTTAAAAATCTGGCTGTACATATACAATGTTGCAGCTTCTTTACCAGCATTTCTGCGCTGGCATTCATAGTCGCGATGTAAGGCTGCCAAGGTTAGTCCACCATCAATAAACTCGCGACTGGTATTAGCACGTAAATAATGGCTTTCAATTCTCGGGACTGTATTTATATGCTGGTGAACTGATTCTAGCACTTCTGGATCTGATTTCGGTTGATTACCATGTCTACCTCTTTGGTCAGTCGGCGCGATTCCAGACTCAGAGGTTTTTGCTTCAATTACTGTACGTAATGTCCGTTGTGCTATTCCAAGGGTATTTAACAAAAACGTCTTGCATATTCTTTTGGTCTGGCCATTTTTCATAAAAGAAAACAAACTATTGGGTGTTCTTGGTTTTTCTGGATTTTTTACACGGCGACATACTATGTTTGTTATGCTAATGCAAGCACTGAGGAAATCTCTTTGACGTTGCAAAGATCCTAAAGCCCAATAACAATCAAATATTTGTTGACGTTCATCTGTCGTAAAGTTATCGCAACAGGAAAATTTGCAATTACGGCACGGGGGTCTCATGTTTTTGGCTTCTATTTGATTGCCTGTTTTAGATGAGTATTCCTTTCCTAAGTTTTTCAAAGTTTTCCTGACATTCTGTTTCCACTTATTTGGGTATCTCACTCTTTTCTTTCCTCTTTTGATATTAGAAGAAACTATGGATGAACTCGTAGATGACGACCTGTCACGCCTTGGTGGTTGATACTCGCCACCACTACCTGCAGAAAAGTCTGAGCCTTCATTCAAGCAGATATAATGAGAACTTGGCTCTTGATTTTCTTTACCTAGAATTAAGATTTTAAATAAAATCGAGAGCTCATAGTTGGGAAGTAGTGAACAATAAATGATAATTATGCGTACCAAGGTCAGCAGAATCATGGCCTCCAATATTGCTAGTTGTCGCAACGAAATGTGACGGGATTTGTGTATCCATTTGTTGGTTCTGCATATTTTCAGCGTTATTTGTTTGAAGTATCGTAGGTGACGATAATCTACTTCCAGCAATACCTATTCAACAAGAAATAATCAATGAGAAGAACAAGAAATAATTTTAATAGTAAAGTTAAATCAAGCAGCTAAATATTATAATAATTTTATTATAACTACGTATAATACCTTCAAGAACGATTTCTTCATATTGTACAATATTTTCACCGATAATTTGTTCACCAGCGATATCAGTATCAGGAATAGGGATCAAGTTTTCGTGCATACCAAGTGCTTCATAATCGAAATAATTTGCGTGTCTTAACTTTCCTACATGGGCATCGACCAGCAAAGAATCTGCAAAGTAACATTTACTCATCCGACTTGAAATGCAGCTAGAGGTCGTAAACTGAAAGACTTGTACGACTCTCAATTTTTCGAAAAAAATACGAAAATAACATTGTTTGTTGTTGTATGTATAATTTTACTTAAGTATAATTATTAAAACATAAATAATATGTAACATACCTTGTTTCTGAAGTCTTCGTGTATTGGATGATGAAAAACTACTGGATGAAATACTTGAAGAGCTACTAGAACTACTAGAGCTACTCGATGATGAGTCACTGCTCGATGAGGATTTAGATCGTTTGCGCTTTTTTGGCACCACTGATTGATCTTCTTCTTTGGCACTACCTAAAATTTATTATTGTAATTCAATAAAAATCATCTTTATCAAATGCTTTGATTTGACATAGATTTTAATTATAATAATATACAATTCACATACCGTCACAAATAGTATTAATTTCTTGAATATTTATTTTATCTGAAGGGTTGTGATTTAAAAGAGGTGATGTTAAAACTGTTTCGGAATCATTAGTCGTCGATGCTATAGGTTCAGTTATAATATTATTATCAGCCTTCTTCAACGATGACGTTTCCGCTACAAAAAATGCTTTATGATATTAGGGTGATTTGTATAATTGTTTTATATAAAAATCATCGTAAATCAAAACAAATTTATGTATTTATTCTGTTCAACAATCTAGAAAGGATACGTACCGCTTATATTTAAATTAGGATTGGGTATAGAAAAAGGTGGTGGAACTAAACCCTCTTTTCCTAGTTGTACCAATCGCTGCATTCGATTCGCCATTATTTCAGTAAATTATCGTTTTTCTAAAATACCAAATATTAACTTATCATTTTAACAATCACAGTAGGTACCTAGTTAGAAGGTAGGTCGGACCACCCTAAACAACTAACGCTCTCGTACCCATTTTGAACATTTAGGTATAATAATTTGTTAGTTGAATCTAGTTTTAGATTGGACCGACCTTCCTTTTAACCCAAATAATTATCCATCCACCATTGAACTTATGACATAAGTACCAATACGCTTCATTTAATGTAATTAAAATGGCACATCAGTCAAATAAATAGCAATAAGTTTCAGAAAATAATAATTGAAACGACACATCTGTCAAATATGTCGTTGTTTTACTACCATTAGAGCCTTAGGTTTAAAAACGATGTCACATTTGTCAAATGTGCCATTTTTTTACTTACTTTACGAATTATTACTTTTCGTTTCATTACTTTACGTTATTAACTTAATTTACGAAATGTCACAATTGTCACTTACGCCAACGCAGTTCTTGAAGCGGCTGCACCTAGCGGAGGGGCCCGCACAACTGACCAATGAGCCGTTGTTTTACGTGAATGCGGGGGGAAACGACAATAATGGTATAATGACACTAACGACCACTCTCAATGAAAACGGAAACTAGCGTTGTGCCGTTTTACCACTATGTAGATTTTGCACTTTTAAACACGTATGCCGTAAAATCTCAATTTCGCATTTTTTACAGATGTGCCAATATATTACTAGGTGAGCGATATCTACAAGCTTATTTAGTCTTTCATACAGAAAACAGCCTAGGAAACAATAGTACTTGCGAACGTATGGGTGTTTAAAGGTCGTTAGATCATTGTATGTAATGACCTTTCGCCTGCGCTTAGATAAATAAGAGGACCTGTTGTACTCTGTATTAGCATGGCGTCTCAAGACTGTGTGCAGGACAAAGAGCTGTCGGACAGTGAGGACTTCACAGGACTGATACAAAAGGTATGTTTGATAACAGATAGGGCCGGAAAGTGCTGACCTTGAGTATTGCTCTTTGTGCCACTTCTAATGGTTTGAGTGTAGTTTTTGACGTGCCTCCCCATACAGAAATACAATATTGTAGCACTGATTGGCCAAGTGCTAGGTATACTTGCTTAATTAATTTAGGTTCAGCTGCATTTCTCAGATTTTTGAAAACGAATATCAGTTTTCTTACCCTAGAAGTAACCATGTCTATATGAGGTCGAAAAGATAGATTATTGTCAATAATTATTCCCAAATATTTTATTTTGTCTGCTTTAATTAGCGCAGGGCAAGAACAGCTTACGTTATTACAGCAATTGTGTGCTATTATGGAGAGATTTGAGGGAGGGCGATTACAGTTACGCATAGAAAAGGTGAGATATTGCGTTTTACTTGCATTAAGAGTAAGAATATTTTTCTGCAGCCAGTGGCTTACTATATTAAAACCATGCTGAGCACTCTTATACACATTTTCCCAAGTATTAGCAGAAAACAGAAGCACCGTATCGTCCGCGTACGATATTATTTTGCCTCCAGCAAGATTAAGCTCACAAAGGTCATTTAAATAAACGAGAAATAGACTTGGACCCAAAATACTACCCTGAGGGACACCGAAGGAGACAGGTAAGTCACTGCTTAAGTAACCATTTATTTTCACACATTGTGTGCGATCAGAAAGGTAGTCTTTAAATATTTTGAGTTGCTCTCTAACGCCTATTCTTTCCAGTTTTTGTAAAAGCAATGGCACAGACACCGTGTCAAAGGCTTCGGCTAAATCCAAGAATATGCCCATAGTCTTTTTGCCCGCATCTAAATTTTCTACCACATAATCCACAAGCTCATGGGCCGCATCACTTGTAGACTTGCCAGCTCGGAAACCAAATTGATTGCAAGAAAGATGATTATTTGCTTCTAGGTAGCTTGTGAGCCTTTTATTGAGAATGCGTTCCAGGAGCTTGGAGACAGATGGCAAAATAGAAATGGGCCTATAGTTGGTGATGCGGTCTTTATCTCCGGATTTATGTATCGGATGCACCACTGACTTCTTTAGAACTGTAGGGAAAACACCTTGTGATAAACAATTATTAAAAAGATGCGTTAAAAGAGGTACAATTATGTGTTTATTTTCTTTAAGAAGGCTATTTGGTATAGAGTCCCAACCAACGGAACAGATATTTTCAAACCCATTATCAAACTCTCTACCTCCGCCTCATCTGTGTCCAATAAGGCAAGAGATTTTAGACAGTGCTTTGAGTTATCAGTTGCGAAATGAAAGTGCTCTGGATTTGCACAGTTTGTAGTACTATCAGCTAAGTCTGCCTACACTGACAAAAAAATCATTCACTTTTCCTACCGACTCTTTTGCGTTGCATGCATTAATTAATTCTGTCACGGCATTTTTTGTCTTTTTAGTGTTGGTTATAGTTTTTATTGCATCCCATATTTTTTTGTTATCAGTGCCCGCAGTTTTCAATAGGTTCCTTTCATACGATATTTTAACTTTCTTTAGTAGACGGTTGCAGAAATTTCGGTACCTTATGTAGATAATTTTAAGTGTGCTGTTGTCAGGTGACTTTCGTAACTTTTTATGCAATCTGTCACGGTGTCTCATGCAACGGATCAGTCCTGGGGTAATCCATGGTTTAATAATTTTGTTACGGTTCGATAATTTTAGTATGGTAGTTTTTGCTGTAATTTCATGCTGAATAGTTGTAATGAAAAATTCCATGGCAATATTTGCGTCAGATGTGGAGTAGACCGGTTGCCAATCAATTTGGGATAAATTATAGTTTAATTTTTCAACATTTATTTTGTTGGCGGAGACGTGGGCAAATGTTCTTGCCTGCTTGAGATGAACACATAGCAAAACAGCCCGATGATCAGTGATTGTTGACTGCAATACAGCAGTGAGCGCTTGACATTGCGTTTTAAGCATCACGTGATCAAGACACGTTCTGCCACTTCTTGTGGGCAGGCTGTGGGCAGGTAAGATACCGTGGTATGCACATAGATTTAAATACTCTAAAGATTTAGGGCATTGACCTTCAGGACAGATGTTTATGTTGATATCTCCAATGACAGAGATATTCTTAAAGGTACTGAGACTAGTTAAGATGTTTTTTTTTTTTTTTTTTTGTTTCTTAACCTAATTAAAATAATTACAAGATTATGTTACACTATTATAAATGTTAATTAATGATACTGGAAAATAATTATAACTAATCATAAGACGAAAAGAATGGTTATATACTAATTATCATACAGCTACAGAAAAAAAATAAAAATAGCTTAGAACCTAATTTATCTTTTTAGACATATTATACATATCACAATTACAATCGTAACAGTTGTGCCACTCAAGCCCCAAAATGGCAATGAATTGACTATCTTATCTAGGATTGTCACTCCCCTTCCTGTTTCGGGATCTGAATCAGAGAAATGATCTTCCTGTATTGGATCTAGAGAATTGTAAGGCGCTGGCTCCACGAGCGAGAGAATCGCGACGAGTCCGCCCTTATGCCGTCGGATAATCTCCACGAACGAGCGATAATTCCGCCGCGTATCGTCGCGAGTCGTAACGGAATCGCAGCGTTTCCGCGGCGACTCGTAACGGTATCGCCGCGTTTCCTTGACGACGCGTTGCGAAAGAAAGAATTCAGTTACGTGCCAGACGAGAGCGAAATAAGTAGTGTCTCAGTCGATAAAATAATTCTTTATTATGGATATAGTGTTGTGGGTGCTTCTGCAAGTACGCTAGTGAATATGCAATTATTGTTATTGTTAAGAAGGGAAAAAAAGCGCCGTTGGTGGACACATCCCATGTTGCTACGTCGTGAAAGTCATGGACATTTCCATGTGAATTATGAAGAATATCGAAATCATCCAGAATGGTTTGAAGATGAATATTTAATGCCAATTCCTGTTTTCGATGAACTGTTAAGTTTACTATCAAGACACTTATCAAAGCAAGATACTAATATGAGGAAAAGTATCGGGCCATGTGAAAGATTAGCAGTAACACTACAGTAAGTTTAAAGCAGATTTATTTTACTTAAACGCTTACATCAAATTAAAACTTAAAGTTTACATTCCATCAAAGTGTTCTAACATTTGAGCAATATCATCCTCGCTTGTTGGTGTGGATGTACGAGAATAAGAGTCTAGCAATGTATGTGATGATGGTGTGTATTTTTTAATTACGGCCATAATCTCAGTTCTGGCATCAATTAAACAGTCTTCTTTTATTTTGTCCATAAGTGGTAGCAACGAACGGAAAAATGCCTCATTTCCATGCTCGTCGCGATACTGTGGTTGAACATTATTTCTTTGTATATCTATACTCTCGCGCATAACATTCGATATCTCTTTATTAGATTCCAGAAACATTTGGACTAATGTTTTCTTTTTATTAGACGTGGATGGTTCCGTAACATTAGGGGTGGTATTAACCGAACTGTCGTTATCCTCAAAAACATCTTGACTGTCCTCATTGAACATGTTTGACGATGTTGAAGCGTGTTCTGTGTGTTTCTTTAAAAAAAGTAATGCAACATAATGAATATACTTTCGTCGTTTTGTGGCAGCTTGACCGGATTTTGAACATTGCTGCAACTTTAACTCCTTACGAAATTGATCCCTTAAAGATTTCCATTTTGTCATTAACTCAAGTCTTGAAGCAAAGAGATAATTATTATGTATTTTAATAAAAAAAAACAACACAGATTAATAAATCCGAACGCTTTGATGGAGTCTTCGTTTTACATCCCATTTTAAAAAAAAACTCCATCAGGTGTGATTGCAAAAAAACGCGAGCCTATTTTATATTAAAAAAAATATATGATAAAGTATATTTTTTAAATAATAATGTCATTTTCCAGATATCTCGCTTCTGGAACAAGTTATAAACGCCTTCAGAATAAGTACAGAATTTCGAAAAAAACGTTGTCTAAATTAATAAAAGAAACATGTGGAATTATATGGAAAGTGCTAGCACCTACAGAAATGGCAGCGCCGAACAAAGAATCATGGAAAAGAATCTCAGAGGGATTTAAAGACAACGCGAATTTCCCACATTGCTTGGAAGCGCTAGACGGCAAACACATTCGAATTCAGTGCCCCCGGAATTCCGGCTCTCTATACTTTAATTATAAAAAGCACAACTCAATCGTTTTATTGGCTTTGCTGGATTCGAATTATTTATTTACTGTGATTGACGTAGGTTCTTACGGCCGTGAAAATGATTCTACCATTTTTCAATCTTCAATTCTAGGCCAGAACCTAAATAAAGAAGCCCTTGATTTGCCGGAAGAAGAAGAACTGGTATTTGGCGGACCCAAAATGCCATATGTGATTGTAGCTGATGAGGCCTTCGGTATTTTAATGTAGTAATTTAATGCGACCGTATCCAGGTCGATGTCTTCCTACGGACAAAAAGATTTTCAACTACAGACTGTCTCGTGCGAGACGTTACGTGGAATGTGTCTTTGGACAAATCACCTCAAAATTTCGCATATTTCATAATACAATAAATCTTCAACCGGACAGTTCAATTCTTGTAATAAAAGCAGCTTGCGTTTTGCACAACTTCATAAAGCGTCGAGCATTAAATGCCACTGACGGGGAAAATGAAGACATATACAATCAACAAAATATGACACCCGTACTTCAAAGGACAAGGAATTCGGGGTTGCAAATTCGAAACTTATTTAAAGATTATTTTAACACAGTGGGCGCGGTTCCTTGGCAAAATGACTACATCGTTTAATGAAAATTATCTTTCTTATAATTATTGTTGAAACAACGGTTTTGTACCAACGAATGTATATTATTTTGTTATACCTACCATAGACAATAAAAACTAACAATTATAACAACAAAAATTACCTAAATAAATAATATTGTACGCTTACCTTTTTCTTTTTTTTCTTTAGAGGTTAGGTCATCCCACTCTGTGAACATAGCACTTCCCACATCATACCAATACTTTGCTTTTATTTCTCTGTTTCGATACTCGGCCAACTGAACATCGTAAAGGGCAGGTCTCTCTCTCACTTAAAGAATAAACTTTTCAATGTCAAACATTGTACTATTGTTTAAAAAGCTTCTCGAAACGTCCTTGCTTAACGAGAGGCAACGCTGAAATGACTGCGTTTGACAGCGCGCCCGCTGCGCGCTCGTTGCGAGCGCGCGGTGGGCCCGCTGCTACTCGCGGCGGGCTAGCGACGATGTAATGCCGTTTCGCAGGCTCATTGCCACTCGTCGCATCGCGGCGATAATATCGCCGTGTGGAGACGGTTCCATAGAGAGTGTATAGAAATACGTGGCACGACGATAATATCGCCGCGATTCTCTCGCTCGTGGAGCCAGCGCCCATGGGATTGAGTCCATTGTGTAGTTGAAACCAGCGGCCTTTAAAGATTTAAGGTCATAAAGTTCACTGTACTGTTGGATCCCATTGCAGGTGAAGATGTGACTATTGAGGTGCACTATGTTTGGAAATTTGTAAGTTGCAACCTCATTCTTCGAATCAGCTTTGAAACCCAGTAATAGTTGTGAATCTAAGTGTGCTACCTGCCATACTTTTACCTCAATATTTGTACATGATCCACTCAAGGTACGTAGAGGCAATTTACGATCACATTTCATGGCCACTATTGCTTCCCCAGACTGCTTCCAAGAGAAAGTTCTACTTGGAATGTCTATAGCTACCTTAAAAGGTAAGCTGTCAATATTCTCACAAAGGGTTTCTAACCTGTGCATAAAAGCCTCACTGTATCTACTTAATGCTCTATCATTATGGTCTGCTACACAATTCACTTCACTTGTTGCAAAGTGTGTAGCATTATCTGTAATTATTTGTAGATCTCCTAACATACCCATTTCTGGTTTTGCAGAAAATAAATCCCTGTGGCACAAATATGAGCTATGCTTGCCATTTGATAGTAGAAGATGATTGTCCAATAATCCGGAAGATTTATCAATAATGCTGTCAACTACACAACCTGTAGGAGGTGTTATAGCCCCTCCATGACTTCCTCCAGCCGTCATGGTGTATACAGAGTACTCATTATTTTCCTCTATGATTATTTCAAAAGCAATTAACTTACAGCCATTACCAAAAGCACAATAGCCAAATATCTTTTGGCATGTGTAGTATGCTCTATCTGGATGTTTGAAACCAAACAGTCCCTGTGCTAAAGGTCCTACTTTTATGAATGGTAGAGTTCCAAGACCACAAACACTCACAGCTTCACACTTAAACCATTGACAGAAGTACTCCTCTTTTATATCTAGTGTCCATTTAGAAGTTCTGAACATTGCTGGTGTGTACTACCGCCTCTCTCTTGATTGATCCTGAGCCAAAGTCAATCTTCTCAGAATCACTCATGATAATTTTGTAGTTGTATTTCAGTACAGTTGAATCGTAGGTTTCTACTAGTTCATAGCTCTTGACTGTTATTGGTTTGCATATCACGAACAACAGCAATAAAATCAGCCAATGTTTCCTAATGGTGCGATTTTCCATATTGACTGCTGATGCTTCACCTTCTATCAAGAATTCTTTCTTTCCTTCTCCGCTGATGTATTCATTATAGCAGGCTTCGTAGTGGCAGCCTTTACGAGTTAATTTCACTCTTTTCCCCCCAACAACTACATCTCTCCTCAATCCCATAAGCCACACAATCAATAAATATATAATTACAACTGATAGAGAGAACATTATGGTCATGGTTAGGAAAACTATCTTGTAGTCATTGTTTGAGCAAGAACTGGCAACTATGTTAAGAGCCTCTTTTTTTTCACAGCTCATATCAAAATTAAAAGATTGTTGGCATTTTCCAGACTTTAATGTCACTGGACCATAGAACACTCTCTTCTCAATTTCATTGCAGGTCATTTTCATGGATCCAGCAATAGTCACAACCACCACTTCTCCAGGGCAGATAGGGAAGAATATTTTGGGTCCTTCTTGTATGGCATTGCATGATGGTATTTTCTCTTTGAGTAACCTATCAGCCTTTGATAGTTCGGATAAGTCAGAAATGCTATGTTTGATAGTCTTCTTATCCAGATAAGTGGTGTCTCCAGTATTCCCGAAAGCTAGCTCTAAAGCAGGAGATGTCTTCTCCAAGATACCTCTAGTCACCTCTTCATCAGGATCTGCAAATATATCTAATCACATTCCCTCTATTCCCAGAATACTGTTTGCCGTACATTCCCACTGGTGGTAGTTTATACCAATCTGTCTTCATCATTTCACCAATGCTATTGGCATAGCAGAGATTGTTGATCAGCAACAAGCTTAAGATTTACACAACCAGCATCTGGTTCACAATCACATTATGATCCATATTTGGAATCAATTTATCAACTTCCTAAGGAAAAGAAAGTGTGGATATAATATCAAATACAAATATGTAAACCCGACAATGTGTCAGTCAATTTCAGTCACTTCTTCTTCCCAGCTAAAGCACTAGGAAGTGGTGAAGGGTGGGCGTTTTTGGGGGACTGTCTTATGTAATTTTTGACGTTCGAAAAGTGCTGATTCTCAGCCTAGTTTGAATAAATGACTTTTGAGTAAGAGAAATAAAATGCATAAAATAAGTAGTACCTACAATAAAGAGTTACATACTCACTTATTATTTTGTAGGTAGTAGTAGGTTACCGTGAAGTTGTAGCAATTCAACTTGGACTTGTAATAAAACGCTGATGAATTGCCGATGGGCACAGGCAACTGTGCTTGTAAGTCATATATCGCTACTATAACTTTGCTCTCTTGTTCACGGGAAAGTGCAATGTCTGCCGCTTTTTCTGTACGACTTAACATTTTCTCTCTTTGGTGTTTTATATACTGTTGTTCCATTTCCGTTTTTTTAGCACCTTCTGCATTTTTGTATGATTCGCAAAAATTACATTGATCCTTTTTGGGTATGAAAAATGAAATATTAAATTGAGTGTTAAAAATCTGGCTGTACATATACAATGTTGCAGCTTCTTTACCAGCATTTCTGCGCTGGCATTCATAGTCGCGATGTAAGGCTGCCAAGGTTAGTCCACCATCAATAAACTCGCGACTGGTATTAGCACGTAAATAATGGCTTTCAATTCTCGGGACTGTATTTATATGCTGGTGAACTGATTCTAGCACTTCTGGATCTGATTTCGGTTGATTACCATGTCTACCTCTTTGGTCAGTCGGCGCGATTCCAGACTCAGAGGTTTTTGCTTCAATTACTGTACGTAATGTCCGTTGTGCTATTCCAAGGGTATTTAACAAAAACGTCTTGCATATTCTTTTGGTCTGGCCATTTTTCATAAAAGAAAACAAACTATTGGGTGTTCTTGGTTTTTCTGGATTTTTTACACGGCGACATACTATGTTTGTTATGCTAATGCAAGCACTGAGGAAATCTCTTTGACGTTGCAAAGATCCTAAAGCCCAATAACAATCAAATATTTGTTGACGTTCATCTGTCGTAAAGTTATCGCAACAGGAAAATTTGCAATTACGGCACGGGGGTCTCATGTTTTTGGCTTCTATTTGATTGCCTGTTTTAGATGAGTATTCCTTTCCTAAGTTTTTCAAAGTTTTCCTGACATTCTGTTTCCACTTATTTGGGTATCTCACTCTTTTCTTTCCTCTTTTGATATTAGAAGAAACTATGGATGAACTCGTAGATGACGACCTGTCACGCCTTGGTGGTTGATACTCGCCACCACTACCTGCAGAAAAGTCTGAGCCTTCATTCAAGCAGATATAATGAGAACTTGGCTCTTGATTTTCTTTACCTAGAATTAAGATTTTAAATAAAATCGAGAGCTCATAGTTGGGAAGTAGTGAACAATAAATGATAATTATGCGTACCAAGGTTAGCAGAATCATGGCCTCCAATATTGCTAGTTGTCGCAACGAAATGTGACGGGATTTGTGTATCCATTTGTTGGTTCTGCATATTTTCAGCGTTATTTGTTTGAAGTATCGTAGGTGACGATAATCTACTTCCAGCAATACCTATTCAACAAGAAATAATCAATGAGAAGAACAAGAAATAATTTTAATAGTAAAGTTAAATCAAGCAGCTAAATATTATAATAATTTTATTATAACTACGTATAATACCTTCAAGAACGATTTCTTCATATTGTACAATATTTTCACCGATAATTTGTTCACCAGCGATATCAGTATCAGGAATAGGGATCAAGTTTTCGTGCATACCAAGTGCTTCATAATCGAAATAATTTGCGTGTCTTAACTTTCCTACATGGGCATCGACCAGCAAAGAATCTGCAAAGTAACATTTACTCATCCGACTTGAAATGCAGCTAGAGGTCGTAAACTGAAAGACTTGTACGACTCTCAATTTTTCGAAAAAAATACGAAAATAACATTGTTTGTTGTTGTATGTATAATTTTACTTAAGTATAATTATTAAAACATAAATAATATGTAACATACCTTGTTTCTGAAGTCTTCGTGTATTGGATGATGAAAAACTACTGGATGAAATACTTGAAGAGCTACTAGAACTACTAGAGCTACTCGATGATGAGTCACTGCTCGATGAGGATTTAGATCGTTTGCGCTTTTTTGGCACCACTGATTGATCTTCTTCTTTGGCACTACCTAAAATTTATTATTGTAATTCAATAAAAATCATCTTTATCAAATGCTTTGATTTGACATAGATTTTAATTATAATAATATACAATTCACATACCGTCACAAATAGTATTAATTTCTTGAATATTTATTTTATCTGAAGGGTTGTGATTTAAAAGAGGTGATGTTAAAACTGTTTCGGAATCATTAGTCGTCGATGCTATAGGTTCAGTTATAATATTATTATCAGCCTTCTTCAACGATGACGTTTCCGCTACAAAAAATGCTTTATGATATTAGGGTGATTTGTATAATTGTTTTATATAAAAATCATCGTAAATCAAAACAAATTTATGTATTTATTCTGTTCAACAATCTAGAAAGGATACGTACCGCTTATATTTAAATTAGGATTGGGTATAGAAAAAGGTGGTGGAACTAAACCCTCTTTTCCTAGTTGTACCAATCGCTGCATTCGATTCGCCATTATTTCAGTAAATTATCGTTTTTCTAAAATACCAAATATTAACTTATCATTTTAACAATCACAGTAGGTACCTAGTTAGAAGGTAGGTCGGACCACCCTAAACAACTAACGCTCTCGTACCCATTTTGAACATTTAGGTATAATAATTTGTTAGTTGAATCTAGTTTTAGATTGGACCGACCTTCCTTTTAACCCAAATAATTATCCATCCACCATTGAACTTATGACATAAGTACCAATACGCTTCATTTAATGTAATTAAAATGGCACATCAGTCAAATAAATAGCAATAAGTTTCAGAAAATAATAATTGAAACGACACATCTGTCAAATATGTCGTTGTTTTACTACCATTAGAGCCTTAGGTTTAAAAACGATGTCACATTTGTCAAATGTGCCATTTTTTTACTTACTTTACGAATTATTACTTTTCGTTTCATTACTTTACGTTATTAACTTAATTTACGAAATGTCACAATTGTCACTTACGCCAACGCAGTTCTTGAAGCGGCTGCACCTAGCGGAGGGGCCCGCACAACTGACCAATGAGCCGTTGTTTTACGTGAATGCGGGGGGAAACGACAATAATGGTATAATGACACTAACGACCACTCTCAATGAAAACGGAAACTAGCGTTGTGCCGTTTTACCACTATGTAGATTTTGCACTTTTAAACACGTATGCCGTAAAATCTCAATTTCGCATTTTTTACAGATGTGCCAATATATTACTAGGTGAGCGATATCTACAAGCTTATTTAGTCTTTCATACAGAAAACAGCCTAGGAAACAATAGTACTTGCGAACGTATGGGTGTTTAAAGGTCGTTAGATCATTGTATGTAATGACCTTTCGCCTGCGCTTAGATAAATAAGAGGACCTGTTGTACTCTGTATTAGCATGGCGTCTCAAGACTGTGTGCAGGACAAAGAGCTGTCGGACAGTGAGGACTTCACAGGACTGATACAAAAGGTATGTTTGATAACAGATAGGGCCGGAAAGTGCTGACCTTGAGTATTGCTCTTTGTGCCACTTCTAATGGTTTGAGTGTAGTTTTTGACGTGCCTCCCCATACAGAAATACAATATTGTAGCACTGATTGGCCAAGTGCTAGGTATACTTGCTTAATTAATTTAGGTTCAGCTGCATTTCTCAGATTTTTGAAAACGAATATCAGTTTTCTTACCCTAGAAGTAACCATGTCTATATGAGGTCGAAAAGATAGATTATTGTCAATAATTATTCCCAAATATTTTATTTTGTCTGCTTTAATTAGCGCAGGGCAAGAACAGCTTACGTTATTACAGCAATTGTGTGCTATTATGGAGAGATTTGAGGGAGGGCGATTACAGTTACGCATAGAAAAGGTGAGATATTGCGTTTTACTTGCATTAAGAGTAAGAATATTTTTCTGCAGCCAGTGGCTTACTATATTAAAACCATGCTGAGCACTCTTATACACATTTTCCCAAGTATTAGCAGAAAACAGAAGCACCGTATCGTCCGCGTACGATATTATTTTGCCTCCAGCAAGATTAAGCTCACAAAGGTCATTTAAATAAACGAGAAATAGACTTGGACCCAAAATACTACCCTGAGGGACACCGAAGGAGACAGGTAAGTCACTGCTTAAGTAACCATTTATTTTCACACATTGTGTGCGATCAGAAAGGTAGTCTTTAAATATTTTGAGTTGCTCTCTAACGCCTATTCTTTCCAGTTTTTGTAAAAGCAATGGCACAGACACCGTGTCAAAGGCTTCGGCTAAATCCAAGAATATGCCCATAGTCTTTTTGCCCGCATCTAAATTTTCTACCACATAATCCACAAGCTCATGGGCCGCATCACTTGTAGACTTGCCAGCTCGGAAACCAAATTGATTGCAAGAAAGATGATTATTTGCTTCTAGGTAGCTTGTGAGCCTTTTATTGAGAATGCGTTCCAGGAGCTTGGAGACAGATGGCAAAATAGAAATGGGCCTATAGTTGGTGATGCGGTCTTTATCTCCGGATTTATGTATCGGATGCACCACTGACTTCTTTAGAACTGTAGGGAAAACACCTTGTGATAAACAATTATTAAAAAGATGCGTTAAAAGAGGTACAATTATGTGTTTATTTTCTTTAAGAAGGCTATTTGGTATAGAGTCCCAACCAACGGAACAGATATTTTCAAACCCATTATCAAACTCTCTACCTCCGCCTCATCTGTGTCCAATAAGGCAAGAGATTTTAGACAGTGCTTTGAGTTATCAGTTGCGAAATGAAAGTGCTCTGGATTTGCACAGTTTGTAGTACTATCAGCTAAGTCTGCCTACACTGACAAAAAAATCATTCACTTTTCCTACCGACTCTTTTGCGTTGCATGCATTAATTAATTCTGTCACGGCATTTTTTGTCTTTTTAGTGTTGGTTATAGTTTTTATTGCATCCCATATTTTTTTGTTATCAGTGCCCGCAGTTTTCAATAGGTTCCTT
This sequence comes from Tiliacea citrago, assembly GCA_963921375.1. Taxonomy (NCBI): domain Eukaryota; kingdom Metazoa; phylum Arthropoda; class Insecta; order Lepidoptera; family Noctuidae; genus Tiliacea; species Tiliacea citrago. Next base: position 5,678,417 of record OY992783.1, read on the forward strand.
TCATACGATATTTTAACTTTCTTTAGTAGACGGTTGCAGAAATTTCGGTACCTTATGTAGATAATTTTAAGTGTGCTGTTGTCAGGTGACTTTCGTAACTTTTTATGCAATCTGTCACGGTGTCTCATGCAACGGATCAGTCCTGGGGTAATCCATGGTTTAATAATTTTGTTACGGTTCGATAATTTTAGTATGGTAGTTTTTGCTGTAATTTCATGCTGAATAGTTGTAATGAAAAATTCCATGGCAATATTTGCGTCAGATGTGGAGTAGACCGGTTGCCAATCAATTTGGGATAAATTATAGTTTAATTTTTCAACATTTATTTTGTTGGCGGAGACGTGGGCAAATGTTCTTGCCTGCTTGAGATGAACACATAGCAAAACAGCCCGATGATCAGTGATTGTTGACTGCAATACAGCAGTGAGCGCTTGACATTGCGTTTTAAGCATCACGTGATCAAGACACGTTCTGCCACTTCTTGTGGGCAGGCTGTGGGCAGGTAAGATACCGTGGTATGCACATAGATTTAAATACTCTAAAGATTTAGGGCATTGACCTTCAGGACAGATGTTTATGTTGATATCTCCAATGACAGAGATATTCTTAAAGGTACTGAGACTAGTTAAGATGTTTTTTTTTTTTTTTTTTTGTTTCTTAACCTAATTAAAATAATTACAAGATTATGTTACACTATTATAAATGTTAATTAATGATACTGGAAAATAATTATAACTAATCATAAGACGAAAAGAATGGTTATATACTAATTATCATACAGCTACAGAAAAAAAATAAAAATAGCTTAGAACCTAATTTATCTTTTTAGACATATTATACATATCACAATTACAATCGTAACAGTTGTGCCACTCAAGCCCCAAAATGGCAATGAATTGACTATCTTATCTAGGATTGTCACTCCCCTTCCTGTTTCGGGATCTGAATCAGAGAAATGATCTTCCTGTATTGGATCTAGAGAATTGTAAGGCGCTGGCTCCACGAGCGAGAGAATCGCGACGAGTCCGCCCTTATGCCGTCGGATAATCTCCACGAACGAGCGATAATTCCGCCGCGTATCGTCGCGAGTCGTAACGGAATCGCAGCGTTTCCGCGGCGACTCGTAACGGTATCGCCGCGTTTCCTTGACGACGCGTTGCGAAAGAAAGAATTCAGTTACGTGCCAGACGAGAGCGAAATAAGTAGTGTCTCAGTCGATAAAATAATTCTTTATTATGGATATAGTGTTGTGGGTGCTTCTGCAAGTACGCTAGTGAATATGCAATTATTGTTATTGTTAAGAAGGGAAAAAAAGCGCCGTTGGTGGACACATCCCATGTTGCTACGTCGTGAAAGTCATGGACATTTCCATGTGAATTATGAAGAATATCGAAATCATCCAGAATGGTTTGAAGATGAATATTTAATGCCAATTCCTGTTTTCGATGAACTGTTAAGTTTACTATCAAGACACTTATCAAAGCAAGATACTAATATGAGGAAAAGTATCGGGCCATGTGAAAGATTAGCAGTAACACTACAGTAAGTTTAAAGCAGATTTATTTTACTTAAACGCTTACATCAAATTAAAACTTAAAGTTTACATTCCATCAAAGTGTTCTAACATTTGAGCAATATCATCCTCGCTTGTTGGTGTGGATGTACGAGAATAAGAGTCTAGCAATGTATGTGATGATGGTGTGTATTTTTTAATTACGGCCATAATCTCAGTTCTGGCATCAATTAAACAGTCTTCTTTTATTTTGTCCATAAGTGGTAGCAACGAACGGAAAAATGCCTCATTTCCATGCTCGTCGCGATACTGTGGTTGAACATTATTTCTTTGTATATCTATACTCTCGCGCATAACATTCGATATCTCTTTATTAGATTCCAGAAACATTTGGACTAATGTTTTCTTTTTATTAGACGTGGATGGTTCCGTAACATTAGGGGTGGTATTAACCGAACTGTCGTTATCCTCAAAAACATCTTGACTGTCCTCATTGAACATGTTTGACGATGTTGAAGCGTGTTCTGTGTGTTTCTTTAAAAAAAGTAATGCATCATAATGAATATACTTTCGTCGTTTTGTGGCAGCTTGACCGGATTTTGAACATTGCTGCAACTTTAACTCCTTACGAAATTGATCCCTTAAAGATTTCCATTTTGTCATTAACTCAAGTCTTGAAGCAAAGAGATAATTATTATGTATTTTAATAAAAAAAAACAACACAGATTAATAAATCCGAACGCTTTGATGGAGTCTTCGTTTTACATCCCATTTTAAAAAAAAACTCCATCAGGTGTGATTGCAAAAAAACGCGAGCCTATTTTATATTAAAAAAAATATATGATAAAGTATATTTTTTAAATAATAATGTCATTTTCCAGATATCTCGCTTCTGGAACAAGTTATAAACGCCTTCAGAATAAGTACAGAATTTCGAAAAAAACGTTGTCTAAATTAATAAAAGAAACATGTGGAATTATATGGAAAGTGCTAGCACCTACAGAAATGGCAGCGCCGAACAAAGAATCATGGAAAAGAATCTCAGAGGGATTTAAAGACAACGCGAATTTCCCACATTGCTTGGAAGCGCTAGACGGCAAACACATTCGAATTCAGTGCCCCCGGAATTCCGGCTCTCTATACTTTAATTATAAAAAGCACAACTCAATCGTTTTATTGGCTTTGCTGGATTCGAATTATTTATTTACTGTGATTGACGTAGGTTCTTACGGCCGTGAAAATGATTCTACCATTTTTCAATCTTCAATTCTAGGCCAGAACCTAAATAAAGAAGCCCTTGATTTGCCGGAAGAAGAAGAACTGGTATTTGGCGGACCCAAAATGCCATATGTGATTGTAGCTGATGAGGCCTTCGGTATTTTAATGTAGTAATTTAATGCGACCGTATCCAGGTCGATGTCTTCCTACGGACAAAAAGATTTTCAACTACAGACTGTCTCGTGCGAGACGTTACGTGGAATGTGTCTTTGGACAAATCACCTCAAAATTTCGCATATTTCATAATACAATAAATCTTCAACCGGACAGTTCAATTCTTGTAATAAAAGCAGCTTGCGTTTTGCACAACTTCATAAAGCGTCGAGCATTAAATGCCACTGACGGGGAAAATGAAGACATATACAATCAACAAAATATGACACCCGTACTTCAAAGGACAAGGAATTCGGGGTTGCAAATTCGAAACTTATTTAAAGATTATTTTAACACAGTGGGCGCGGTTCCTTGGCAAAATGACTACATCGTTTAATGAAAATTATCTTTCTTATAATTATTGTTGAAACAACGGTTTTGTACCAACGAATGTATATTATTTTGTTATACCTACCATAGACAATAAAAACTAACAATTATAACAACAAAAATTACCTAAATAAATAATATTGTACGCTTACCTTTTTCTTTTTTTTCTTTAGAGGTTAGGTCATCCCACTCTGTGAACATAGCACTTCCCACATCATACCAATACTTTGCTTTTATTTCTCTGTTTCGATACTCGGCCAACTGAACATCGTAAAGGGCAGGTCTCTCTCTCACTTAAAGAATAAACTTTTCAATGTCAAACATTGTACTATTGTTTAAAAAGCTTCTCGAAACGTCCTTGCTTAACGAGAGGCAACGCTGAAATGACTGCGTTTGACAGCGCGCCCGCTGCGCGCTCGTTGCGAGCGCGCGGTGGGCCCGCTGCTACTCGCGGCGGGCTAGCGACGATGTAATGCCGTTTCGCAGGCTCATTGCCACTCGTCGCATCGCGGCGATAATATCGCCGTGTGGAGACGGTTCCATAGAGAGTGTATAGAAATACGTGGCACGACGATAATATCGCCGCGATTCTCTCGCTCGTGGAGCCAGCGCCCATGGGATTGAGTCCATTGTGTAGTTGAAACCAGCGGCCTTTAAAGATTTAAGGTCATAAAGTTCACTGTACTGTTGGATCCCATTGCAGGTGAAGATGTGACTATTGAGGTGCACTATGTTTGGAAATTTGTAAGTTGCAACCTCATTCTTCGAATCAGCTTTGAAACCCAGTAATAGTTGTGAATCTAAGTGTGCTACCTGCCATACTTTTACCTCAATATTTGTACATGATCCACTCAAGGTACGTAGAGGCAATTTACGATCACATTTCATGGCCACTATTGCTTCCCCAGACTGCTTCCAAGAGAAAGTTCTACTTGGAATGTCTATAGCTACCTTAAAAGGTAAGCTGTCAATATTCTCACAAAGGGTTTCTAACCTGTGCATAAAAGCCTCACTGTATCTACTTAATGCTCTATCATTATGGTCTGCTACACAATTCACTTCACTTGTTGCAAAGTGTGTAGCATTATCTGTAATTATTTGTAGATCTCCTAACATACCCATTTCTGGTTTTGCAGAAAATAAATCCCTGTGGCACAAATATGAGCTATGCTTGCCATTTGATAGTAGAAGATGATTGTCCAATAATCCGGAAGATTTATCAATAATGCTGTCAACTACACAACCTGTAGGAGGTGTTATAGCCCCTCCATGACTTCCTCCAGCCGTCATGGTGTATACAGAGTACTCATTATTTTCCTCTATGATTATTTCAAAAGCAATTAACTTACAGCCATTACCAAAAGCACAATAGCCAAATATCTTTTGGCATGTGTAGTATGCTCTATCTGGATGTTTGAAACCAAACAGTCCCTGTGCTAAAGGTCCTACTTTTATGAATGGTAGAGTTCCAAGACCACAAACACTCACAGCTTCACACTTAAACCATTGACAGAAGTACTCCTCTTTTATATCTAGTGTCCATTTAGAAGTTCTGAACATTGCTGGTGTGTACTACCGCCTCTCTCTTGATTGATCCTGAGCCAAAGTCAATCTTCTCAGAATCACTCATGATAATTTTGTAGTTGTATTTCAGTACAGTTGAATCGTAGGTTTCTACTAGTTCATAGCTCTTGACTGTTATTGGTTTGCATATCACGAACAACAGCAATAAAATCAGCCAATGTTTCCTAATGGTGCGATTTTCCATATTGACTGCTGATGCTTCACCTTCTATCAAGAATTCTTTCTTTCCTTCTCCGCTGATGTATTCATTATAGCAGGCTTCGTAGTGGCAGCCTTTACGAGTTAATTTCACTCTTTTCCCCCCAACAACTACATCTCTCCTCAATCCCATAAGCCACACAATCAATAAATATATAATTACAACTGATAGAGAGAACATTATGGTCATGGTTAGGAAAACTATCTTGTAGTCATTGTTTGAGCAAGAACTGGCAACTATGTTAAGAGCCTCTTTTTTTTCACAGCTCATATCAAAATTAAAAGATTGTTGGCATTTTCCAGACTTTAATGTCACTGGACCATAGAACACTCTCTTCTCAATTTCATTGCAGGTCATTTTCATGGATCCAGCAATAGTCACAACCACCACTTCTCCAGGGCAGATAGGGAAGAATATTTTGGGTCCTTCTTGTATGGCATTGCATGATGGTATTTTCTCTTTGAGTAACCTATCAGCCTTTGATAGTTCGGATAAGTCAGAAATGCTATGTTTGATAGTCTTCTTATCCAGATAAGTGGTGTCTCCAGTATTCCCGAAAGCTAGCTCTAAAGCAGGAGATGTCTTCTCCAAGATACCTCTAGTCACCTCTTCATCAGGATCTGCAAATATATCTAATCACATTCCCTCTATTCCCAGAATACTGTTTGCCGTACATTCCCACTGGTGGTAGTTTATACCAATCTGTCTTCATCATTTCACCAATGCTATTGGCATAGCAGAGATTGTTGATCAGCAACAAGCTTAAGATTTACACAACCAGCATCTGGTTCACAATCACATTATGATCCATATTTGGAATCAATTTATCAACTTCCTAAGGAAAAGAAAGTGTGGATATAATATCAAATACAAATATGTAAACCCGACAATGTGTCAGTCAATTTCAGTCACTTCTTCTTCCCAGCTAAAGCACTAGGAAGTGGTGAAGGGTGGGCGTTTTTGGGGGACTGTCTTATGTAATTTTTGACGTTCGAAAAGTGCTGATTCTCAGCCTAGTTTGAATAAATGACTTTTGAGTAAGAGAAATAAAATGCATAAAATAAGTAGTACCTACAATAAAGAGTTACATACTCACTTATTATTTTGTAGGTAGTAGTAGGTTACCGTGAAGTTGTAGCAATTCAACTTGGACTTGTAATAAAACGCTGATGAATTGCCGATGGGCACAGGCAACTGTGCTTGTAAGTCATATATCGCTACTATAACTTTGCTCTCTTGTTCACGGGAAAGTGCAATGTCTGCCGCTTTTTCTGTACGACTTAACATTTTCTCTCTTTGGTGTTTTATATACTGTTGTTCCATTTCCGTTTTTTTAGCACCTTCTGCATTTTTGTATGATTCGCAAAAATTACATTGATCCTTTTTGGGTATGAAAAATGAAATATTAAATTGAGTGTTAAAAATCTGGCTGTACATATACAATGTTGCAGCTTCTTTACCAGCATTTCTGCGCTGGCATTCATAGTCGCGATGTAAGGCTGCCAAGGTTAGTCCACCATCAATAAACTCGCGACTGGTATTAGCACGTAAATAATGGCTTTCAATTCTCGGGACTGTATTTATATGCTGGTGAACTGATTCTAGCACTTCTGGATCTGATTTCGGTTGATTACCATGTCTACCTCTTTGGTCAGTCGGCGCGATTCCAGACTCAGAGGTTTTTGCTTCAATTACTGTACGTAATGTCCGTTGTGCTATTCCAAGGGTATTTAACAAAAACGTCTTGCATATTCTTTTGGTCTGGCCATTTTTCATAAAAGAAAACAAACTATTGGGTGTTCTTGGTTTTTCTGGATTTTTTACACGGCGACATACTATGTTTGTTATGCTAATGCAAGCACTGAGGAAATCTCTTTGACGTTGCAAAGATCCTAAAGCCCAATAACAATCAAATATTTGTTGACGTTCATCTGTCGTAAAGTTATCGCAACAGGAAAATTTGCAATTACGGCACGGGGGTCTCATGTTTTTGGCTTCTATTTGATTGCCTGTTTTAGATGAGTATTCCTTTCCTAAGTTTTTCAAAGTTTTCCTGACATTCTGTTTCCACTTATTTGGGTATCTCACTCTTTTCTTTCCTCTTTTGATATTAGAAGAAACTATGGATGAACTCGTAGATGACGACCTGTCACGCCTTGGTGGTTGATACTCGCCACCACTACCTGCAGAAAAGTCTGAGCCTTCATTCAAGCAGATATAATGAGAACTTGGCTCTTGATTTTCTTTACCTAGAATTAAGATTTTAAATAAAATCGAGAGCTCATAGTTGGGAAGTAGTGAACAATAAATGATAATTATGCGTACCAAGGTCAGCAGAATCATGGCCTCCAATATTGCTAGTTGTCGCAACGAAATGTGACGGGATTTGTGTATCCATTTGTTGGTTCTGCATATTTTCAGCGTTATTTGTTTGAAGTATCGTAGGTGACGATAATCTACTTCCAGCAATACCTATTCAACAAGAAATAATCAATGAGAAGAACAAGAAATAATTTTAATAGTAAAGTTAAATCAAGCAGCTAAATATTATAATAATTTTATTATAACTACGTATAATACCTTCAAGAACGATTTCTTCATATTGTACAATATTTTCACCGATAATTTGTTCACCAGCGATATCAGTATCAGGAATAGGGATCAAGTTTTCGTGCATACCAAGTGCTTCATAATCGAAATAATTTGCGTGTCTTAACTTTCCTACATGGGCATCGACCAGCAAAGAATCTGCAAAGTAACATTTACTCATCCGACTTGAAATGCAGCTAGAGGTCGTAAACTGAAAGACTTGTACGACTCTCAATTTTTCGAAAAAAATACGAAAATAACATTGTTTGTTGTTGTATGTATAATTTTACTTAAGTATAATTATTAAAACATAAATAATATGTAACATACCTTGTTTCTGAAGTCTTCGTGTATTGGATGATGAAAAACTACTGGATGAAATACTTGAAGAGCTACTAGAACTACTAGAGCTACTCGATGATGAGTCACTGCTCGATGAGGATTTAGATCGTTTGCGCTTTTTTGGCACCACTGATTGATCTTCTTCTTTGGCACTACCTAAAATTTATTATTGTAATTCAATAAAAATCATCTTTATCAAATGCTTTGATTTGACATAGATTTTAATTATAATAATATACAATTCACATACCGTCACAAATAGTATTAATTTCTTGAATATTTATTTTATCTGAAGGGTTGTGATTTAAAAGAGGTGATGTTAAAACTGTTTCGGAATCATTAGTCGTCGATGCTATAGGTTCAGTTATAATATTATTATCAGCCTTCTTCAACGATGACGTTTCCGCTACAAAAAATGCTTTATGATATTAGGGTGATTTGTATAATTGTTTTATATAAAAATCATCGTAAATCAAAACAAATTTATGTATTTATTCTGTTCAACAATCTAGAAAGGATACGTACCGCTTATATTTAAATTAGGATTGGGTATAGAAAAAGGTGGTGGAACTAAACCCTCTTTTCCTAGTTGTACCAATCGCTGCATTCGATTCGCCATTATTTCAGTAAATTATCGTTTTTCTAAAATACCAAATATTAACTTATCATTTTAACAATCACAGTAGGTACCTAGTTAGAAGGTAGGTCGGACCACCCTAAACAACTAACGCTCTCGTACCCATTTTGAACATTTAGGTATAATAATTTGTTAGTTGAATCTAGTTTTAGATTGGACCGACCTTCCTTTTAACCCAAATAATTATCCATCCACCATTGAACTTATGACATAAGTACCAATACGCTTCATTTAATGTAATTAAAATGGCACATCAGTCAAATAAATAGCAATAAGTTTCAGAAAATAATAATTGAAACGACACATCTGTCAAATATGTCGTTGTTTTACTACCATTAGAGCCTTAGGTTTAAAAACGATGTCACATTTGTCAAATGTGCCATTTTTTTACTTACTTTACGAATTATTACTTTTCGTTTCATTACTTTACGTTATTAACTTAATTTACGAAATGTCACAATTGTCACTTACGCCAACGCAGTTCTTGAAGCGGCTGCACCTAGCGGAGGGGCCCGCACAACTGACCAATGAGCCGTTGTTTTACGTGAATGCGGGGGGAAACGACAATAATGGTATAATGACACTAACGACCACTCTCAATGAAAACGGAAACTAGCGTTGTGCCGTTTTACCACTATGTAGATTTTGCACTTTTAAACACGTATGCCGTAAAATCTCAATTTCGCATTTTTTACAGATGTGCCAATATATTACTAGGTGAGCGATATCTACAAGCTTATTTAGTCTTTCATACAGAAAACAGCCTAGGAAACAATAGTACTTGCGAACGTATGGGTGTTTAAAGGTCGTTAGATCATTGTATGTAATGACCTTTCGCCTGCGCTTAGATAAATAAGAGGACCTGTTGTACTCTGTATTAGCATGGCGTCTCAAGACTGTGTGCAGGACAAAGAGCTGTCGGACAGTGAGGACTTCACAGGACTGATACAAAAGGTATGTTTGATAACAGATAGGGCCGGAAAGTGCTGACCTTGAGTATTGCTCTTTGTGCCACTTCTAATGGTTTGAGTGTAGTTTTTGACGTGCCTCCCCATACAGAAATACAATATTGTAGCACTGATTGGCCAAGTGCTAGGTATACTTGCTTAATTAATTTAGGTTCAGCTGCATTTCTCAGATTTTTGAAAACGAATATCAGTTTTCTTACCCTAGAAGTAACCATGTCTATATGAGGTCGAAAAGATAGATTATTGTCAATAATTATTCCCAAATATTTTATTTTGTCTGCTTTAATTAGCGCAGGGCAAGAACAGCTTACGTTATTACAGCAATTGTGTGCTATTATGGAGAGATTTGAGGGAGGGCGATTACAGTTACGCATAGAAAAGGTGAGATATTGCGTTTTACTTGCATTAAGAGTAAGAATATTTTTCTGCAGCCAGTGGCTTACTATATTAAAACCATGCTGAGCACTCTTATACACATTTTCCCAAGTATTAGCAGAAAACAGAAGCACCGTATCGTCCGCGTACGATATTATTTTGCCTCCAGCAAGATTAAGCTCACAAAGGTCATTTAAATAAACGAGAAATAGACTTGGACCCAAAATACTACCCTGAGGGACACCGAAGGAGACAGGTAAGTCACTGCTTAAGTAACCATTTATTTTCACACATTGTGTGCGATCAGAAAGGTAGTCTTTAAATATTTTGAGTTGCTCTCTAACGCCTATTCTTTCCAGTTTTTGTAAAAGCAATGGCACAGACACCGTGTCAAAGGCTTCGGCTAAATCCAAGAATATGCCCATAGTCTTTTTGCCCGCATCTAAATTTTCTACCACATAATCCACAAGCTCATGGGCCGCATCACTTGTAGACTTGCCAGCTCGGAAACCAAATTGATTGCAAGAAAGATGATTATTTGCTTCTAGGTAGCTTGTGAGCCTTTTATTGAGAATGCGTTCCAGGAGCTTGGAGACAGATGGCAAAATAGAAATGGGCCTATAGTTGGTGATGCGGTCTTTATCTCCGGATTTATGTATCGGATGCACCACTGACTTCTTTAGAACTGTAGGGAAAACACCTTGTGATAAACAATTATTAAAAAGATGCGTTAAAAGAGGTACAATTATGTGTTTATTTTCTTTAAGAAGGCTATTTGGTATAGAGTCCCAACCAACGGAACAGATATTTTCAAACCCATTATCAAACTCTCTACCTCCGCCTCATCTGTGTCCAATAAGGCAAGAGATTTTAGACAGTGCTTTGAGTTATCAGTTGCGAAATGAAAGTGCTCTGGATTTGCACAGTTTGTAGTACTATCAGCTAAGTCTGCCTACACTGACAAAAAAATCATTCACTTTTCCTACCGACTCTTTTGCGTTGCATGCATTAATTAATTCTGTCACGGCATTTTTTGTCTTTTTAGTGTTGGTTATAGTTTTTATTGCATCCCATATTTTTTTGTTATCAGTGCCCGCAGTTTTCAATAGGTTCCTTTCATACGATATTTTAACTTTCTTTAGTAGACGGTTGCAGAAATTTCGGTACCTTATGTAGATAATTTTAAGTGTGCTGTTGTCAGGTGACTTTCGTAACTTTTTATGCAATCTGTCACGGTGTCTCATGCAACGGATCAGTCCTGGGGTAATCCATGGTTTAATAATTTTGTTACGGTTCGATAATTTTAGTATGGTAGTTTTTGCTGTAATTTCATGCTGAATAGTTGTAATGAAAAATTCCATGGCAATATTTGCGTCAGATGTGGAGTAGACCGGTTGCCAATCAATTTGGGATAAATTATAGTTTAATTTTTCAACATTTATTTTGTTGGCGGAGACGTGGGCAAATGTTCTTGCCTGCTTGAGATGAACACATAGCAAAACAGCCCGATGATCAGTGATTGTTGACTGCAATACAGCAGTGAGCGCTTGACATTGCGTTTTAAGCATCACGTGATCAAGACACGTTCTGCCACTTCTTGTGGGCAGGCTGTGGGCAGGTAAGATACCGTGGTATGCACATAGATTTAAATACTCTAAAGATTTAGGGCATTGACCTTCAGGACAGATGTTTATGTTGATATCTCCAATGACAGAGATATTCTTAAAGGTACTGAGACTAGTTAAGATGTTTTTTTTTTTTTTTTTTTGTTTCTTAACCTAATTAAAATAATTACAAGATTATGTTACACTATTATAAATGTTAATTAATGATACTGGAAAATAATTATAACTAATCATAAGACGAAAAGAATGGTTATATACTAATTATCATACAGCTACAGAAAAAAAATAAAAATAGCTTAGAACCTAATTTATCTTTTTAGACATATTATACATATCACAATTACAATCGTAACAGTTGTGCCACTCAAGCCCCAAAATGGCAATGAATTGACTATCTTATCTAGGATTGTCACTCCCCTTCCTGTTTCGGGATCTGAATCAGAGAAATGATCTTCCTGTATTGGATCTAGAGAATTGTAAGGCGCTGGCTCCACGAGCGAGAGAATCGCGACGAGTCCGCCCTTATGCCGTCGGATAATCTCCACGAACGAGCGATAATTCCGCCGCGTATCGTCGCGAGTCGTAACGGAATCGCAGCGTTTCCGCGGCGACTCGTAACGGTATCGCCGCGTTTCCTTGACGACGCGTTGCGAAAGAAAGAATTCAGTTACGTGCCAGACGAGAGCGAAATAAGTAGTGTCTCAGTCGATAAAATAATTCTTTATTATGGATATAGTGTTGTGGGTGCTTCTGCAAGTACGCTAGTGAATATGCAATTATTGTTATTGTTAAGAAGGGAAAAAAAGCGCCGTTGGTGGACACATCCCATGTTGCTACGTCGTGAAAGTCATGGACATTTCCATGTGAATTATGAAGAATATCGAAATCATCCAGAATGGTTTGAAGATGAATATTTAATGCCAATTCCTGTTTTCGATGAACTGTTAAGTTTACTATCAAGACACTTATCAAAGCAAGATACTAATATGAGGAAAAGTATCGGGCCATGTGAAAGATTAGCAGTAACACTACAGTAAGTTTAAAGCAGATTTATTTTACTTAAACGCTTACATCAAATTAAAACTTAAAGTTTACATTCCATCAAAGTGTTCTAACATTTGAGCAATATCATCCTCGCTTGTTGGTGTGGATGTACGAGAATAAGAGTCTAGCAATGTATGTGATGATGGTGTGTATTTTTTAATTACGGCCATAATCTCAGTTCTGGCATCAATTAAACAGTCTTCTTTTATTTTGTCCATAAGTGGTAGCAACGAACGGAAAAATGCCTCATTTCCATGCTCGTCGCGATACTGTGGTTGAACATTATTTCTTTGTATATCTATACTCTCGCGCATAACATTCGATATCTCTTTATTAGATTCCAGAAACATTTGGACTAATGTTTTCTTTTTATTAGACGTGGATGGTTCCGTAACATTAGGGGTGGTATTAACCGAACTGTCGTTATCCTCAAAAACATCTTGACTGTCCTCATTGAACATGTTTGACGATGTTGAAGCGTGTTCTGTGTGTTTCTTTAAAAAAAGTAATGCAACATAATGAATATACTTTCGTCGTTTTGTGGCAGCTTGACCGGATTTTGAACATTGCTGCAACTTTAACTCCTTACGAAATTGATCCCTTAAAGATTTCCATTTTGTCATTAACTCAAGTCTTGAAGCAAAGAGATAATTATTATGTATTTTAATAAAAAAAAACAACACTGATTAATAAATCCGAACGCTTTGATGGAGTCTTCGTTTTACATCCCATTTTAAAAAAAAACTCCATCAGGTGTGATTGCAAAAAAACGCGAGCCTATTTTATATTAAAAAAAATATATGATAAAGTATATTTTTTAAATAATAATGTCATTTTCCAGATATCTCGCTTCTGGAACAAGTTATAAACGCCTTCAGAATAAGTACAGAATTTCGAAAAAAACGTTGTCTAAATTAATAAAAGAAACATGTGGAATTATATGGAAAGTGCTAGCACCTACAGAAATGGCAGCGCCGAACAAAGAATCATGGAAAAGAATCTCAGAGGGATTTAAAGACAACGCGAATTTCCCACATTGCTTGGAAGCGCTAGACGGCAAACACATTCGAATTCAGTGCCCCCGGAATTCCGGCTCTCTATACTTTAATTATAAAAAGCACAACTCAATCGTTTTATTGGCTTTGCTGGATTCGAATTATTTATTTACTGTGATTGACGTAGGTTCTTACGGCCGTGAAAATGATTCTACCATTTTTCAATCTTCAATTCTAGGCCAGAACCTAAATAAAGAAGCCCTTGATTTGCCGGAAGAAGAAGAACTGGTATTTGGCGGACCCAAAATGCCATATGTGATTGTAGCTGATGAGGCCTTCGGTATTTTAATGTAGTAATTTAATGCGACCGTATCCAGGTCGATGTCTTCCTACGGACAAAAAGATTTTCAACTACAGACTGTCTCGTGCGAGACGTTACGTGGAATGTGTCTTTGGACAAATCACCTCAAAATTTCGCATATTTCATAATACAATAAATCTTCAACCGGACAGTTCAATTCTTGTAATAAAAGCAGCTTGCGTTTTGCACAACTTCATAAAGCGTCGAGCATTAAATGCCACTGACGGGGAAAATGAAGACATATACAATCAACAAAATATGACACCCGTACTTCAAAGGACAAGGAATTCGGGGTTGCAAATTCGAAACTTATTTAAAGATTATTTTAACACAGTGGGCGCGGTTCCTTGGCAAAATGACTACATCGTTTAATGAAAATTATCTTTCTTATAATTATTGTTGAAACAACGGTTTTGTACCAACGAATGTATATTATTTTGTTATACCTACCATAGACAATAAAAACTAACAATTATAACAACAAAAATTACCTAAATAAATAATATTGTACGCTTACCTTTTTCTTTTTTTTCTTTAGAGGTTAGGTCATCCCACTCTGTGAACATAGCACTTCCCACATCATACCAATACTTTGCTTTTATTTCTCTGTTTCGATACTCGGCCAACTGAACATCGTAAAGGGCAGGTCTCTCTCTCACTTAAAGAATAAACTTTTCAATGTCAAACATTGTACTATTGTTTAAAAAGCTTCTCGAAACGTCCTTGCTTAACGAGAGGCAACGCTGAAATGACTGCGTTTGACAGCGCGCCCGCTGCGCGCTCGTTGCGAGCGCGCGGTGGGCCCGCTGCTACTCGCGGCGGGCTAGCGACGATGTAATGCCGTTTCGCAGGCTCATTGCCACTCGTCGCATCGCGGCGATAATATCGCCGTGTGGAGACGGTTCCATAGAGAGTGTATAGAAATACGTGGCACGACGATAATATCGCCGCGATTCTCTCGCTCGTGGAGCCAGCGCCCATGGGATTGAGTCCATTGTGTAGTTGAAACCAGCGGCCTTTAAAGATTTAAGGTCATAAAGTTCACTGTACTGTTGGATCCCATTGCAGGTGAAGATGTGACTATTGAGGTGCACTATGTTTGGAAATTTGTAAGTTGCAACCTCATTCTTCGAATCAGCTTTGAAACCCAGTAATAGTTGTGAATCTAAGTGTGCTACCTGCCATACTTTTACCTCAATATTTGTACATGATCCACTCAAGGTACGTAGAGGCAATTTACGATCACATTTCATGGCCACTATTGCTTCCCCAGACTGCTTCCAAGAGAAAGTTCTACTTGGAATGTCTATAGCTACCTTAAAAGGTAAGCTGTCAATATTCTCACAAAGGGTTTCTAACCTGTGCATAAAAGCCTCACTGTATCTACTTAATGCTCTATCATTATGGTCTGCTACACAATTCACTTCACTTGTTGCAAAGTGTGTAGCATTATCTGTAATTATTTGTAGATCTCCTAACATACCCATTTCTGGTTTTGCAGAAAATAAATCCCTGTGGCACAAATATGAGCTATGCTTGCCATTTGATAGTAGAAGATGATTGTCCAATAATCCGGAAGATTTATCAATAATGCTGTCAACTACACAACCTGTAGGAGGTGTTATAGCCCCTCCATGACTTCCTCCAGCCGTCATGGTGTATACAGAGTACTCATTATTTTCCTCTATGATTATTTCAAAAGCAATTAACTTACAGCCATTACCAAAAGCACAATAGCCAAATATCTTTTGGCATGTGTAGTATGCTCTATCTGGATGTTTGAAACCAAACAGTCCCTGTGCTAAAGGTCCTACTTTTATGAATGGTAGAGTTCCAAGACCACAAACACTCACAGCTTCACACTTAAACCATTGACAGAAGTACTCCTCTTTTATATCTAGTGTCCATTTAGAAGTTCTGAACATTGCTGGTGTGTACTACCGCCTCTCTCTTGATTGATCCTGAGCCAAAGTCAATCTTCTCAGAATCACTCATGATAATTTTGTAGTTGTATTTCAGTACAGTTGAATCGTAGGTTTCTACTAGTTCATAGCTCTTGACTGTTATTGGTTTGCATATCACGAACAACAGCAATAAAATCAGCCAATGTTTCCTAATGGTGCGATTTTCCATATTGACTGCTGATGCTTCACCTTCTATCAAGAATTCTTTCTTTCCTTCTCCGCTGATGTATTCATTATAGCAGGCTTCGTAGTGGCAGCCTTTACGAGTTAATTTCACTCTTTTCCCCCCAACAACTACATCTCTCCTCAATCCCATAAGCCACACAATCAATAAATATATAATTACAACTGATAGAGAGAACATTATGGTCATGGTTAGGAAAACTATCTTGTAGTCATTGTTTGAGCAAGAACTGGCAACTATGTTAAGAGCCTCTTTTTTTTCACAGCTCATATCAAAATTAAAAGATTGTTGGCATTTTCCAGACTTTAATGTCACTGGACCATAGAACACTCTCTTCTCAATTTCATTGCAGGTCATTTTCATGGATCCAGCAATAGTCACAACCACCACTTCTCCAGGGCAGATAGGGAAGAATATTTTGGGTCCTTCTTGTATGGCATTGCATGATGGTATTTTCTCTTTGAGTAACCTATCAGCCTTTGATAGTTCGGATAAGTCAGAAATGCTATGTTTGATAGTCTTCTTATCCAGATAAGTGGTGTCTCCAGTATTCCCGAAAGCTAGCTCTAAAGCAGGAGATGTCTTCTCCAAGATACCTCTAGTCACCTCTTCATCAGGATCTGCAAATATATCTAATCACATTCCCTCTATTCCCAGAATACTGTTTGCCGTACATTCCCACTGGTGGTAGTTTATACCAATCTGTCTTCATCATTTCACCAATGCTATTGGCATAGCAGAGATTGTTGATCAGCAACAAGCTTAAGATTTACACAACCAGCATCTGGTTCACAATCACATTATGATCCATATTTGGAATCAATTTATCAACTTCCTAAGGAAAAGAAAGTGTGGATATAATATCAAATACAAATATGTAAACCCGACAATGTGTCAGTCAATTTCAGTCACTTCTTCTTCCCAGCTAAAGCACTAGGAAGTGGTGAAGGGTGGGCGTTTTTGGGGGACTGTCTTATGTAATTTTTGACGTTCGAAAAGTGCTGATTCTCAGCCTAGTTTGAATAAATGACTTTTGAGTAAGAGAAATAAAATGCATAAAATAAGTAGTACCTACAATAAAGAGTTACATACTCACTTATTATTTTGTAGGTAGTAGTAGGTTACCGTGAAGTTGTAGCAATTCAACTTGGACTTGTAATAAAACGCTGATGAATTGCCGATGGGCACAGGCAACTGTGCTTGTAAGTCATATATCGCTACTATAACTTTGCTCTCTTGTTCACGGGAAAGTGCAATGTCTGCCGCTTTTTCTGTACGACTTAACATTTTCTCTCTTTGGTGTTTTATATACTGTTGTTCCATTTCCGTTTTTTTAGCACCTTCTGCATTTTTGTATGATTCGCAAAAATTACATTGATCCTTTTTGGGTATGAAAAATGAAATATTAAATTGAGTGTTAAAAATCTGGCTGTACATATACAATGTTGCAGCTTCTTTACCAGCATTTCTGCGCTGGCATTCATAGTCGCGATGTAAGGCTGCCAAGGTTAGTCCACCATCAATAAACTCGCGACTGGTATTAGCACGTAAATAATGGCTTTCAATTCTCGGGACTGTATTTATATGCTGGTGAACTGATTCTAGCACTTCTGGATCTGATTTCGGTTGATTACCATGTCTACCTCTTTGGTCAGTCGGCGCGATTCCAGACTCAGAGGTTTTTGCTTCAATTACTGTACGTAATGTCCGTTGTGCTATTCCAAGGGTATTTAACAAAAACGTCTTGCATATTCTTTTGGTCTGGCCATTTTTCATAAAAGAAAACAAACTATTGGGTGTTCTTGGTTTTTCTGGATTTTTTACACGGCGACATACTATGTTTGTTATGCTAATGCAAGCACTGAGGAAATCTCTTTGACGTTGCAAAGATCCTAAAGCCCAATAACAATCAAATATTTGTTGACGTTCATCTGTCGTAAAGTTATCGCAACAGGAAAATTTGCAATTACGGCACGGGGGTCTCATGTTTTTGGCTTCTATTTGATTGCCTGTTTTAGATGAGTATTCCTTTCCTAAGTTTTTCAAAGTTTTCCTGACATTCTGTTTCCACTTATTTGGGTATCTCACTCTTTTCTTTCCTCTTTTGATATTAGAAGAAACTATGGATGAACTCGTAGATGACGACCTGTCACGCCTTGGTGGTTGATACTCGCCACCACTACCTGCAGAAAAGTCTGAGCCTTCATTCAAGCAGATATAATGAGAACTTGGCTCTTGATTTTCTTTACCTAGAATTAAGATTTTAAATAAAATCGAGAGCTCATAGTTGGGAAGTAGTGAACAATAAATGATAATTATGCGTACCAAGGTCAGCAGAATCATGGCCTCCAATATTGCTAGTTGTCGCAACGAAATGTGACGGGATTTGTGTATCCATTTGTTGGTTCTGCATATTTTCAGCGTTATTTGTTTGAAGTATCGTAGGTGACGATAATCTACTTCCAGCAATACCTATTCAACAAGAAATAATCAATGAGAAGAACAAGAAATAATTTTAATAGTAAAGTTAAATCAAGCAGCTAAATATTATAATAATTTTATTATAACTACGTATAATACCTTCAAGAACATAAGTATTGAGATTGATCAGAGCTAACATAATAATATAGACATAGTCATTCTGTGGCTTTCTGTTCATCCTTAAGCTTATTGAGATCTTGTTCTTCGTTAATACGGATGTGCAGCATACCCTCTTTCTTTCGCAAATAAATTTTCCCATAGGAGGTCCAGCAGTAGGTGTATTTATACGTAGTTGCAAAATCACGCGCCAGGAAAAACAGTCGCCTGCCCTTTGGTGTTAAACAGTCAGATATAAACATCGGTTTCTGTGGGCTATCAAGGCCGACTAAGGTAGTATTTAACTTTTCGGTCTTCTCTGCCAGAGTTAGATTTTTAACCCTATTTAGGACACTTTCTTTTGTAAGAACTGAGGTGAATTCAACGACAATCGGTTTCAGTACGTTCGGTTTTGCAAACGGACGATAAATGTCTTTAATGTCCGAAGTTTGTAATTGAAGATAGAGAACATTTCCAATTTTCTTCACCACATTACACAGCTCAGCTTTCGATTCGTTTTTTAATTTTGGAATGTTTCTCAATTCTATCTTTGCCGAACAAGACTGTTTTTCAAGGTTTTCTATTTTATTTTCCAGGGTGTAAATACAAGGTGATTGGGAGATGGGTGCAAAGCTTTAAGGTGAAGATAGTATAGGCAATTTAGAACAATTTAAGCCATGGTTGTCTTAGACGAAGTCTTACCAAATATTTTTAACCAAATTTTTAAGTTTTTTTTTCGGAAATTCTCAAAATTTAATGTAAACTGCATAATTATGGCCAAATTGAATGATAAATGAATTAATTTTTTATTTATTTAATTAAAGTAATGTGTAAGCAACCAAGCAAAACATGTTTTAGGCTTCTGTGTCATTAGACATTTTTTTTACAGACATTTAAAGCTCAGAAAAAATAAAAAAATTGTACAATACGTCTTTTAAACCTTATTTAAAAAAAAAACGGAGGGTGCTTTTTTTGTTCAAACCTTTTTGAAGACATGCTTGATAATCGCTCTTTCTTTTGAGGTATCATTTATGCGGATATCTTACAAATTATTGAAATTAGGACCTACAAACCAATTCGAGGGAGAAATTTTAAATTTTAGGCAGTCTAACAAAACACAAAATTTTTGCTTAAAAGAATACTTTATGTGCTCGAAATGATAACATTGTTCAATTCTAAGAATTTTTGGCACATGCAGGAACCAATTGAGGGGAACCCATTGAGGGGATTCTCTAAACAATGGCCACCGAGCGCGGTGCGACGGCATTTCCAGGTAGAACGCCCAATGAATAGCAAAAAGCGATAAGAGTTGGTTTTTTACAGCAAAATGGTCTTAGTTACTGAGGCAACAAAGTCGTTTTTCTTTAGTCAGGGTCAGTCGGTCTGTGATGAAGCCGTTACATCTTTTACTTATTAGTCAAACTACTGCCCTTGTGAGTGGACGTTGTCGTGTTGATTCACAATTTACCGTGTTCAGTTGTAGCCCTTTGCGTTCCTGCAAGTGTTGTTTGCGTTAGTTTTGAACTTTTTTGTTTCACCGTGTCCAGTCGTAGCCTCGCGCTCCTGCACGTGTTGATTTTTGACTTAATTGTGTTGAGTTGACATTTAGTGCGCTCCTACGCCGTTTTTCTTAATTGTTAAGTGACTATGGCTACTTTTTCCAATCAAGAATATGCGGATATCGTATTAAATACGATATCCGCATATTCTTGATTGGAAAAAGTACGGTAGAGCAGACGGCAATGGATCTTTGGCGCGACGGATGTATCAAGAGCGCTATCCGAATCGCAGGATACCGAATGTCCGAGTGTTTTACAACACGTTTCGTCGTCTTGCCCAAGATGGGTTTCACCGCGTGGAACCTGAAGTCAACCAGGGCAGACACGAAACTGCCGTCGACGAAGACATTTTAGCAGCATTTCAAGCGGATCTTACTACCAGTACTAGAGCAGTAGCTCGAAATTTAAACATTTCTCAATGGAAGGTGTGGCATACAATGCACCAAAATGATAAGTATCCGTTCCATGGCAGGAGTGTGCAAGGTCTAGTAGAGCAAGATCCTCAAAGAAGAATTCAGTTCTGCCGTTTCCTCCTCAACAGAGACATCGAAGATGCGTGGTTTCTGAAATCAATCTTGTGGACGGATGAAAGTAAATTTTCAAGGGAAGGTATTACAAACTTTCACAACATCCATGAATGGGCCGACGCAGGCAAAAATCCACATTTTAAGAAGCAGGTGTCATTTCAGATGAAATTCTCTGTGAATGTATGGGCTGGAATAATTGGCAGAACATTGATTGGGCCCCACTTTTTGCCTGATCCATTGAATGGCGAAAATTATTTGCAATTTCTGCAAATTGATTTACCACTGCTGGTAGAGGAATCAGGTGTCCCGATCTTCGAAAGAGACCGAACAGTCATCTTTCAGCAAGACGGCTGTCCAGCGCATTGGACTTTAAATGTAAGGGAACACCTCAACAATTGCTTTCCTGATAGCTGGAGCGGCAGGGATGGACCCATCCCTTGGCCCGCTGGCTCCCCAGATCTGACCCCGTTGGACTTTTTCGTGTGGGGCCGGGCCAAGGAACTGGTGTATAACAACATAGAAATAAACACTAGAGAAGAATTAATACAAAGAATAAATTCAGCGTTTGAGACAATGAAGCAGGAGATGATGTTGAAAATAACGACTACAGAAGTTAGAAGACGGGGCCGTGCTTGTATTAGGAATCATGGCCGTCATTTTGAACATGAAAAATAAATAATTTTAATTCAAATGTTGTTTTAATTAGTCTACCTAAAATAAAAAATTTCTCCCTCAAATTGGTTTGTAGGCCCTAATTTGAATAATTTGTAAGATATCCGCATAAATGATACCTCAAAAGAAAGAGCGATTATCAAGCTTGTCTTCAAAAAGGTTTGAACAAAAAAAGCACCCTCCGTTTTTTTTTTTAATAAGGTTTAAAAGACGTATTGTACAAATTTTTTATTTTTTCTGAGCTTTAAATGTCTATAAAAAAATGTCTAATGACACAGAAGCCTAAAACATGTTTTGCTTGATTGCTTACACATTACTTTAATTAAATAAATAAAAAATGAATTCATTTATCATTCAATTTGGCCATAATTATGCAGTTTACATTAAATTTTGAGAATTTCCGAAAAAAAACTTAAAAATTTGGTTAAAAATATTTGGTAAGACTTCGTCTAAGACAACCATGGCTTAAATGGTTCTAAATTGTCTGTACTATCTTCGCCTTAAAGCTTTGCACCCATCTCCCAATCACCTTGTATAAGCCAAGTGTTCCTTACGTTCGAACTTGAGACTTTCTAATTCTTTAAGAATGACGTCATAGTTGGAGGACAAGGCCTGCATTGACGTATTAATACTGTCATTCTGGATTTTTATTTCAGCTAAAGATGATTCTAAGCTTTGTAATTTTAAATTATGCTCTTTTGAGAACTTCGCGAAAGAATCGCGTACCTCTTGCATAAAATTAGTAAGCTCGTTTTCTTGTTGTTTACGTTTCAACGTGCGCCTCATATTTATGTTACCCCGGTCATCAGTACTTTGCATATCCGACACGCTTCCCTCAACGCTCTCAGAGTCCGTCTCCGAGAGTATCTGCGGTTTCGGTGGGGTACGTCTAAGCGGCATCATTGTATCGTTGATTTAAGTGAAGTACCAGGATAAAGCGCTGTATTAGGGGTGTCAATGCGTGCGAGAGATTGATAGCGAAATACCAGGAGCACCCGTACGTACCTTCTAGCTGTGGTAGCGATGTGGAGCCGTGTCCTTGCGCGTGCGCAGCTAATTGGCCGGTCTTCGTCACGCCCCAGGAGGCGGGCTGCTGACTGCAGTGGGCGGGGCAGCACAGGTGGAGTTGGAGCGGTGCGTCACTTCAATGACAGACTGCGATGTTTGGGCGAAATAAGATCTCCTCGAAAGTGATGAACTCCTATTTTTTTGACTCAATTTAATAGCCGACATTTTATTTAAATATTGAATTTAATTAACACAGCGTGTCTCCTTAGAAGCGTCTGAGCTCCTCAGAGGTCCAGGGGGGAGAGGATTAGTCACCTAGTTCTTTTTTAATTCACTCGCAAAGGTAAAACTTAAATTAAAGCTGTACATGTTACAGCTGTTTAAAAGGCTACAAAAAAAAAAACAAAAGCGACCGAGATCTTCCAACTCCCTCATTAATTCTCCAGTCTATCCTCTTTCTAATGATGTGCCACATGCCATAAAAGTATTTTAACAACTTTGTGAATTCGCTAGAATTGTAAATCGAGTCACCTAAGGCTAATATTCAAAATTATGATTTTAAAAAAAATCTCTTAAATGATACCTATCAAACCTATAAATCTGCTATCTCATTCTTATGGTTAGGTAAATTCGTGTCTCATATCTGTATCTTTCGTGGGATTTACTTGAAATAAAAAAACAAAATTGCATTTTAACATTTATTTAATCATTGTTACAAATCTTGCTCAAATTGTTGGCCTCTGTTGCGAATGCAGGCCCGACACCTGTTTCGTATTTCAACAGTTGTTGTACGAAGTCGTATTTCCTCCTTAATAGTATTGAATGCCGCTTCTATGCGTTGGACTAATACCTCCCTAGTTGGAACCTCCGTGGCATATACCAACTCTTTGGCACGTCCCCAGACATAAAAGTCTAACGGAGTTAGATCTGGGGAACGTGGCGGCCATGGAATAGGGCCATCGCGTCCAATCCATGCATTGGGGAACACATTGTCGAGATATTCCCTCACAGTCAATCGCCAATGCGCGGGACAGCCGTCATTTTGAAATACAATGGGCACACCTTCATTAAATACGGGCACATCGGTCACTAATTCGGGCAGGTCATTTTGTAGGAATTCCAGGTAGTCTTCGCCATTGAGATTATCGGGCAGGTAATGCGGTCCAATTACCTGATTCCCAATCACTCGTGCCCAAACGTTTACACTTAACCTTCTTTGAGAAGATTTCTGTCTTTTAACACGTGGGTTTTGCGTTTTCGTTGTCCAGTGGTGCAAATTGTGTAAATTGAGGATCCCATCCTTGGTCAATTTGGATTCATCCGTCCACAGTATTCTTTTTAAAAAATCAGGATCATCCACATCCGTGTGTAAAAGAAACCGACAAAAAGCCACTCGTCTCTTAAAGTCGCCACCCTCAAGACCTGCAACAAACAAAAAACTCTTTTAAATTTCTCTTGGGCAATAAGTAATTGCACAAGAAAGGACCCGCTGTTCGTGCTAATAGATTCACTGCCTGGAAGTGACGCCATACCATACCCATTACCTGCTAAACAAAGGCAAGGTCAAACAAAGCTTGCACGGGTTTAAAGTTAGTTTAAAATTACGTACCTTGCACCGGAGTGTAGTGGAATGGATGCTTTTTGTTTTGACGAAGTACTTTCCACACTTTCCATATTGAAATTGCAAGATGTGATGCCACATTTCTTGAAAACTAAAAATAATCGATGTCCTGCGAAGAAAATGTATGAATCAGCTGTTATTTCTGAGATTTCGGGGTTGTTCCTCTAGTAAAAAGCTCTTTACAGTAGAGAGTAAGGCCTGGTTTCCACCAAAGCAGAGAAGAGCAAAGAGGAGAGATGTTTTGTAAACAACCAATAAGATATCGTTATTTCAATGCGATGGTACGATAACGGTATCTTATTGGTTGTTTACAAAACATCTCCTCACCTCTCCGCTCTTCTCCGCTTTGGTGGAAACCGGGCCTAAGACCCTTTGCACCTCCTTTCCGAGTAGGTTTGTATTTATATTATAATCTCGGGGAGAGAACCTGTTTACGTCACATTGTTTTCATGAAAACAATAATCAAGACATAACTAAGGGATGGCCAAAATAAGAGATGTGTTCAGATAATACTATTTGAGAGCATTATTAAACAATTATCTCTTGACTTGTCATAAAATTTGACACACACACTACTATGGCACTGAACATGTACGTCAGCGTAAAAAATGGTTGCAACGACTTTCAGACCAGTTTCTTGCACTTTTAAAATAATATTATTAATTTGTGCTTTTAGCTCAATAGTTTTAGTGCTTCCATGGCAATAATAATAAGCTATTGGCTGCTTGAATTTTTTAACAATGCCTCTGATCATAAAAACTAGGACATGATCACAAAATTCTCTTTCACTATTTTTTCCATTGTCTACAAATCCAATAATTTTATCCAATCCAATCGCCATCTCATCAAACAAAATTGAGCAATATTTGTAATTCTCAGGCAGTTTTGCTACTCTATTTTTTAAGTTATCAAATATTAATTGGTTGATTCCAGTTTTTAAATCTAATTTATGCAGTAAATTTTGCAATGTTCTTCTGCTCGGCAAAACGCACATTTGACTCAATAAACGATAAGCCTTAGGCGAGGGCTTAAACAAAGATAATGCCAAAATTTTTTGGTCGAGTGTGAATCGTCTACCAGGTTTTTTCTTGCCACTCTGAGAGACTTGCATGTGGCAGAATATCTTTGCAGTAGCTGACATTTTCGATGACATAATGTTGAATGCTGTTGTTCTCGTCATTTTCTTTGCAAGATTATATTTTTTCTTAAAAGCCACCTTAGCGCTTTCAGACTTCTTTAGCTGGTTTAGAAGCGATTTATACTGTCTATGTTTCGTTATAGGTACATACAGACCTGACAAAAAATAATATGGCCTAAGTAAAAAGATAAAAATAGTCGAACCTTTTTTAGAAATTCTGGAGTGAGGTTGAGATCAAATAATAATATAAGCTTGTAAAAAAATCTACCTTTTGATTTACTTGATTTATTTTTATGGTGTTTATTGTGTCCTTTCCACTTAGTATGCTGTCCATGTCCTGTAAATTAAATATTTATTATGGCAAAAATCTTCACTTTCATTGATTGTAAGTAAACATTTTTTTAGATTTGCGGGATTTGCTCATCAAGGTCTTTGGTAGCACTTAATTAATGTGTGTCTTGCATTGTAAATGAAATGTGCAATATCATGAGCTTACAATTTAGGACTTTGAAGTAAAAATTTTTTGCTTTTAGCTCAATTTTAAATATGTACATAAATTACGATAAAAACCTCTCATCTGAACATGTGATGGAGTCACTTGAACACCAGATATTGAACATAGGGCAGGCATAGTAACAGGTTCAGTAAACAGTTGATCTGAAAGAGTTAAGTAGTTAAATTATATAAAGATAGCCAAACTGTTTGATATTCTTTAAATATTAAATGATTTTCTGAAAGCTTAGTTCACAACTCTAAAGTAACCATAATTTAAAATTGTCTGCTTTTAGCTAACTTTATGAATAAGGTACAAATCTCTCATATGAATATCAGATTGAGTCTTTTGAACACCAGATGTTGAAGGCAGGTCGGGCAGCGTTACAGATTCAGTATGCAGGTGTTCTGAAAATATTTTTTATAAATTAATTATTATTGTTATACTGTGTATATTAAGTATTCATTTTACCTAGCATTTGACATAAGTAGGTACTATTCTTAATTAAGATTGAGGTTTAAATGTTATGAGTAAGAAGTTAACACATCTTTTGATAATCTATAAATGAAATGCATATCGGAAAGCTTAAATTTAGGTTACGACTCCGAAGTAAACATAATTTCAAATTTTCTGCTTTTAGCTCACTTTATAAATATGGTACAAACCTTTCATATGAATATCAGATTGAATCTTTTGAATACCAGACGTTGAAGGTAGGTGCAGGTAGGTGCAGGTAGGTAACTGATTCAGTATGTAGTTGTTCTGAAAATTAAACATTTTGATTATGTAAAAAAAAAGATACCTATTCTATAAAATAAAATTTGATTGAGACAAAATCATATAAAACTGCTAGCTATTTCATGATAAATGTTTTAAAGAAATTAAAATATTACCTGGCAAATACAGTACAGGAACTGCTAATTTGCAGCGTCTATTTCTTGGATACATATCAATTTCTTTAAAATGTTTATGATGTTGCTATAAACAACTAAATTATCCATTATTGCAATTTCACCACCAATATTTGCAATCCAAGTATTGAATTTCTCTGCATTCAGATCTGGATTCGGAAAGCGGTGGAGAGGTATACCTGAGAAACAAAATAGCATGTTCTTTTTTATTTAAATCCAAGTTCAATTTAACATGTTGTGGGACGGTACTGAGTTTTTCAAATTATGGGATATGACAGTAAAGTTGCCCATACAAGTTGGGACCACTGCTATATCCGTATTGCCCTAGAGCAATACTAAACAATAATGATGCGATACTACAGTAAAAACGGTTTTCCTTGTTCTTCTATAGGAAATTTCGCTGTAATGCCCGTACCTCACTTCAGAAGAGGTTAAAATTCCCGTCATTTCAGTCAAAAAATCTACTGCTAATGCAGTGCATCCCGCAACGTGTAAACAAAGTAGGTAGGAGGAAGTTTTTAGTCCTCGTTTATACCTTGTTAGGGAAACATTAACTCATTTTATATTCTTTTGAAGTGTTTTCTTCATATGAATCGATGGCAATTGGGGATGGTAGAATATGTGAAACGTTGTGAATAACCATGTTTTAAAAAGACGGGACAGGATACAACAGTAACTACACAAAAAAAAAAGTACATACCATCTTTCTTAGTCACTAGACATCCAGGTACACAACATGAGTTTTGTGACATATTGGAAGTGCACTCAATGTTCAGTTCACTATTCGGCACGGCGACACGGAGGAACAGAGGTTCAACTCAGTGGTTAGCAGATGCACTTGCGAAAAAACCAGAATTTAATTGCAAAATCCGCACGTGAAAC
Source organism: Tiliacea citrago (assembly GCA_963921375.1). Lineage (NCBI taxonomy): Eukaryota > Metazoa > Arthropoda > Insecta > Lepidoptera > Noctuidae > Tiliacea > Tiliacea citrago. The sequence goes on from OY992783.1 coordinate 5,705,946, forward strand.
GGTGAAACCGGCACTCGCGCGCAGACATTTGCAATTAAAGTGTTACCATTGCAACAATAATAAATTCGCATTATTGAATAATAAAAAAAACACCTCCCTGCACCGTTTAGCGATTACTTAAATACTTGATTTAGGCTTCATTTCTATTTTTTGTCATATATTATACAATATTTTGAGACAATTCTTTTAATTGTGTGTTTGTGTTTCACACCATTTCCCGGCATCATCCTTATATATTTTAATATTGCAACACAGTATTTTTAGTTTGGCTATCCGTGATAGAGATGACGCTCTGCTAAAAAAAAAAACTGAAATTGCTGTATGTTCCTAGCTGCCATAGCATGGCGGGCCCGATCACGTTCCGTCCCGCCGCGCCCATTCACGCCGACCGTATCGCGACGCTATTCATTCATCAAAAAGATGTTGAGCGATTCAGACGTGGAAACGCTCTTGCTCTTATTTGCGCTAGCTAAGAAAAAACAACGTAAACGGAAATGGGTGCATGAAATAAATCAAAACCGTCGTAATTATGGGGAGTATCACAGACTATGCCGCGAAATTTTATCCCACGAAGATAAGTTTTACGCCTACTTCAAAATGACGCAAGAGTGTTTTGAAGAATTGCATAGTATTTTATGTGATACGATAAGTAAACTGGACACAAATTGGAGGAGATCAATCAGTTCAAGAGAAAGGCTGGCCATTTGTTTGAGGTAGGTAACCTTTTTATTTATATAATTAACACTTGTTAACATTTTTGAGCAGAAAACAAAATTAAATATATCCAGCGTAATTAAAATTATCAACATTCTTTATAATCACAATTATAGCTTAATGAAAGTATCTAACAAAAATTTTCAAATGTCATTGATTGATTCATATTTTGAAAATTATAATTTATAGAATCATTTTTTAACCAGAAAAATCTATACTTCAGATCACAAACAGCTTATACAGGGTGTCTGGTGGCAGATTTAGGTTTTCAAAATAAAATAAAATAAATACCTTTATACGTATAGTTTTAATAAAAGTGTCAAAATACAGAGTCATAATGCGGATTTTATTTTTTAAATATGATGTCATCCAAATGTCTTCCATCTTGTTGCATACACTGTTCAAAACGGAGCCTCGTATTCCGCGCCACACGCTGCAGTAAACTCGGTTCAATTGCGCTGATTTCTCGCCGAATATTTTCTTTTAAGTCCACAACAAGGCTAGATGGCGCTGCTGTCTAGAGAACATCAACGTAAACAAGCTCCGTATATTTATTTAATTAAAAATAGTTTTAACTCTTATTTTATACTTAATTCTGCTTAAATTTATAAAGTATGATCTCAACTATATGGACAAGTGTTATCCAAGTGAAATGGTGAACTTTTGAACTTATAACATCGTCATAAATAAATCGAAAAAGTGTATCTTCAAAACATCTACGAGGGCGGCACTGAAAATTTCGGGAATCAAGGAAGTGACACAACATTACTATTTAAAAATGTATTTATTGCTTTTCGAAGTATTCTCCGCGAAATTTGACACATTTTTCCATACGATGGAACCAATCATTGAAGCAACCATTCCATTCGGAAGTTGGGGTCTCCAAAATGGCCGTTTTGTAGGCGTCCACAGCTTCTTCAGGTGATGAAAATCTCTGTCCACGCAATTTATTCTTTATTTTAGGGAAAGTATAGAAATCATTAGGGCTTAGGTCGGGGCTGTACGGCGGATGGTCTAATAATTCTATGTTTTCTTGCTCTAAAAACTCTTTTGTTCTGTGCGCGGTGTGAGAACTCGCATTGTCGTGATGGAGGATGATGCGGCGGTTGCAGTTCTCTTTACGGAGTTCAGAAACGACCTGTGGCAAACAAATGCTAGCATACCATTCTGCATTAACCGTTCTTTGTCCCTCAAGAGGAATAGTCGTAACATGGCCGGTTTTGGAGACACACGTGGCCACCATTTTTTTTGCAACACTCCGTGAACGAACAATTTTTGTTGGCTTTAACTCATTTTCGAACACCCAAACTCGTGACTGGTTTTTTGTTTCGGGTTCGTACGCATATATCCAGGATTCGTCACCTGATACAATGTTGTATACAGCATTTGAGGATCCTGCGTGGAATCTTTCGAGAGTTCTGACGCACCAAGTAACGCGAGCCGCTTTTTGCTCTTCACAGAGCGAATGCGGTATCCATCGGGAAAACAACTTTTTTACACCTAATTGTTCATGCAAGATTATTTGTATTTGACTCATGCCAATGTCTAAAGTTGCCTGAATTTCGCGGTATGTCACATGTCGATCTTCCTCAATCAGCTTACGCACAGCATCAACGTTTTCTTGGGTGACTGCAGTTTTTGGACGACCTTGACGGGGATCATCACTGAGCTTGACACGTCCACGTTGAAATTCAGCAAACCAGCGATAAATTGTGGTTTTGGATGGGGCTTCATCACCAAATGCAGAAATCATCCGGTCAACACATTGATTTTGTGTTAAACCAGTTCGAAAGTCATAATAAATCATCGCTCTTGAATTTTCTCGAGTCAATTCAATTTTCTCAACGACTAAACAAGTTTGACAAAACCTTGTGACAAGACCGAGAATCTTTTTTAAAAAAAAAAAAATGGTATTCGATTTTTAAAACCAAGGAGTTTTCAATTAAAAAGATTTTAATATGACAGGAACAGTGGAAATATTCCATTCCCGATACTTTTAGTGCAGCCCTCGTATAAACTGTTTACTAACGGTGTAATAATCAGTCAAATGTGTGAAGAAGTGAGAAAATACCATTTCAAGTGAGAATATAAGCAGTGAAAGTGATATACTGTACAAAAACTTGAACTTCTCTTCAACAACAGAAACGTTGAGAAAAAATATTTTAAATGATGGCACATAGTGTTAAACACTTGGGACAACGCCATCTATATTGTAACGACCGTATCAACTTGTATGTAAAGTGAAGTCGATAAAACAGGACATCTACAAAATTACTGGATTGATAAAGTGATCAACATATTTGGCTCACTACGTAAGCGTTTCAACAGCCGCGAAACGAAACTGTGTGTCTCCGTTAGAGTGAACGCAAGAGATCGTGGGTTCGAGTCACAGTCAAGCATTTACTTTTTGGAAGCATATCGACAATTTAAAATGAATACTGATAATAGGAATAACATAACGATGCGTCAAAAACACAAAAAAACTTCTACATCATTTGAACGACTATGTTTAACCAGCCCATCGTCATCTGAGAAGTCAATAGCAGACAGTCTACCCGAACTAATTATAAACTACGACGATGACCACACAAGAAACTTACAAAAACAAATAAAATCACTGACTGACCAACTTAATAGCGCACACCAACAAATTGACGAACTGTTACTCGAGAATAGCTCTCTAACTAAAGTAACACAAGAACAACAAAAACAAATTACGTATTTAAAAACCATATGTACTAGCACTCCCCAGAGTATGAATCAGCCCCGCCGAAAAAGGAACAAAAAGCAATGTAGGAAAACACTTGATTTCGAGAGAGAAGAAAGTGATACTGCACTCAAAGACTATGAGACGAGTGAAACTGGATTAAAATCATCTCAAGAACACAATCCAGAAGGAGTTTTGCAAAACGAAACAAATATAGAGTCGTCTGAGAAACCTAGAATAATAATTCTCGGAGATGAACAAGTTCGTGGTCTTTCACAAGTACTAATAGATAGAAGGACGGCAGAGTGGAATGACTGTTACACGGTCTCAGCCATGGTTAAACCAGGTGCAACATGCTCCAAAATTCTATGTCATAATTTAGAAAAATATAATTCGCTGACCGAGCAAGACATTGTTATACTTTCGGTGGGAACAAATGACAATAATCCATCTCATGTCCTGAAGGAAGTATGTATAGCACTTAATAGCCTTAAAACTTGCCAACAAATTTATTTACTAGGCGTACAATGTAATTATTATTTAAACAAGAACATGTTAAACCATAGCTTACAACTTTTAACGAAAAATTTCTCAAACTGTAATTTTATAAACACAAACGAATTTTCGTATTATAAGCGATACTTTTATATACGACAAAATAATCGCACCTATTTAAATGAACTTAGCTCTAAATTAAATATTGAAATTGACTATCTTAAATACACGAAAGAATTTCTCATGAAAAAGCATTTGTTATCCACTGCACGTAATCTGGAAAAACGTAGTGAATTAACTAACATAATACGATCTAGTCAGAAGACAATTTTGGATTTTTTTTTAAGCCATTGGCATGTGACAGGAATGTAGCAATTAACACCGAAGGACAATTTGGCTCTAGACAGGTCTCTGTTTCAGCCTGTGATAGTCTTTTTCGTGTATGAACATATATTTATACTGCACCAAAATATTAATGGACTTGTAAATAAATCGGACTTACTAGGTGTCCACCTTAATGATTTTAAAGATAAGGGTAAATCGGTGGACATAATATGCATAACAGAAACTAACATGAAAAAGGACGATCATATGCATCTTCACGTCCCTAATTATACACTCCACGCATATTATTCACGAGAAAATAGAAACGGGGGCTCGTGTATACTAATAAGGAATACTTTAACAGGGCAAAAATTAGATGTAGGAAAATGGTGTAAACCAAACCTTATTGAAGCCTGCGCGGTTGAGTTGCAGAATCACCCCGTAATAGTAGTGTGTGTTTACAGACCTCCTAATTTGGATAAGACCTCAGTTAATACATTCCTCTTTAGTCTAAATATGATTCTCAACGACATCTGTTTTAAACGTAAGAAAAAGATAATTTTAGGTGGTGATTTTAATATAGATATTTTGAAGGATAATTACTCCTCTAGTAGTTTTAAAAACTTATTGCAAAGTTTTAATTTGAAACTAGGTGTGCTCACTCCAACACGACTTTGCAGCGGAACATGCATTGACAACATTATCGACAATATATGGGGAAGTAAATGCGTAACGGTTGAATTGGCGTTGTCAGATCATACAGCGCAACTACTGCAATGCCCTGTTAAAAAAACTTGCATACTTCCATATTGGTACATATTTAGACGTAGTTTCTATAAAGAAAACATGCAAAAGTTTATAAGTTGTTTACAAAGTTTGACATTTAATGATATTTATTCCTCCACAGAGCCCAATGACGCATTTAATAAGTTCCACGACACATTTACACTATTTTATGATATATGCTTTCCGCTAAAGAAATTAAAACGATATGCAGTAAAATCACCTAAATGGATTAGTAAAGGTATAAAATTATGCTGTAAACGCAAGCGCGAAATGTTGTGGCAATTTCGAAAAGACCCCAACCCCAATTCAAAAAAGACTTTCAAAACATATACAAAACGTTTAAAAACCATAATTCGTCTGACTAAGAAATCCCAAAATAACCACCACATTAATAATGCATCTAATAAGTGTAAAGCTACATGGCAAATAATAAATAAGTGCAAAAATAATAGGCCGGTTGAAGGAATACCAAGACTTAGAATAAATGACGAAGACGTAACTGACCCACAAAGTATCTCTCAACTTTTTAATGACTATTTTATTGACGAAATTGAATTAGTATCTGACATTAGTAATAGTAATCAAAATTTAAAATTTGACATGCATCTTGACTCATTATTTTTAATACCCATAGTTCCCCATGACATTATAAAATTAATAAATTCGTTAAATAATACTAATAGCTCTGGTTATGATGACATTACAACAAATGTTATTAAATCTGTTTCGACTATTATAGCACCAGTACTTAGTTATATAATAAATATGTGTTTAGAATCGGGTGTTTTTCCGGATAGGTTGAAATTAGCAGTTATAAAACCATTATTTAAGAAAGGTAGCAAACACGATCCAGCCAATTACCGGCCTATTGCCTTACTGCCCATATTCTCTAAAATTGTAGAAAAAGTTATATACAATACATTATATACATTTTTTGAACGTAAGAATCTTTTTGCTGATGAACAATACGGCTTTAGAAGGAAAAGGAATATAAATATGGCAATTTTCAAGCTCTTTGAAAAAATTATAACTAGCATAGATAACAGAAATCCGGTAGCTGCTTTATTCATGGACATGAGCAAGGCGTTTGATTTTGTGGACAGAACAGTACTTCTAAAGAAGTTGGAAAGGTATGGAGTGAGGGGCAATGCTTTGAACCTTTTGAAATCGTACTTGTCCGACAGAAAACAAGTTACGAAAATAGATAAGGTCTGCGTTACCTCAAAAACCGAGCGTACGTATGTATCGAGTCAGAGAGTTAATAACTACGGTGTACCCCAAGGAAGTATTATAGGATCTTTATTATTTACATTAATGACATGCCCAGAGAAACACGTCACCCAATGGTTTTGTTTGCTGATGATAGCACGGTCGTTTTTAGTAACAATAATGATGCGACGACACTTGAACGAGAGATAAACCACTGTATCCAGGTACTAATAGAATGGATGGGTGCGAATAATTTAAAAATTAATATTGACAAAACTAAAATAATGACTTTTGAGCAAAGGACAAATCATAAAAAACTTGACATAAAATATGGAGATAAGATAATTTCAGAAACAAACACTACAAAATTTTTAGGGCTTGAACTGGATAGAGACATGTCGTGGAAAACTCATACTGACAGTGTATGTAAACGCCTGAGTCAACATTCATATGCTTTGCGTAATCTCGCAAAGGAGGTGAATGAAAAAGTTTTGGTTACGGCATATCATGCATATGTTACGTCTATATTACGATACGGGATTACATATTGGGGCAACTCCACGAACATGGAGACAGTATCTAAAGCGCAAAAAAGGTGTGTTAGGGCGTTATGCGGTATAAAAAGCACGGAAAGCTGCAAACCGGTCTTTGCGAAATTCCGCATACTAACAGTAACCTGCCTATACATATATGAGGTGGCTTTATTTGTTAAGACGAACTTGCATTTATATGAAAAATTACACAGCTCGCGACATAGAAATAAAATAAGCAGTAGGCAACACAAAAAAGCGGTATTCCATAAAAATTTCCTAGGAATGGCACCTCGTATTTATAATAAATTACCTAATGCTTTGTTATGTATTAAAGATGTCAATGTATTTAAGAAGCAACTAAATAATCGACTGATAAGTAAGACATACTACACTTTAAATGAATACCTGTCAGATGGAGATTTGTGTGTATAATATAAATATAAATATGGTAAATATTTGAGTCCGATTTATTTTATTATTATTGAAATTATTTTATTGAATTTATTTTTAATTTGTTTATTCTTAATTATGTGTTGACTTTCTTTTGTAATTTATGGAATTGATATTGTATAATTTTAATGATGAATTTTGCATGCCTGAATTGGTACAACACAGTGGACTGCGCATTCACTTGACATCTGGAAATTTTATTATTATGTACTGTGTTGAGCAATAAATTTTTGAATTTGAATTTGAACAGTTCGCGGATTGTTGGTGTAGACTCGCGCTTTGAGGTAGCCCCACAAAAAAAAATCCATTGGGGTTAGGTCGGGGGACCTTGGTGGCCACGGGATGTCCCCAAAGCGACTAATCAGTTTTTCAGGGAAATTTTCGCGCAACAAATCCATTGAAGCTCTGGCCGTGTGTGCAGTCGCACCATCCTGTTGAAACCACGTGTGTGATGAGAACGATGGATGAGCTCGCAGGCTCGGCAAAAAGAAATTCGAAATCATGTGTCGATAATTCTCACCACTGACATTAGTCGCGTGGCCCCGTGCATTTTCAAAAAAAAATGGCCCAATTATCCCACTCGCGGATAAAGCGCACCAAACAGTTACCCTTGGGCAATGTAATGGTTTTTGGTGTTTCAATCGAGGATTGCGAGTTCTTGGAGCCCAGTAACGACAGTTTTGCTTGTTAACGTGTCCGTTTAGATGGAAATGAGCCTCGTCACTCCAAAAAATTGAATTCGCAGTGCGAAAACGCTCCAACATGGTTTCACAAAAAAATTTGCGTGACACAGTCATTTTCTTTTAATTCTTGAATGATTTGAATTTTAAAAGGATGTAACTTCATGTCCCTTTTCAAAATTTCATGAACAATCGCTCTTGGAAGTCCTAGTGAAGCTGCCCTTTTCCGTATTGAAAGTCGTGCATTTTCACGTAAACTCCGTTCCACCAGTGCGATGTTTTCCGGGGTCCTTGACGATCGACTAGGCCCTGGCCGTGGTGTGTTCATAGCCGAAGCAGTTGCGCGGAACCTCTCCACCCACGAACGAATTAAATTCACACTCGGTCCATCGCTTATCCGTCGAATATTGAAATGTGAACAAAACTGCCGGCGAGCGAGTACGTAAGAATCGTGGCTCTTGAAAAACGCTTCGATAGCGAATGCGCGATGCTTACCCGACCACTGCGACATCGTGACTGAGAAATCCGCACGATCAGTGGTTCTAATGACACCACCCTCCCCCCCGCACCGTTTATAACTTATTGAAATATTCGATTTTTAAAATGTAAATCTGCCGCCAGACACCCTGTATAAAGTATACAGTATGTTAAATAACAGAGGGCGTTCCCCTAAACTCGTTAATCTATATTATTAATAGATAAAAATAAAAATATCAGCATAGAAAAATAAGCACAAAATAATCCGAATTAAAAAAAAAAATTAATTGACAATAAATTCGAAACCTCCTGTTTAACATCAAAATAGTAGCGCGGAATAGTACCTAGCGTAGTAGCATTGCCCAAACCGGCAACGTTGCAATACGCACGATGCCGAGCGACTCACGAATACTCACGAAGCAGAGCGAACCGACCGCCGCGCGCCGCGCCGCGCTGAGTGGCGAGCGGCGACTTTTATAATGGCGGCATAAAACGTCTGGGAACTAGAGTTCCCACGGGCACTTAGCGGTATAATGAATTAGAAAGACACGTCGTCGTCGGGTTGTTATCAGTAAAATTAAACATTTATGTAAGTATGTGTAGGTTTAGCAATAACATTTAACAACCCGTCTCAAATGCCCGGCTGACAAAGGAATGCGTCACTGAGGCACCTTGGACTTGGAAGGACCTATTCGCAAACATAGTAGGTAAATAAAAAAAACATAAATTCATGTATCTACCTATCTAAGCCACGTTTTAATAACATTAAAATTAAAATACAGAGTATTAGACAGTTATTCTGCACGCAGTGGCCGCGTAATGAACGCGAGGTGGTAGCAGCGCTTCTTTACGTCGCGCATCGTCGCGGGCTCGTGGCCACAAAATAAACAGATACGAGTACAGAAGGTCCACTCACGGCACAAGTACACAAATTTGTTTTACCTAGCTACTCAGACCGGTGGTACGACAGGCTTACAGTGTTAATATGAAAAAAGCTTTTAAAAATTAATTTTATCTAAAAAATAATGTACCGCTAATAAATAGTGTGCGGTTAAGTTTGGAGAAAGTTTCATTTATTAAAACCACAGTTTAGGCTAGGATTTAAATCAAAATGACGGTATTACACGTTAGCAAGTGATTTTTTTTTTCTCCAATACAGAAATTTAAAAACTTTTATTTTAAGCAGTTGCCTTCGTAATTCCTAAGTACTTGCGTTTATTCATAGCAATCGTGTAACGTCACAGTAGTAACACGTTCGTTGAACGGGGTACTCCCTGAGTATAAAAGCAGTTTTAGGAAAGAGTGGGCCTTCTGAACTTATTAATTTTGTAGCACAGTCGTTTAGTGTTATTTTTTATTTTAATGTAAGAAGAGCCAGATACCTCACACGGTTTAGAGTCCCTGGGATGAAGACAGGTCCTATTATTTTATTTCCCTTTATCCCAGCCCACACATTCAGTGACCACCGTATTTGATGTGCTAACGGCCGAGTGGCACGCGGATTATGGCCTCTTTCTGCCCAGTGATGGCATACACGTCGATTCCACATGCCATTGCGCGTAAATAGGCTTTCATCTGACCATATGACGTTTTCGATGAAGTGGGTGTCCTCCGCGCATCGCTGCAGTGCCCACTGGCAATAAGTTAACCGGCGCTCGAAGTCAGCTGGACCAAGCAGACCTTGTACTTTTTGAAGTGAGTACGCATGCTGCTTGTTTTTCTTTAAAATTTTAAAGACTGCGACGTGACTCATGTTTAACAGGCGGCCGGCTCTTCTAGTGCTTGAACCGGGCTCCTCCTCAAAATGCCTTAGCACGTTCTCTTCCTGCCGCACAGAGATCACGGGTCGGGGGCCACCAGAACGACGCGGCACTACCGGTTCATTGTTACGAATACGCACCAGGGCACTCACAATAACACGAGAATTCCGCGGTTGATGTGCATTGGGGTACCTCTCAGCATACATCCTCAGAGCACGTGCACCATCATAATTACACTCAGCATAAATGAGCACCATGTTCGCATACTCCTGAGCACTGAACTGATAACGCGGCATTTTTCACACAAGAATGACGCAAGATGTTGCAATGCGAAAATAATGCACATCCGCTCAGCGCGTGATATTAGTTCCGACTAAAATTAGGTGGACATCCGGGGGCAGGGGGCGGGGCTAGGCACATCAAATAGATCGCCGCTGGCGCGGCCCGTCATTCATAAATAGGTAAATTGCGAAGTTGCCGTCCTTCAAGTACGCGTGTACAGAGTGTTTCTTTTACGCATCAATTTAACATTTTTAGTGAATATTTTAATATTAAAAAAAATAAAAACATTTTGTTTTCGAATGGTAATATTTTTTTTAGCATGTATGGATGCAATACTATTGCGGGTTAACGGGAACGCCCTCTGTTAGTTAACATACTGTATAACTAAATCTCTTACTACTTAACACCAGTCTTCATTATTTATTTCTTTATGACTTTTAACATAAAATATGAATAAATCTAGCTTAACCTTTAATTAACAACAGTCTCAAAATCACAGTCTTTTCAATTTCTAAGTTTAATTAACATCAACAGTATATATAATAAATAACAAATAGCTATTTTTTTAATAATGATGTATCAATATTATACTATACTAAATTACTCACAGCTTTTAATCACAGATAGCATAATAATATAGTGGCAATGTACCTAAGCTAATTTTTGAAATGATATCCATACTTTTATTAATTCTAATAATGAATTTGACTTATAAATTATGACTAACTTCTCAATATCTCCTTATCAACATCACTCACTCATAAAAATTCGAATATAAAATTTTCTTCTCCCACATTGGCATTATTGTCTCCAGGTAGATTAATTGGTTGAGGAGCTGGCGATTCCTGGTTTGTGTTGTTGTTAACTGAACTTATGTTAGAGTAAGCTGGTGATGCCATCGATATAATCGTATGGAGTGGATTATATGATGTAGAATCGAGCAGACGGAGTTCGATATTTGAAAACATTTTGGCCTTTTCCAGTTTAACAATGGCTTGTTCTCTGGGCGGAAATTTCTTGAATGTATCCGATAACTAAGGAATAAATTGTCAGTAACGTCGAGTTCCTGCTTATTTTTATTAGAATTTATAAACTGTATCACTCTCCCTACATCATCATCACTTCCTGGATGTCCTCTTGATCATTTAGCCTTTCGAGATGAAATGCTTGATGATGACGGGGGTGCCTGTGATGATGACGGGGTGGCTTTCGATGTTGATGAGGTAGCTTGCATTGGTGGCTGGGAAATCTGCGATGGAGGTGAGGGGACCGGTGACTGGAAAGTTATACTATCGTATCCAGGAGTATGACCAGGTGGTTGACTTTGAGGCGAAGATGGTGATGTTGGTGCTATTTCAACAGGAACGTTTGAATGGGATTCTCGAGGCGCATTGAAATGGTCCAAGAATGCCAGTTGTGATGCCCATGTGTAATTTACGTTTCTAGACTAGAACCAGTTGTTCCTTTGAGCTGTTTTTTTTATATTTAGTGTAGCCGTCTCTGATTGTCTTCCATTTGTGTTTTACTGCTTCACCTGCGGTAATGATAAAATGTACAAGAATAGAATAGAATCAAACTTTAAAATAAATAATTAAAAATAAAGAATTATACTTTTTTATTTAATGAATATATTTGTATTGCATTGTATTACGAGTATAACATAACAAATTATTCCTCATAAATAATAACCTTATTTCTTTGTTTAAGGTATTTAACAACCGGTGATTCTTATCAAACCATTGCATTTTCTTTTCGGGTTGGACATAGTACAGTCAGCAATATTGTGAAGAATGTCTGCGTAGAAATATGGATTTTATTGCAACCAACGTATATGCCAGCACCATCAGAGGAAACATGGAGGCAATCAGAAGTTGGATACAGAGAATTATGGAATTTTCCCAACTGCGTGGGCAGTATAGATGGGAAGCACATTGCTATTAAATGTCCTCCAAATAGCGGAACACATTACTACTGCTACAAAAATTACTTCTCTATCGTTTTGTTAGCAATCGTAGATCCATTTTATAAATTTATTACTGTGGATATCGGTAGCTATGGTCGAATCAGTGATAGCGGAATATTCGAAAACTCTAATTTTTATCAAGCGTACTTACACGGAAAATTACTACTACCGCCAAAACCTCTCCCAGGAGATGAAGATCCCACACCACATGTTTTGATAGGAGATAAGGGGTTTGCTTTGAAAGAATATCTTATGCGACCTTTTCCTAGATCAGCCGTTGTACATGACAACAGAAAAAAAACTTTTAACTATCGACTTTGTCGAGCTAGACGAGTTGTTGAGAACAGTTTTGGAATTTTGGCACAGAAGTTCAGAATTTTTAATAGACACATAGAAACCAATGTTGAAACCGCAATACATATTGTAAAAGTCGCCTGTTGCTTACATAATTTCATCAGAGTGAAAGGAGAAACATTTTTTATTGATCTAAAGGAAATACAGAGTGATCCAAGGGCATTCACTCCAGTAAGACCCACAAATCAAAGATCTCCAAACGCAGCTTTCGATGTGAGGGAAAAGTTTGTCACCTATTTTAATAATAATAGAATTAATGTAATAGAATAAATATAATAACTGTCACTTACCGCTTTGATTCAACTCTCTTCCTATAGATTCCCAAAGTTAATTTTTAAGAACAGTGTTTTTATACTGCCTATGGCCCAAATCGTACAAACATACGTGAGCACGAACACATTTGACTAATTTTTCGACATCCATTTTTGTAAAACGATACAAAATCACATTCACGCTCCGTACCGTCCGACGCGACGTGCTCACGCCCCGCCGGCAGTGTGACTACTACATACGTAAACCAAACAACACAAAGCGTCGGCGCCCTGAGGGCGCTGCGCTCGCGTCCCGCCGCTTCTGACTAGTATTCCCGCTCGGCGCGGCGGCGGCGTGGCGCGACGGTTACCGTCGCGTCGAGCGGGACGGCTCTGTGTGGCGTCGTCCGTAATATCTAGTACATTACAACTGCTCAGTGTCGCGTCGCCGTCCCGTCCCGCCGCGCCGCGTCCGCTGTGTGCAGAGACCTTTACCTGAGCAGGTTCTGGTATACCAAAATTTATCACTCTTGGTGTCGGAAATGTTATGTCAGAACTGTGCAGTGCTTTGTCAATTATATTCATCGCCCGTTTTCTTGCAGTCATGTTGTTAATCTGAAATATAAGTCACAATTAATCAATATCTTTGAAATTTTAGTTATGTAATCTATTTGTAAACAAGAAATAAATAAATCTATGTCCTTTTTCAGCATGAAATTTAACTTACCTTATAATAAGTAATACTAAATTTATCGCGCCGAAACGGCTCGCGTGCGCACGTGGTGCTTGCCCCGTGGTCACCTGGAGACTAAAATTTGTTCCGCTGCCGCTTGCGCTCGTAGTTTTCAGAAAACGATACCGACAACCGCCAATTTAAATTATTTTTAATTCGATAAGCGCCATAACGCGTAGAGTATGAATTGGGATAAGGATAAGATTTTGGTCTAGCTTTTTATCTAACCGCCAAAATTGTATAAATATCGGGAGGGAAAAAAGGATAAGCTAACTTTTATTACATTCCATTTTTTTCCACATTTATTACAGTCTATTTGAGTATGGCCGGGCCTGCACAGGTAGTATGTGCAGGGCCGTAGTGTGTATGGCCGGCTTAAAATTGCACCATGGTAACGAACTTCACGTTAGAGTAAACGTAATTACGAGACGCCATTATTTTCGCGCGACAAGAATCGTAAGCACATCAATACGCCGATGACGTCTTAAAGAAACTGAAATTGAGTACGCGCAGCCCTTAGCGCGCGGAGTGCACGGGGCGCGCGGGGTGCGCGGGACGCGCGCCTTTTGCATTGCCAATCAAATGGGGTTTGTGGGCGGAGTTTGGCTAATTTTTGTGAGTCCACGTTGACTGCGCTTACGCGTCATTTGTGAAATGGTTCGTATTGTGTTGTTCACTTTGAATGTTATCTATCACACACACACATCATATGGTACGAAATGAGTTTCGAGTGGTACTACTAATGGTTAGCATTACTTTTTTACTAATGCGAGAATTGATTCGAGTTTTAAAAAAAAGTAATTTTATTTTCAATTTTATGTTTACAAATCGATAGTGTTTCATGCACCGGATTGACCCTCCACGGGATTAAAACGATCAAAATGTAATAGTGTATATAAAAAAAACGTCATTATGGTTAACACCCCGACTCGGATAGGTTAGGTTAGAAGGCTAAGGCGGGAGCGAAGCGGAGGGGAGCGCCTTAGGCCCGGCGCCCATTATCGGCATCGGCAAGGAAAAGAATCCTTCGGCATCCTACATGCAAGCGCACACTATCGGCAATTATGCTTTGGCATGCTGCAACGTTCTTAGGGATGACGAAGCGTTCTTAAAGATGCCGCACCGTCCTGTAGCTTGCCGAAGCGTCTCAATATCGTATTTCTCATCATAACAGTCTCAGAGTTGTTACAAGCTAGTTGTCTGAATTGTATTTAATATGGTGGACTGGGATCTAGTGTTCTTAACAACTCTTGCTGAAGAAGAAGAGAAATCTAATCAATCAAGAAGATTTTGGGTGAACAACCTTTGGAAGCAACGATATATGTCCGGTGAATTCAACAATTTATTCAATGAATTGCGTTATGACGTTCGAAAATTTTATGATTATTATAGAATGAGTTATGAAAATTTTGAAAGTCTGGTTCATTTGCTTCGACCTTACATGGAGAAAAAACAATCAAGATTTCGCTCACCTATACCTGTTGAAGAAAGATTGTCTGTGTGCTTGAGGTGAGTAATAAAAAATACTTTAATAAGTTTAATCATATTTATTATTTTTTAATTCACATATACTCGTACAGGTATGATTCGAATGGTGACTTCAGATCGCAGACTGCATTACTATTTTGTCTGAATCTATATTTCTTGCTGCGCCGGTCATAGGACTGTCTTCGTGGAGCGATTGTTGTTGACATTCGAATCATATCTTTATTTTTAATCCCATTAGCTTTGCTGCAGGTAAAAAATAAAATGTTAAAAAAAAAATACAAATTCTGGTAATCATTGGTTTCAATATTCTGGTAATCACTGGTTTCAATGTTTTCGTCTTGGCATCTAAGTATGGGTGTCGGAGTATATGTCAATGTTGATTGTATGTTGTCCTCGTTATTTACGGATGTTGCTTGGGGTGTATATAAATAAGAAAAATCGTCCATGGTGTAGTTTGATTGATTCACAGGAGGTTTTTGTTTCGATGTGGATGGTTCATAAATAGATCTTGTAGTTTCAATATTCTGTGGTGCTTCTGATAGTTCTGAATATTCGATTTCTGCCTTATTAACACGAAGCAATACATCTCTTTTTACTTGAAGTTGCAACTTTTTCGGTAAAGATTTTACCGTAGCAGACATTGATTTAAAAAATATATCTATAGGATGTTCATCTTCGTTATTTTTAGAATCTATGTATTCTTTTAATATCTCAGCTGTGGTTATGTTTTGTGATCGAGGACGCGACTTTTGAGAATCTGAATGTGACATTTGTGATTGTGGCCGTGATTGAGGAGAATCCAAGAAAGAATCTTGTGTCTCCTCGGAAGAAGAATCTAAATTAGATACCTGCGCCCTATTTTGTAAAAATGTATTCAAGAATTGGAGTTCTCTTTCGTGTTTTATAGGCCTTTGTGGCTTTGCAGAATCACCACTTTTGCTTATTCTATTTTTCATCGCTTTTCGATAGTTGTTTCTGATATTCGTCCACATCTTGAGACATTCTTGAGCTGAAAATAATATAATAAACATATAAATGAATGGTTTGTTAGTTAAACGTATGTGTCCGGCACCCGCAACACAGGTGATATTATGTATAATGTTTCGTAATCCGTATTGTATGATTTAAAATATGATTATCAAAAGTGCCTAGGTATATTTATTCTAAATTTTCAAAATTATAATAATTTTTTAAAATTGGTATTATTTAAATATTTTTAATAATATTAATAGGTACCTAAGCTATATTTAAAAATATAATGTTTCTTTTCAGGTTTTTAATAACAGGAGTCAGTTTCAAAACTTTAGCATTCAATTACCGAATGGGATTTAGTACAGTTCGTTGTATAGTCCATGAAACCTGCCGTGTAATCTGGAATATTATTGGCCGTGTCGTTCTGCCAAAACCAACAACAGCACAATGGAAGATAATTGCTAAAAACTTTGATGAAATATGGAATTTTCCAAATTGTATTGGAGCCATGGATGGCAAGCACTTCAAGATACGAGCTCCAAATAATAGTGGAAGTATGTATTTTAATTATAAAAAAAAAATTAGTATCGTTCTGCTGGCTGTAGCAGATGCTAAATACAGATTTGTCATTGTCGATGTAGGTGCTTATAGTAGAAATAGCGACGGTGGTATATTAGATCATTCAAAATTGGGTTTAAAATTGCAAAACGACACATTAAATATTCCTCAAAATGTGAGCTTTTTTTTTTACTTCTCCCGCTCTGGGTGGAGCGGGAGGGAGTGTCAGACTTTTACTGACTAAAACCCACCGTGTTCCTTCAGATGCCTGTGTGCCAGGGCCACGATATCCCTTTCGGACAGGCTCGTAACCCTGGCAGGCATTGGCCCTTTCGGACCCCGTCAATTGGTGCTGACGTCTCTTTGAGGCGCGCGTGGAACACAACGCGCCGTCGACCCGGGCTTGGTCCTTATCGGACGGCGAGCTACCCATCGCTCACCGTCCGCAAGCCCGCGCCTACGGTGGCCGGGAATCAGCCTGCGATTCCCGACGCCCGGGGCGTCTCCTGCGGCGACTAGGGGCGCGAGGGCGTTGATTTTGCCTTACCCTCACGCGTTCCGCCTCCTCCTTCGCAAGCATCACTGTTTCGCAGAAGGAGGTGACGGCCTCCCATGCACTCTCGCTCCGAACCATGGCCTGAACCAGGGCCGGACGCGAGAGATCGCCGCCGCCGATCGCTGCCGTGAGGACCCGGCGGTGCTCCGCCCAAGCAAGGCATACCTCCACCGTATGCTCCACCGTGTCCTCCGGGCGATCCACACAGTGGTGACACCCGGGCGTTTCCTCCCGCTTAATCCTAAACAGTAACTGAAGAATTACCCTATGTTTTTGTTGCTGATGAAGCATTTCCACTAACGAAAAATATAATGAGACCGTACCCTGCGAATCAATTGATAAATATAAAGAAAAGAGTTTTTAATTACAGACTAAGTCGAGCAAGGCGTATCGTGGAGAGTGCTTTTGGCATTCTTCAATCAAGGTTTGAAATATTTCAGAGGAGAATGCAAGTACAAGCAAAATATATAGATAACATCATTTTAGCCTGCTGTTCTTTACATAATTATATCATTAACAATGCAACGACGGAACTTCCAAACCCACTACAGGAAAGCGATATTTTAGAAGGTTCCGTGGATAACAATGTAGTAGGCGATAACGATATTATCATGTGCGAGGGTATGGTCGTTAGAGATCAATTCAAACAATATTTTTAACTCTGAACATGGGTCAGTTAGTTGGCAGAATAATATTGTCAATAGATCATAAAATACTAACGATCTATAAGTCAATGTAATTAATCATTATCATATTGATGGTACTTATTATAACTCAATAAAAATAAAATGTTTAAGATGCTTACTTTCGTGTTTTATTGAGTTCTTTGGCGATTTGCTCCCACGCATTATGTTTCATGTGTTGGTCACTGTAGTGACGCGATTTTATATTGTATAAACACTCATGTAGACGAACTAAATTAATAAGCTTTTCTTCCGCCATGACATTCGATGTGACAGCAAACAACCGGTACACACAGCGATTACCTCGATTGTGTTGTGTGAGTCAAATGATGCAAATGGCGGATGCCTCCCCTCGCCCCGCAGGGCAAACTATCCCCCGAGTGTTGCCTCGGCGCCGGCGGCGTACCGAAGGTTGCCGAAGCATCCCGAAGCATTCTCAAGGCTGCCGATACACCAGCCTCAAGCATACCGAAGCGGTATTTTTGTTATTACGACCACATATCACGGAAATTTCTACTTTATTGCCATTATGTTATAGTATATTGCTATTTGCCACCTAAAATCCTCAGTCGTACCGATGCCGATAATGGGCGCCGGGCCTTAGCCTTCGTGGTTATTTTCTTTTAAACCACCCAGAAATAGGAGCAATCGTTCATTATATTAACTAATAGCTATATTAAATAAAATTATAGGTTCCGTTGTTATATATGTTGTTAATATTAGAGATTTTGTTGTTATATCATCTATTACTTACCCATAAAATGGTTATCTAATATGAAATAAATGTACAAAATGTAGGTGTGCTACAGGAGAGTCAACATAACATGAATATTTTCCAGTAAAAATCACATATTAGTTAGAATGAGATACCTAAATAGTTTAGATATTAGTTATAATATTAGTAAGAGATGTTATTTGCCTGTATTAGTGCATTTTCTGAAATATAGTTTACTACTTCAGGTTCATTTTCAATTAACGCCTCTTGCAAAACGTGCCGCCTTTGTCACATTATACACCGCCGTCCAGTTTCCATAATACACAGTATCCAATCCAGTTATCACAAAGTCCTATAACGTGCCAAGGTCAATCGAAAAGCTATCAATCAGTCCAGTAAACAAGCAGGGGTCCTAGTTGTAAAGTAAATACCGATAACACAGGATAAATAAAACACGTGAACTTACACTGCAGCGAGCTGACTGTTACTGAGGGTTCGGGCGATTACCTGCCTGCCGATAAGGACGGGAGAGCAGGGGTGGGGGGGCTGGGTGTTTTGTAACCTCTTATTTTTATGTGCATTCGCCGATGTCGACCCAGACAATAAAACATTTCACAGAAAATTCAACCCCCCACTTCTCCTTATTAGGGATGGAATTTCGAAAAACCCATTCTTAATGGATACATACTCTGCACGCGCCGCCGCTGTGCACTCATGAATATAATAATGAGTAGGTATTTTACAATTGCTCGTCAACAATACGTAAACGAAATATTTGTATAACGTTAAATACCATGAGAACCCAATGCATTTGGGCAACGCCGCCTTACTAAAAAATATCACCTTGGCAAGATAAGTCAATTGAGCTACATTTCATTTTTGTTGATGGGTGGGGACGATTCAGCCCATGGTCCAGCAAAATTTTCACACAAAAAAAACAAATAAACTTGAGGAGTATCTATTGTTCAAAAGTGCCTCTTATGTGCCTATTTGAAATAAATGGTTTGACTTTGACTTTGTATTTCGATTAAAAAATAAGGGGTGATAACAACTAAAAGAACACAAATATGGGAGATTCATTGATTCATATCGAATTAAAGAGGATTCTTTTAGTTTTTTTTTTTTTAAATCTAAAATTTTACAGGATCGTGATATTGAATTAAAGCGAATTCTTTTAGAAAATGAAATTAGAATGAATTTTACCATCATAAAGCAAATTCTAAAGATTTCGCTTTAATTCAATATCAAGATCCTTCACTGATGTCATCTTCATGGTGATTACTCATCTTCGAATTTCAAAGGAAAGCTTCAAGACTTGTTACTAGGCTTCGTTTATTTAACTAACAGCGTAACGACGTCACAGAGAGGTGCACACTGTCGGGCGGCTCGAACAAGAATGACCTAAGCGCGCTTTTTTTTTTTTTTTTATTTAATGGCATCTCGTAGTTCGCCTTGGGAGGCCGTGAATACTTAACCGGACTTTCCTGTGGCTGCCCTAAGGTGTGAGCATAAAGCCTCCAGCCAGGAGCGTAAATATATTTATTAAAACTAAACGACAGCGCTCTAAGGGCACCCCCTGTGGGGTACGAACCTCGGCTTAGGGCGTCGTTGGAGAAAAACAGCAAGTTGGGGACAGGCTGGATCAAAAGTATATATTTGTGAATATTAACGGGGATTACTATTAAATGCTACGGCTCACTCAGCCTCGGGGCTGGCGGTTCGACGTGCAAGGGACGTGGGGAACAATTAAGTCTTGAACTTCGCGTGGTACCTCAGCGGCGAGGACGGAATGACGGTTTGTGTAATTTGTGCACTGTACTCGTACTTGTGGCCCTATCGCTTTCCTGAAGAAGACTAATGGGGTCATCTGGATCTAAGAGAGTATGCCTAGGTCGGCGAGTCTGACTAATCTGAGAAGGCCTATAGCTAGCGGCCTGCACAACCAAGGGGTTGCGATGTCTATCTGCGGACTCGAAAAACCGCTTTGTCGCTCGTTTCATAAACTGCTTGATGGTGGGGATTTTAAAATCTAGATGAAGGGTTTCGCTCCGAACGAACCAAGGAGCGTCCGTAATTTTACGGAGAAATCGGTTTTGAAGTGCCTGCATTCTATGAATGAGGTGGGGACCGGCGTGTGCGAAAACAGCATAGGCGTAAGTCATAATCGGGCGGATGCACGCTGTGTAAATACGCAATTTGCCCTTAAGGGACAACTTGCTGCGTGAGTTGAGAACGCAATGAAGCCAACCGAGAGCGAACGCGGCGCCCGAACGCACTATGTGGTCAGCGAACGAAACGTGATGATCTAGGATCACACCCGAGTATTTTGCTCGCTTCTCCCAAGGGATAGGCTTGCCGAACATGGTGATCTGTCGGGGCAGGGCGGGTGTATGCACTCTGTGTAAATACGCAATTTGCCCTTAAGGGACAACTTGCTGCGTGAGTTGAGAACGCAATGAAGCCAACCGAGAGCGAACGCGGCGCCCGAACGCACTATGTGCTCAGCGAACGAAACGTGATGATCTAGGATCACACCCGAGTATTTGGCTCGCTTCTCCCAAGGGATAGGCTTGCCGAACATGGTGATCTGTCGGGGCAGGGCGGGTGTACGCCAGGGTCTAGAAAAGAGGACCGCTTGGCTCTTATCAGGATTGACCTCGATCCTCCACTTCCTAAACCAGTCACCGAGTCTGTTGACTTCGGTCTGTAGGATGCGGGAGATCTGGTCTTGACTGCGGCCGGTGTAATAGATGGCCGTGTCTTCTGCGAACAGAGCTAACTGCGCCTTTCTACATTTTGGGATGTCACTGGGGAATACCGTGAATATGAGCGGAGCCAGCACAGACCCCTGAGGGACGCCTGCGCGGATCAGATGGGGGGAAGAGAGCGCACCCTCGATGCGATAGCGCACCCTCGATGCGATAGCGCTAGGTGCGGTCCGACAAAAAGTCCCGTAAGATGAGCACGAGACGATCTGGCACACCGAGTTTGTATAGCTTATACAATAAGCCGTTGTGCCAGACTTTGTCGAACGCTTTCGCAATATCGAAGAACACATCACCCGTCATGAAACCGGCGCTTATATGTTCTATGATACGGTGGACCTGTTGTACGCAAGAATATTGGGTTCTAAAACCGAACTGTTCATTGGGGGTGAGGCCTTTCGTCTCGGCATAGTCTCTGAGACGCTTATGAATAAGCCTCTCATAGATTTTGCCGAATACGTTGAGCAAACTGATGGGACGGTAACTGGAAGGCTCGGTCTTAGGCTTGCCGGGCTTCGGGATACCGATGACGGTGGCACTTTTCCATGTTTGAGGAAAAATTTTATTACTAAGAGTAAGAGCACCATTGAAGATGGTGGTCATTAGCATAATAAGGTGGGCTGGAAACATCTAGACCACTTATTGGTGATACCGTCTGGTCCGGGGGTTTTACGGGGTTTCAGACTCTTGATTATATCGTGCACCTCGTCTGGGGAGACAGGATGTAGAGGACAATCAGAGTCTTCGACCGGAGGGAGAGAGGCTCTACGTTCGACTTCGGCATCCACCTCGGCGAGGTGAGCCTGGTCTACTGGTTGAGAGCTGGGCGAGCACTGGGTCTCGAGGCTGTCAGCTAGGCATGCAGCCCTGTCGGTGTCGTCGAATGCTATCGTCCTGTCGGGTCGTGTCATGGGAGGCATAGAGACTACTTGCTGGGACTTGAGTTTCCTCTGAAGTTCCCAGAAGGCCAGATGAGTGGGCTCTAGTTCGCTCAGCATCTTATCCCAGTTACCGTCACGCAGCTCGGACAAGCGTGTCTTTACAGATCTCTGTAAATAGCGCATGTGAGCTTTGTTGGCGTCACAGAGAAAGACGCTGTAGGCACGAGTAGCTGCGTTCTTCTCGAGTCAGCAGTTCACGCACATCGTCCGGCAGCCTCAAGCGATGTTCGTCCATCGCCGGGGCTTGCCTTGAACAATCGTTCAGGACCGATTGTACGTGTTCCGTGAGTTAGAGCCAAACCACATGGGCGGTGCGGCGCCGCACCGTAAGCCATTTCGCCGCGCTGGCGACCACACGGGCAGAGCGGCGTCGCAACGTTCTACGGAGCCGCGGCGGCGGCAAAATGAGGGGTTGCCCATCGCTACGTACGACAGTCTGTAATAACAATGGATCGGGAAAGACGTGTGCTGCTGCTCTTATTACTTCGCCACCGAAGAAATCGACGTAGAATCATACGAAAACACTGGATCAGTCCATTTATAGCCTTGAGGAATAGTGACGGACTTTTTTTCTTTAAAGAATATCAAGAGCTGGTTTTAGACGAAAAGAGGTTTTACAATTTTTTCCGAATGAGTGTATCCTCTTTTGAAGGTTTATTGCAAGCCTTAGAGCCACATATACGGAAACAGTATACTAATATGAGGAATCCAGTGGAGCCAATAGAAATGATGGGAATCACTTTGAGGTAAGTAATGAAAATCTTTTAATTTTTCCACTTGCTTTATTCTCGAGTTAAGTACAAATGGTGTAACACACACAACTTTGTTTTATATATTATAATAGATTTTCAAATCAAATTCAGGGCAATATTATCACTTACAAGCTTGCAAAATCATATTCAATCTCTTCGCTATTTTGAGACACTTCAGAACCTTAATTTGGTAATTTCGGGTTTGATACCCGTGTGATAAATGCTCTTCAAACGCAAAGGACGAATGTGGAGTCGTTTGTCCATAGCGCATTTCCGTGATTAGTTGTAAAACTTTACTTTGGAAAGTGAGGGTCTGAAGTTCGGTAAAATCTTCTATAGACGGCAGTATGCCTTTAAAAAAGGACAAGTGGCGATTCTCCTTCTCCTTAGGAGCTCTTAATGCATCTAATGTATCTTTTTCTAAATCATCCAATTTTAATGTTCTCTTCCGGGTGACAGGAACATAGCGGGACGGCCCAGGTACAGGCACATCATCTGTAGAACTCATGGTCGATTCATCAGCTAAGTTTAAACTATCGTCCGTGGCATTCTGTGCTATTTTGGTTAAAAATAATAGCTGATTGTAATAATGATATTTTGTAAGCTTTTTAGCGGCTGAGCCGGATCTCGAGGCTTCTTTAATTGTTTTTAAATGTTTGAAAAAGGGGTCCTTGACATTTTTCCACTTTTTCACAACAGTATTACCTGAAATGAAAATCAAATATTAAATGTATATTTGTAGATTTATCGCGTCTTTTTTTTAAGATCCTATAGATGCGTAACTAGAGCCTTAAATCGAAAACTTCAGAAATGCATTTCATAAATATAAGGGAAAATATTGCCGAATAAACATGGGTCGTCGGTCAAATAGGAAAAAAAAATTAGCACTCCCAGACTGATTGCGGATTATGCATGAGAAGGCAAAATATTTTTTCGAATCATATTTTTTTGGGAAAAATAAAATGTATTTGAATCACCTCTAAAAAGTGACTACAAACTAACACCAGTATGTGGTCACTTTCAAGGAGTGATTCAAAAACATATATTTTTTAAATCATCTACCCCTGAGTGAGTACTGTTTTATATATCTTTTATTTAATAATCTTAAAATGTTTTTGTTACAGGTACCTAGGAAGCGGAAATACGGGGGAAATCTACGATTGCATGTATGATATTGAGAGTATGCGAAGCTATATGGAAACATCTTCTTCGTGACAACATCTCTGAACTGACAACAGCCCGATTCCAAAAAATAGCATCTGATTTTGATGTCAGAACAAATTTTCCTCATTGCATCGGGGCCATCGACGGAAAGCATATACGCATGTGTAATCCTGCTAATAGTGGCTCCCTCTTTTTTAATTACAAATCTTTTTTTTCTATGGTGTTGCTAGCTGTTGTGGACTCTAACTATAAATTTACTTTTGTCGACATTGGCGCATACGGAAAAGAGTGCGATTCAACTGTTTTTCAAAACTCAAAACTGTACGAGTTAATGATTTGCGAGAAGCTGCCATTGCCTGATCCCCAGCCACTATGTGGTTTTAATAGACCAATCCCATATGTGTTAGTGGGTGACGAAGCTTTTGGATTAAGCAAACATGTTATGCGTCCTTATGGTGGTAAAAATCTCGATGTAAAACAAAAGGTATTCAATTATCGTCTTAGCAGGGCAAGAAGATATGTCGAATGTGCTTTTGGAATCATGGCAAACAAATGGCGCATTTTTCACAGACCGATAAACGTATCCTATGATTTTGCTACTGCCATTGTAAAAGCATGTTGTGTCCTACACAATTTTGTGGCCGATCGGGAAGGTGTTCGTCAAAAAGATAAATTGGCGATAATTTGTGATGAGTTTCACTCTCTCCAACCCCAAAATGAAGAATTGACAGCAGCTAATGGTATTAGAGATGAATTTGGAAACTATTTTATGAGCATCACAGGATCTTTGAAGTGGCAATTAAAGAAAATTTAGTCATGTTACTACGAGGGCTGCACTAAAAGTATCGGGAATGGAATATTTCCACTGTTCCTGTCATATTAAAATCTTTTTAATTGAAAACTCCTTGGTTTTAAAAATCGAATACCATTTATTTATTTAAAAAAAGATTCTCGGTCTTGTCACAAGGTTTTGTCAAACTTGTTTAGTCGTTGAGAAAATGGAATTGACTCGAGAAAATTCAAGAACGATGATTTATTATGACTTTCGAACTGGTTTAACACAAAAACAGTGTGTTGACCGGATGATTTCTGCATTTGGTGATGAAGCCCCATCCAAAACCACAATTTATCGCTGGTTTGCTGAATTTCAACGTGGACGTGTCAAGCTCAGTGATGATCCCCGTCAAGGTCGTCCAAAAACTGCTGTCACCCAAGAAAACGTTGATGCTGTGCGTAAGCTGATTGAGGAAGATCGACATGTGACATACCGCGAAATTCAGGCAACTTTAGACATTGGCATGAGTCAAATACAAATAATCTTGCATGAACAATTAGGTGTAAAAAAGTTGTTTTCCCGATGGATACCGCATTCGCTCTGTGAAGAGCAAAAAGCGGCCCGCGTTACTTGGTGCGTCAGAACTCTCGAAAGATTCCACGCAGGATCCTCAAATGCTGTATACAACATTGTATCAGGTGACGAATCCTGGATATACGCGTACGAACCCGAAACAAAAAACCAGTCACGAGTTTGGGTGTTCGAAAATGAGTTAAAGCCAACAAAAATTGTTCGGCACGGAGTGTTGCAAAAAAAATGGTGGCCACGTTTGTCTTCAAAACAGGCCATGTTACGACTATTCCTCTTGAGGGACAAAGAACGGTTAATGCAGAATGGTATGCTAGCATTTGTTTGCTACAGGTCGTTTCTGAACTCCGTAAAGAGAACTGCAACCGCCGCATCATCCTCCATCACGACAATGCGAGTTCTCACACCGCGCACAGAACAAAAGAGTTTTTAGAGCAAGAAAACATAGAATTATTAGACCATCCGCCGTACAGCCCCGACCTAAGCCCTAATGATTTCTATACTTTCCCTAAAATAAAGAATAAATTGCGTGGACAGAGATTTTCATCACCTGAAGAAGCTGTGGACGCCTACAAAACGGCCATTTTGGAGACCCCAACTTCCGAATGGAATGGTTGCTTCAATGATTGGTTCCATCGTATGGAAAAATGTGTCAAATTTCGCGGAGAATACTTCGAAAAGCAATAAATACATTTTTAAATAGTAATGTTGTGTCACTTCCTTGATTCCCGAAATTTTCAGTGCCGCCCTCGTAGTATGAAGAAAAATAAGGACTCACCAATTTTGTTCTTTCGATCGGGAGCGTAGCTATCATATTCTGTAAATAAATTTTTTGTAACTTCTGCCCATGCCTTCGCTTTTAAATTATTGTTTTTAAAATCCACATGAAACTTATCCCACAGTACTTCCCGTTCTTGAACAAAAAAATGAGGTAGTCCATGTCAATATTTTCCTCACTGGTACTCATTTTGATAGGTACAGGTTACGTGATCGTACTTAATCCAGCATGCGTCCTTCCCTATGCTGCGCAAACAAACAACTGCGAGCGGCGCCGCTCCGGCTCCGCTCTGCTTACACCCCGCCTCGTCTCGATTCCGAAGCGCGCGCGGCGCAGCGCCGGAGCACACCGCACGGTGCCATGTGGCTACAATGCATTTTTGTATGTAGAAAACCGCAGCGGCGCCACTCAGGCGCCGCGCCGATCGCGGCCGTCGTGTCAGCGATTGAGGTAAACTGATCTGGTATAGAGTCTAGTAGAGGGGAAGTGGTGGATTTCAAGCGATCGCTTACTTTCCTCCAGTCCGTGACTACTTTGTTACGAGAGGGTTCGTCCTTGTCAGGGAGTCCGTCGCGAGGGACCAGTTTCATGACAACTGGTCGGTGGTCGGAAGTCAGTTCGTCCATCGCCTCTATCGAATCCAACCGTGGGTTGATATTCTTTAGAAGCGCTATGTCCAATACGTCAGGGGTATGGTTGGGGTCGTGAGGGTAGTGGGTGGGAGTCGTCGGGGCGATGACATCAAAGTTTAGGACGGGCAGAGGTCAAACAAATGTCTGCCTCGGAACGTGGTACTGGTACTATTCCAGGCCGGATGTTTAGCGTTGAGATCACCTGCTATGATAACGGATTCACTCAGGCCAAAAAGAATTGAAAGATCATCAGAGAGCAGTTTGAGACCGTCTACTGACGAGGTCGCGGTGGGCGGCATATAAGCCGAAACTATCGTGATCGGTCGATGACCTGACATGCCTAGTCTGCAATTCTGCATGCAGACACTCTTGAAGTGTCACGAGAGAGTTGGAGGATCGAGAGGGATACAATATAGAGGGGTTCTATAATAGATCAAGGTGCCGCCCCTGTAGCATCGAGACCTGTCATTGCAAACTATGCGATAGTTCGCAATTGACGGGTTTCGATGACTGGGCTTGAGGAAGGTTTCCTGTACTAGGAGAATATCTAACTGATTGTCGTGGAGGAACTCAGCGATTTCGTCTTGTTGTCCCCTAACGCGTCTAGTGGATTAGCTACGGCGACCACTGTAGTGGCCGCGGGTTTAGGGGGCGCGCGAGTGGTGGCGGCGGGAGCGGCTTTAGGAGCTGGCTCGGGCGCGGGAGGCGCGGTATTAGCGGCGGGTGCCTGTTGAGCGCGTTGAGCAAGAAAACGGGGGTCCATCAGAGGTTGAGGAGGGGGAGGAGGAGCCATATATTGGCCGAAGGCAGGGAAGGCCTGCTGGTGATTGAAATAATTCCACGGACTGGACCTTTGAAGGCTCAGTCGCTGCGGAGGTTGGGACAGGGTAGGGGGGTACCTAGGGTGCTCTCGCTGTTGCCTTGCGTCGAAACGCTTGGTCAGTTTGAAGGAAGAAGACTTGGGAGCCTTTGGACAGCCACGGTAGTTGGCTGGATGTCCCTGTTGGCCGCATAAAGGCTTCTACATACTGGCGCGACTTGTCGTGCGACGCGATTCTGCGATAGATATATATCCGTAGAACAATTTCTATGAAAACGCGCGCGACACTACACACAGGAGCGACGTGTCGCCCCGCGAAACAGATATATCGCGTAACGTGATGCGTCTTGTGTAGGCTGTGCAGACTGACGCGATATCGCGGCCACACCATACGAAATTATACATTTTGTATGGCGTCGCTGCGATATCGCGTGGCTAGCGCGACGCGACACAAGAGAGTATAAATGGTGGTGCAGTCCATCCAGTATCTCTCTGTTGAGACCCCAAGTCACCTTTGCCGCACATGCCAGCTGCTTGTAGATGTCTGCAGCCTTTTTACAGGTCGCAGACACGTGCGCGTTGAAGGTGAGTTTGGAGTCTATTGTGAGACCTAACAGTTTGACCTGTTCGACCAGGTTCAGCCTCGTGTCCGACATGTACAGTATCGGAACGTCGTACTTCAGCTTTCTCGTTAACACCATCGCATTTGTTTTGTGCGCGGCGAAACGTAGCTTATTCTGGACGCCCCATTCCGATACTATGTCTAGCGTGTCGTTGGCTGATTGCTGCAGGGGACCGGCTGTAAGGTTGAAGGAAGGCTTGGCAGTATACTCCCATACTCGCCAGCTTGTGTAGGAGCGAATCTAGGATAAGGTTCCAAAACGTCGGTCCGGCAATTGAGCCCTGGACGCATCCTTTCGTGGTACCCTTCTCGCTGGTCGCTCTGGCGTAGTTGACCCTGATGTTCCGGTCTTCCAGGTACGAGGTGACGAGAGCGTAGATGTTCTTGGGACAGCTCTTGGCCACCATCTGTCGTTTGAGTGCTGGCCACCACGCGTTGTCGAAAGCGCCCTCTATGTCCAATGATATCAAAAGCACGATCTTTTTGGCTTTGATTTCGGCTCTTACGTGGCCCATTAGGGCATAGAGGGCGTCCTCGGTTCCGCGCTGCGGCATGAAACCGTACTGGTTTGTGTTAAGGGTTGGGAGGAAATGCCACTGGAGTCTACCTACTAGGAGTTTCTCTACGATCTTTCCTAGGACCGAGAGCAGACCTATTGGCCGGTACGACTTTGGGCTGGTGTAGTCGTCCTTTCCTGGCTTACGGAGAATGCACACGTGGGCGACCTTCCACTGCTTCGGGAAGTGTGACAGCGACAGGCATCTATTGGCTATCGCTAAGAACACTTCCCTATCGCAGTTTATTGCCGCTGTGCAGATGTCTGCTGTTAATCCGTCGGGACCGGGAGCTTTTTTCGGATTTTGGTTTTGGAGAACCATTTCCAGCTCCGCAGTCGTGAAAAGACGGATCGTCTGCAGACAGACCTTGGGGGTTCTTCTCCTCCGCCAGCCTGCGCAGGTCAGTGTGGTATGGCTGTTCGGCATCCGTTGAGTCGTCGGGGTAGAAGGTTTGTGCCAGAAGATTCGCGGATTGCTCCGTACTGAGCGTCTCACCTGCGGTGTTTCTCAGGAGTGCGTCGTCCTGCCTTCTAGCTGTCTTCCTTAGTACCCTGTAGATGCCGTCCCACATGCTCTCTCGGTCCTGCTTAGAGCAGAACTCCTTCCAGTTGGCCGTGGCGGCTTCCGTTGCTGTTGTTGTGTAGTTCAGTTTTGCCGTCACGTACTCTTGGTTTTGATGGTCTCCGGCTTGCGGCTGCATTTCGGATCCTCCTCTTCTTCGTCAAGGCGTCTTTCTTGAGACGCTCTAGAGAAGGGCTCCACCATGGGGGCTTTGCGTCGTGTTTGGGCGACCCCAGTTTTGGGATCGCACTCTCACATGAGCGGTGGATGGTCTGTGTGTATGTCGTGATAATCGTCTCCAGATCCTCTGGGTTCGAGACTTCCGAGACTCCGACCGGTGTTATGCCTGAGACCGCCAGGCTGGTCTTGAAATGGGTGCTGAAGTCAGACCACTTTGCCTTCTTGGTGTTGTAGATGCGCGTCGAGATTGGCCTTAAGGGTTCCAAGGCCTTTTCTAAGCGCATCGAGAAGGTAATTGCATTGTGGTCTGATGTTGTAAGACTTCTTTCTACACGCCACTCCTCGACCTTGCCTAGCAGCGACAGGCTGCATGCCGTCACATCGACGATGCTGGTACACCACCTGTCTCCTCTGTAGGTCTCGAACGTCGGTGTTTGGCCCGTGTTTAGGATGTGGAGATCCCGCTCATCGAGGAAAGAACTGTACGCTGCCCCGCGATGGTTTTCGGAAACACTTCCCCACCACTGGCTCCAGGCGTTAACGTCTCCTCCCACTATTGTGTTGCTAGTGTGTAGTTTTTGTGTAATGTTTTGTGTCTCTGAAAGGTATGGTTCGATGTCCTGGTCACCCTCGAAATAGACCGATAGCACTCCAAAGCTGAGCTGACCCACCTTGAGTAATGCAGCGGCGATGTTCTCAGAAACAAGCTGGGGGTCATGAATGACCTCCAGGTTGTTTCCAAAAACAACGATCGCTGCCTTAACTGGTTTTTGGCGGTTGAGGCTGCACTGGATGACTTGCGTGCCAGGTGTTTGTTTCATCACACCTGTTCTTCCTACATAGGGCTCTTGAACAAGTTCTACTGAAATTCCCCTTGCCTGGGCCGCCATTTGATATTATAGATTCATGCGCAGATATTTGCGATGCGTTGCGAATTCGCAGTTATGTGTGGGAGCCTTAAGTGACGTAGGTGTAAGCGGTAACACAGATGAACAAAAAAGCGACTTTATTTTATACTAAGCTGCATAATTAAGTTTTATTATCTCTATGTAAAGTTATTATTTTTGTGATTTTTGATATTGGAAATATTTTTTTTTTTATGTTAAACATTACATTACGTAGTTTTATTCATTCAAATATGTTTCGGCTACTTATTTCTATTAGAATCCAATGGGTGTCATTGGCTATTGCGTTTTCAAATGTTGTCAACAATTAAACTATTACAGTATGTGCTCCTTCGAGCTATTATTGATCGAAGATGTGCTCAGAAGCATTCTAAACCCTCTCGAAAACATTTCGTTTATTCGGATTTATTACAAAGTAAAATAAAATCACAAGCAATATAGTAAGTCATTGCAGCGTGACTCTTATCTCATTGTTATAAGGTATAAATTAGTTAACAACTTAATCAATCATGCTGGCAAGCGTTTTTCCAAATGTTGGGGTCAGATGATTATAATTCTGTAAAGCCATATTTGTTATGGCCGCGAATCATATTTAGATCAACATACAGCCTGTTACTGACCTGCAAATTGCAAAAAACGTAAGAAAATTTGAATTTGGCGGGCTAACTTAGCACATCCCACTTAACGTGCTTTTGGAGGCACGAAGCACAGTGTATAATTTTGGCGTAGTTGTGGCCAGGTATACATATTTTATGTAATAATTCGAAAGATCTTGTGATACTTATTAATTGGTGAAAATTCCTACAGTAAAATTGTCTATACTTTCAGAGAAATATTTTTTTTAGTGAAAGGTCAGCGACCTCAAAAAAACATTAATATTTTTTTTTCTCCTAAAGTGTTACTGGTATCGTTTTTTTTTAATAACACCAAATAACGTAACATCTGAATATGTATTCATATAAAAAATTACGGAGCTAGCTTTGATAGTTTATGAAATATGTGAAAATTTCTTAATTTCACTTTTTATCGATTTTTCCTTACCCCTATCATTACCGCATTTTATTCTTTGCTATAAATATGGGCACAACTGTTGTTTATCATGTCCTAAAAAATTACACACGTAACCCAAAGGACTAGTGAGAAAAAGCGTTTCTAAATATTTCAGAAATTACTATGGAAATAGGGTTGTCCAAATGTTAAACCAAGAAAAATTAAAGTTATATTTTGTCGATGTCGTCATTACCGCAATCTATGTATACTTCGTCTGACGATAACACGATGTTGATATCGTCATTATCGTCAGAATCACATTCGAATTCATCAACCGATTTTTGCAACAACGGGTCACCGTGGATGAGTACGTTATCCATTGTCGGTTTTAAAAGTTTTAGAACTTTTTCCGGAATCTTAGCATGTTTCTTGTTTTTTTGTCTCTTGTCAATTGACAAACTCGACAAAAGCGGGTCAGAAGACTCTAAAGCTCGGTGAATCAAGTCAAAGACTGTTGTTTCGCGATTGAATTTACGAGTGTGATGCTCACGATCGTAACGCCAAAATTTGTTGCGTGATTCACCGGCTTGTTCTGAGAGCATTCCTATTGGTATAGATATAGAATCTATAATTTGTGCACCATGCATTAAAATTTTGTGAATGGTGACAGACATATTGTACCAACTGTATTTTTGTACATATTTTGTTGCAACACCATTGCAAAAGTCCTGAAACTTCTTAGAATCTATTTCTAAGCCGCATGATAAAGCCACCAGAATTGTATGTAGGTCATTGACGAGCCATTCTTCAATACCTAAAATATTGGCAAAAGTCAATCGATTTGAATCAGACAAAGCCGTACGGGCAGTGTTCCCGTCGTTGGTTGTACCCGAATTCGGACGAACTACGTCAACCAATAAGCCCATTTTTTGTCTGATTTCATCTTGTATTTGTTTTTTTTTCTCTTCTACAATTTTATATTCTGGGGATTTTTTTGCAACTCGCCACTTTTGCACGGCAGGGTCATTTTTATAACCCAAATGTAAAAGGAACTCAAAAATTCTTATCCATGCGTGCAATGGGCTAAGTCCATGACTTAAAGCTTCCTGATTTACAGGTTTTTTAGATATCATATCTAAATTTTTGAATTCGCTACAAGTAGCTCCACAACAGGCACACCGTAATTGTGATGTTGTGTTTGTAATGGCATTAAACACCTTTCCATCTATGATGGTTAAGTATAGTTTTGGGTCTCCAATAACTGTTTTTCCTAAAGAGTTTTCAGCAAAAATCGGCGACAGATTCTTTATTTCTTCTTCAACTCGGGTTTTTTCGTTTAAGATAAGTTGTGTCGTTTCTGGCTTATATTGGATTCGTATTGGGCGACAAAATCTGAAAGATTGGGGATTCGGATTGATCCATAATACATAACCGTCGTCAGTTTTTATACGTAAAGGTATGTATGTGGTTGCAAACAGGCAATGTTCATCATCGTCTCCATCACTGAAGCTTTGTTTGTAGACAGATTGCCCAGTAGTTCCGTCAAAACCCCATGAAGCCTCGAATATACAATGGAGTGTACCTATTTTTTTTTGTTTGCAGTACTCCGAAACTTTTTGGTCGCACACGTCAATAATTCGACGAAAAGTGTGCATAACTAAATCTAATAACGGTACTGTTGCTTCCCGTTCTGATATTTGTATATCCACATCGGGATAACATAACTTTTTGACCATTTGAATTTTGTAGTAGGGAGGGTAAATATTAGATCCACGAGATTTGGCTCCTTCACGAATACTAATATAGTCTTCAACAGATAGGTTTCTTTCTATAATTAAGCATAGAGCTTCATTAGGTGGTTCATCAG
The DNA here is from genome assembly GCA_963921375.1 of Tiliacea citrago. Lineage (NCBI taxonomy): Eukaryota > Metazoa > Arthropoda > Insecta > Lepidoptera > Noctuidae > Tiliacea > Tiliacea citrago. The sequence continues at coordinate 5,739,533 of OY992783.1, forward strand.
TTTTTTGACTTGACCTTATTAGTTTGGCAATTTTGGTAGACTCGGTTGAAGATTTTAGACACTCTTGAATAACAAATTCAAAGTCACTAGCAGCAGCTTTTCCTAATTTATTACCTGTTTCATCAACTACAATTTTTGAAAACACCTTGATCAGAGAGTCCGAAGGGTAGTTCTCTAATTCTTGTTCCAGAGATTTTCTTATGCGTCGCTGACTACGATCGCTAACATTATCATACTGATTTGATCTAGAAGTAGAAGGAACATCAAATGACTGTCTTAACTTCTTCTGAGGCTGAAGGTATTATTTTTATGAAACTTGTTGCAGGTTCCTCCTCAATGCTTTGGTTTTCGCGACTTTTGTAGTTAATTTGATGTAATGTTTCGTGAAGTTGAAGATTAGATGTAGAAGAAAGCCATTTTTTATTTTTAGCTAAAAAGGTTTTGCGATTCCTACTAGAGGCTTTGTAAAGCTGTTCGCATTTGGAAATAAACTTTGTAGTTTTTTTTTTAAAGATGTGGAATTCTATTTGTGTGTGATTAGGAATACCCTTAGGGTAAATCGCACTCAAAACTATTTTTGCTCTTTCGTTTTCGGGAATATCCAGAGGTCGCGATTTGGTTCCTTGCAAATGAGCACTATTTTCTAATATCTTGAATAAGTCAAGATGCGTATGTTTGTGAGGCGTTATTGATGATTTAGGCACTTGTCGCTGATCATCTTGAAGGTCAATATTCTCTTCCCTTAAGTCACTCGGTTGAGACCCGAAATGACAAGCCCCAGGAGAACGGGTCAATTCCTCCTCAGGAAAAATATCTGACTGGTCCGATTCCATCGTTTCTAAATTCCGTTTAGGAAACAGTAAAATAATTAGTGGCTGCTCCCCTGCGTTACCGGGTAGGCTACCGTGCCACTAATAGATTCACGGGTACGAAAAGACAACTCAAACATAAGCCCGAAGGCATCTATCTGTATGAAGCTACGGAAGTTTCGTATTGATGGGAGTTTTAGCCAGTAAAAACTGTTACCGCCTTCACCACGTGGAGGTACTCCCAGCTTATGTTGTTAAAGTTTTGTCTTTTGTATTTTAGGAAAGTATAACTTTATGGCATATGAAGGTCATATAGTATCAATATCAATAAAAATAGTAGTAAAAAATATTCAATTGAATTGAGAACCTCCTCCTTTTCCGAAATAGGTTAAAAATGTTACGGATGGTTTTGCGAGTGTGATAAATAATCATAGTATACTTCAATTGACGATTTTATTAATGCCCAGAATAAATAAATCAAATGGTTAAGAAGGTTAGTGACAACCCTAGACAAAAATTTGAAAAATGATATCTCATCAGTCCTTTATTATTTTTAGCTGATATTTTTTATTCAAATGTATTATTATGTCGTACATATTTTGCATCAAAAAGAAAATGCGGTAATTTAAAAAGAGACCGAAAAAAATTATTAATGTTTTTTGCTAAAAACATTTATTACGTCTTAATTTTTTTTTTTTTTTTAAAAAAAACGTTGCCCCACTAGGATTTTCTCCTGTATCGTGGGTGCGTTTACAAACATATAAACTCACATACACAAACAGCCAGACCCGGAACAACTACTTGTAGGTCATACAAATATTTGTTCCGTGCGGGAATCGAACCCGCGACACGCTGCGCGGCAGTCAATCGCTTAACCACTGCGCCAACCGTGCCGTCAAAATTAACCGTATTACGTGTCTAGTTTTTAGCAACATTATAGTTTTTCATTCTCTTAATGAGAAGATACTTAATTTATTAGTAACTGATGTATCTGAAAGAAAATATTGCATTTCTATGGTTTTTATGGGTTTTTCTCGATAATTGAAATTTAACCAAAACTACTTTAAAAAAAATTGTCGGTGTCTTTGTCAAGCCTCCAAATAGTAAAAGCTATCAAATAAACACATAAACTGTACTTGGCCACAACTAAGCCAAAATTACACACTGTGCGAAGGGATCTTCGTATGCAAAAATGGTCACCCATCTACGGACCAACCTCAACTATCTAATAAAAGTGAAATAAACTAATATAAAATAATAATTTCTCCATTTCAAATTATAAAAGACCTTGCAAATGTTAATCATTCTAATTTATACCTTATCGCAATTTGATAAGAGTTACATTGGAATGACTTGGTTTTGTCGGCTGGCGGCACGGTCAAAAGAAATAGGTACCCTTTTGAAGCCACCGCCATGCCGCAAGCCAGGCGCTCTGCGCCTAGCTGTACCTGTACCTATATTATTCGTGGATTTTGACTCAAAATTCGAATCTTTTATAATTAACCTACTTCACAAAAAGGAGGAGGTTCTCAAGTCAGTTGTATTTTTTTCATGTTTGTAAGTAGTACCTCATCAGTACTCCGCCGTTTATAAACAAATTTGGAAAATTCTTTTTTTATTTGAAGAGATTATACTTCAAAATTGGTCCCAGTTTCCATGAGCAGGATCCATGAAGAACTGAGGGAACTTCTCAAATATTACTTATAGAGATTTTTATATTATCATCAACAAGTCAATCATTTGCATTCAGAAAGTATCATCTAATGAAGTGGAACTGATGAAGACCACAGACGGCCACCGGAACTCCGTAATAAAACAATGATCTTAGCCGTGTATGGGCTTACTGGAATGTAACCTCAACCGTTATTCTAAAGGTTTTCGAACATGTTTCGTTAATTATTTAATATTTTGTTAAAAAATCAATGGTGAACTTAATGTGATGAAGCAATCTTTGAAGATAGTATCAATTTTATCAAAAATAATTTGTATCTTCGGAAATAAAAATTAACCGGTTTCAAGCCCTGCGTAGGAGTATCGGTATGTAAAGATGGTCACCCATCCACGGAACAACCCCGGCAAGCGTAGCTTAACCTGATGGATTTGACCCGTGCGGCTGTTTTTAGTTTATTACTTAGAATTTAAAAATAAATAATAAAATAATCATTTCTACATTTCAAATTATAAAAGACTGCAATTGTCAATCATCCTAATTTATACCTTAACGTAATGCGATAAGAGTTACATTGCAATGACTTGGGAACTTGGTTTTGGCGGTTAGGCGGCATGCTCAAAGGATTATATTATCTTTTTGAAGCTGCCGCAAGCCCATAAATCAAGTCGCGCGCCGTGTCGCGCTGCGTATCGCGCGACGCGCGCCGCGACACGAGGGTTTAAAAGGCGGTGCTTCCTAATCTGAGCTCAGTAGTGGATGATCTTCGTCAGAGGACAAAGGCAGGTCTGTGCGGGTTTGCTGAGCGAGGTTAGGTTCGATTTCCCGGTCGGTCGACTTAACCCAACCTTTTTTTTTTGTTCGCGGGGTGGCAAATTCTCATGGATATCCTCCGCCCTGGGCCGGGCTGAGGGGTCTGTCAGACTCTTACTGACTAAAAACCACCAGTGTTATACGCAACGCCATACAAAATGGCATTTCGTTCGTAAAGTGAGTCATTCCATCTAATTCTAGGGATTGACACTATTGCCAGCTCACTCCAAGTCCACTTTCATCTAAGTTTTCGCGGTGAGATTTTTACAGAATAGGTCAAGGCCTGTGCGTGTTTGCTGAGCGTGGTGGGGTCCTAGAAGAGTTAGGTTCAATATTACATAAATATGATTCATTCAAATATTTTTTGACTAAGTAAGTACTGCACCCTAATTGCGTAACACAGTTTGAATCGGAATCGGAATGATTTTGAAGTATATTGCTAATCCATTGCTTCATATGTTAGAAAAATTTATCTGCTCAACTATGTAAATAACGCAATGAATTTTGTTGAACTGTCAAATTGAAACCGATTCCTACTGATAGTGTGTTAAGCAATTAGCCCGCTGATTTCTATTAGATTCCAATGGATCTCATTGGCTATTGCGTTTTTTACCCGTTGTAATCATTCGCTAAAATAAAATTGTAAGCAAAATACCGTGGAATGGGGTGTCATTGATCAATTTCGAAATTCAAATGGCCGTATTTTCTAAAATACAAACGTACCGAAGACGAAAAAAAAATAGGAATATCGGTTTTTACTATACAATCGATACAATGAATTCGTTTTTTTTTTAAATAAATAATATGTCGATGAAAAATATAAATGTGAGTGATCAATGTTAAACCGTACGTGGGGTTACTTTGATACCCCCTAGTCTTTTCACGGCAAATGAAAGTAACCCCTTCAAACGATACTTTTTCGAAAGAACAAAAAAAATCTGTTAAGTGCAAGAAAAGATATTAATTTTTTTTAAGTTTTGGGGTGACATTGATCAAGGCAATAAAAAATATTTATTGAAAAATCAACTTTATTTTAACGTTTCATTGAGATCAGTTATATTAATTGTAAAAACATAATTAGGAACATTAATCAGTTAATATCTTAAATGTTAAATTAAAATAGAAAAATATACAAAAATCAAAACCAACAAACAACAAGAACATTAATCAGCCACCATCTTAAATCTACATTTCTTGAATATTAATTTCAAATGGAAAAATAAAAAAGTCACCCTCCTCTACAGGTTTTGGTAAAAACAAGACAATATCGTCGTGGTCTATTTCAGAAATATCATTCGGAATTCTTTTAAATTTCTTTTTATGTCCAGCTGATTTAAAACCTTCAACAAGTAAAGGATCTGTTTCAGTAATTTGGCAAACATATTTGTAGGTCTTTTTACCACGTCTCGAAAAGAATTTCACCAATAAGAATCTTCCTAAAGTGCACTCTGTCTGCTCGTCTTCGTATTCTACTATATCTTCGTCAGGGTCATTTTCAATCAGTTGTCTATCCGAGATTTCCTCACTGTGTACACCTGCAGCTCCGGCTTGAGATGAACCCGATTCAAACAATGCTTGTATTTCTATTTCTTGATGATCGGAATCTGAGGCGTTCTGTTCATTACTTTGCTGATTTTGAGATTGGGACGCTTCCTCTCTCGTTGCAATACTTTTTCCAGGAGCTACATCCAAACGTCTCTTTCTTCTTGCAGGTTGGTTTGAAGTGCTTCCATATCTTGATTCCTTCAAGAAATCTGTCAAAGTGCTTTCAACTTCGTGTTCTTCAATGTGTTCCCTTGGAAGGCGATTAAGAACCTTTTGTTTGTTGAAAGGATAAATGCCAGTTGCACAAAATCCGCTCATGATATTACGTTTGACCCCGGAACTTATGTCTATATAAGGAGAATTTGGTTATGGTTGAGCTTGATCCATTTTTTCGAGAGCTTTTGTCAGAAGATACGGGAATGTATCCTTAGGAACAGTTGCCAATTTAGCATTTTGCATTTTCCAATTTGTCAGCACTTGGCGCCAGGCTGTTTTCATTGGGCGGAAGAACGCCACATCCAGAGGTTGGCATATGTGCGTCGAATGTGGCACTAAACATACAAAATCAATGTTATTTTCACCACAAAGTTTTATGACCTCTTCATCTAAATGAGAAGAAAGATTATCACCAATAAGAACTTTACGTCCATGCAATCTTTTTGCATGAGGCAAAAAACTACTTACAAACCAATCTCTGAATGTTGGGGCATCCATCCAACCACTGACTGTACGGTTAAATCGTGATCCTGCTGAGCAACAAGGCTGATTGCAATTTGGTGGACCGCATGGAGCTCTCTCTTTCCACGTGTCATAAAGGTGTAGACTTTTATATATGATATAGGGTGGTAAAAGCACCCCATCTGCAGACCCACAAATCATTATCGATGTAGCACTCTTAGAAAAATTCATCGCCTTTTCCGGGTATTTGACACCTCTACGATATATCCCTATCTTCTTCCCTGGATCATCACTTAAGTTAGACTCGTCGTAATTGAAAATATTTGAGTCAGGCACACCTTCCACAGTTCTTTCAAGGTTGTTGAAATATTCCTCGATACTTTCAGGGGATACTGCGGCTCGAGCTCGTTTGATATTAGTAGCAACTCGTTTCGAATACTCGTTTTTGTGTCGCTTCAGTAGCGAGTATGCCCAGTCTTGTCCAGGAAGGTTGTTTTTAAATTTAGAAACTGTTCTGCCTTGTCTGTCTAAAAGAATTTTAGCAAACATGCGCAAATCTAAGATTGTAAGGGGATATCCCCACTCCGAACATTTGGCACAAGCTTTCAATATAGATTTCTCTTCATTTTCAGAAAATACTGGCTGAGCACCCGGCTTTTTTATAAATTTTCCGTGGTATTTGTTGAAAATCGTACCATACGGTTTTTTAAATTTCTCGGAAGCCCCACGTAAGGTCATACGACCTTCTACAACTGCAACTACTGCTCGTTCTAACACGTCTTCATTATAATTCCGATAGGCGCGAGCGCCTAAACGCTTCGTGTATGTTCTTGGCATAGCGCTGAAAGCAAGAAAAAAGCATATAAAGCAGCCATCATTGCAAATATATTGATAATTTATGTTAAAAAAGCACAAACAGCAAAATTGCTAGGTATTGGGGTGACATTGATCAATGACCAAAGTGACCCCATGCCTGTGATCAATGACACCCCGTTTAAAAGTTAAACCGCCAGTGAATGAAATTATTGAAGTTAGAATACAAAACACAACTTCTTTCTCAAGCTAATTAAACACATAAAAATATAAACTATCATTTTTTTTAGCACCTTTCATACCCAATCTGGTACCCTTGAAGTTATTTTAACCCTTAAAATAGTTTAAACACAATACTCACAGTTTTTTATGAAAATCTCCGGTAGCGATCAGAAGGCCAATTCTACTAATTAAAAAACGTTCAAATTCAAGTCGCAGTGCCGCAAAAGTTCCAAAATGTCACAAAAGGTATTTTACTAAACCAAAAAAGCAAGTTAAACGTGACGTTTAACTGCAATGAGATTGCGACTAGACCGAAGCAAAATAATGTACCAGAACGGTATTCTGCTAAATTTTCGAATTGACATTGTAAAAAAATTTGGTATTCCACTAAAAATAAGAACGTCAAAACTGACGTAAGCATGAGATTATTTGTTGACCGGACTGTGACTAATAATTTTAGCTTCTGCTAGTTAGATATCTATAAAATATATATATATAGCTGCATAGTTATTATATAAGCGTATGTATAAAACAGGACAGACGTTTTGTGTATTTTTTTGTTTGTGAAGTGTTTGGATATTCTGTTATAGTTGGATAATTATTTAAAAAGGAGTGGTTTTCGTTTGCGGCATGTTTGCGGTTACTTTATTTAACCCTGGCGCAACGTGCAGACTATGCAGCGGCGTCAGAAAGACGGAGAGAACGCCGCGCCGTCGTCGTCGCCTTGCAACGGATGCATTTTCCATGAGCGACCGAGAGTGTGTGAAGACCTACAGGTTCACTAAGTCGCTCGTGGCGAATAACGAAGCTGACGCCGCACATCCTTTGGGAAAGGCGCAAAGATGGACTCGATGCTCGCCAAGGTGAGTCTTAGTTACTTACACACATATTATTTATTGACAAGCAACTAGGCAGCTAGATTCCAAACATTACATTATCTACTTTTTGTAGGTACTGATAACCCTGGCGTTTTACGCCAGCGGGTTCTATCAGAATTTGGTAGGCCAGCACTGCTCCCATTCAGTTTCCAAGCCGAACGTCTGTAGGGCGGTCAAACAAGTGACTCTGGCCCCGAACCATCCACATGTATTTAGAAAGCATGTGCCTTTCCCTTTGACAAGGGGGTGCCCAAGAAAGGGCTAGGAGTAGGTAAGTCTAAAGACTAGCGCGTATATGATAGCCACATACGACGGAATTTAGTCAAGTTAGTTATACGTCGACATCGCTTGCAACAACTTAACAAAACATCAATATATTTCTGTACTATACCTATGTAATTTTATTAAATAAATTCTCTAAATGATGCTTAAAACCGTCTTAAAATCCGTTACGTAGTTTAAATGAACAACGCGGTCTGTAATGTAATGATGATGCACGGCAATATTGACAATACAATATTATACCTATTCTCTGCATTTTAGATTCTATGCCAAATTTGGATTCCCGGGGGTGGTTGGCTGCATTGATGGTACTCATGTCTGCATCATAAAACCATCAGAACACGAAGATGCCTATTGCTGCCGGAAAGGCCACCCACTGAACGTGAGAAAGAGAACATGAGGATACTAAGTAGCTACATCAATCTTAACACTTACTGTGTTAAGATTGATGTAGCTACTTAGTACCTACTACCCAGCGGCTACAATGGCGGGGTGCGACGCCTGTTCTATCAGGGCGGGCCCATTACCTCGTTAAGTCAAAAATATTTAATTAGATAGAAGACAACTTAGCAAAATAAATATTGTAGGAAGTAGGCATGACACACACGCGCCCGCTTCCCGCTGCACTATCGCCCCGTCCGTCGCCCACACCCCTTTCCGCGCCCGTCAGTCCGGCTGAAATCACGATCGCAAACGGCTCAATTTTTGCACTGTTCTAATCACACAACTAAAAATTTTCAGCGTTTTGTATTGTGTGGACTAATATATTGTTATTTTTGTGTCGCAAAAGTTTATTTCATTTGATTCAACCTACAATAATAATTTTCAGATATGTGATGCAGAGATGAATATAATACTTTGCGTCGATCCATCTAGCCCCGGGAGTTCACACGACTCGACCATTTGGAGGGATCACCTAGATTTAAGTTAAATCGGTAAAGTTATCCATTTCTTTACCGACTAACCATTGTGTACATACAAATAACTCGTTTCTGCTTACCCCATGGGAAAATGGCGTGAGTTTATGTATGTTTTCTTTGCTTACCAATTAAATTGAGGTCGGCGATCAGTTTTGAATTCAGCTAAGTACCAGTAGTTGGATTCAGATGATACCTATCCACGGACCGACTGCGCGTGACCTGCGTAGCTTAACTTTGATCGATGGACTTGTGCGGCTGTTACTTAGCCTCGAGCCCCTCATAAGTATTTTTTAATAAATAAGATTGAGTTTTTTTTGTAATATACATATTGTTTATTAATTAACAAAATAAAAGTGAAAAAAAACAAAGCCGGTGGCGCATCGCTTGTGTGAAGCACGGCGCGCGTCAACAAAGCCCTGAAAGGAAACACAATTTTATTTTATACATATTATTTATTAAATAAGATTGTTTTATTTTAAACGCAGCGTTTTATTTACAAAACAACAAATGGTAGGGGAAGCTCAGAGGATTTTTCAGCAAGCATATTCAGAACGACATATTCGTTCTGAATATGCTTGCTGAAAAATCCTAACGTAGTATATATATATATCCAATTCTCGACTTCCACGCGAACGAAGTCGCGGGCAGAAGCTAGTTTGTAATACGTTCATAAATAACATTTACATACTTTAGCCATTATTGGATACTACTCGGCAATTCTTATGCTGCTGAAGTGGGTACGTACATATGATCGTGGATAGCGAGCGCGCGAGATGCATACAGCAGCGAAAACGGTAACGTGCGGTTAGCCCAGTGGCATCTAACGGACTGGCGAGCCGGCGAAGCGCGACGAAGCGAGAGGGGTCTCGCTCGCTCGCTGCGCGGCCGCCGCAGCCGGTCAGTGACTCACGCGCTTGCTATTCACCTATTATCCACTAACAATAAAATCTGTACGTCCGTGGCATTTCATACATTCTGTTATTATTGTATAATAGTATCTAGTTCATGTGTATACAGTTTTGTCAGTATTTCTTCCTACATACGACTAGCGACGCTACACCACCCCCCTCTTGAGACCGTCAAGGGCGATAGTAGTCGGAAAAACGCACCCTACGGCCTGATCGTGTCCTTTTGATATTGTCGTCTTCGGTCGTCGGCGTTAGATTGATGACTGGTGTGTCATGTTGAGTCTGTTTTTGTCTGTGTTCGTTATAGATAGTTGTGTTGTTGTGTGTTATCGTGGTGTGTGAGTCTTGAAGTATGTAGGCTGGTTTCACTCGGTCCACCGATACTGAGACTGTTTTTCCCTTAAGGAGGAGTTTGAATACTTTGTCACCTCTCTCTAATATTTTATGTGGCCCTGTGTATGCTGGTTGGAATGACCCGGATGACGCGTTGTCTCTTAAGAAGACGTGCGTTGCGGTGGCCAGGTCCTTAAATACGAATACGGCCCGACTATTAGAATGTCGTGATGCTGGGGACGGTTGGATATTCCTGGCAAACATGCGTAGTCTTGATACGTAGTCGGTCATCTCCGTGTTGCCCATAGCTTCTGGTTCAAAGAAATCTCCAGGTAGACGCAATGTTTCGCCGTATACCAGTTCAGCCGGTGTTGCCTGTACATCTTCTTTGTACGCGCTTCGGATACCTAAAAGAACCAGTGGTAGGGATTCAACCCAGTTTTGGTTCCCGTGGCAGGTAATGGCTGTTTTTAGCTGTCTGTGTAACCGCTCAACCATGCCATTACAGGCAGGGTGGTAAGCAGTTGTCTTTCTGTGTTCGAATCCAGCTATTTCCGACAGGTGCTTGAACAGGTTTGATTCGAATTGCCTGCCACGATCCGTTACAATTTTTGTAGGACAGCCGAAGCGTGCGATCCAACCGTACAAAAGGGCGTTAGCCACGGTTTCAGCTGTGATATCTTTAATTGGTATTGCCTCAGGCCATCGCGTGAAGCGATCTACAGCGGTGAGGCAATACCGGAAACCATGAGAGATTGGCAATGGCCCGATCATATCTATGTGGATGTGCATAAAACGTGATCGAGGCAGTTTGAAGTTGCCAAGGGTTGCAGAGACATGGCGAGTGATCTTCGCACGTTGGCATGCCAAGCAGTTTCGCGTCCATTCTTTGCAGTCTTTCTTCACTTCGGGCCACACGTAACGCTCTGCTACCAGTTTGGCACTATCGTTGGCTCCTGGGTGGCTCAACGAATGTAGATTGTCGAAGACTTGGCGGCGATGTTCTTTCGTGACATATGGCCTTGGTGTCTTGCTACTCTCATCGCAGTACAGTTCAGACAGTGTTCCCGGCAGTGTAATTTTTCTCAGTTGTAGTGACGTTTCCCCGTCGAGCAGCTGTTTGAGCTCTAAATCGGAACTCTGGGACTTGGCTAGTACGGTTAAGTCGATAGGCTGAGCGATTGCCTCCACTCGTGACAGGGTATCGGCGACAACGTTATCCTTTCCCGAAATGTGCCTGATATCTGTGGTAAACTGCGAGATAAAATCGAGGTGTCTGAACTGTCGTGGTGAGCAATTCTCCTTTCGTGTATGAAACGCGTAACAGATGGGTTTGTGGTCTGTGTAGATAACAAAATCTCTGGCCTCGACCATATGTCGGAAGTACTTAATCGCTTCATATATCGCGAGCAGTTCACGGTCGTAAGGAGAGTACTTTTGCTGAGTTGTGCTTAACTTTCGAGAAAAGAAAGCTAAAGGTTGCCATTCCTCATCCTTTAACTGCTGAAGGACTGCACCCATGGCGGTATCGGAGGCGTCTGTTACTAAGGCTAGTTTGGCTCCGCAGTCAGGATGCGCTAACATTGCTGCACCGCAGAGACCTGTTTTGCAAGCTGTAAATGCGTCGTCTTCCTTTGCTGTGAAACTGACAGGATGCGAGCCTTTAACCGAGCCTTCTAAAAGTTTGTTCAGCGGTGCCTGGTGTTGAGCCGCCTCTGGAATGAACCGCCTGTAAAAGTTGACCATCCCTAGAAACCTTCTTAGTTCTCGCACTGTTTTCGGAGTTGGGAAGCTGTTGATGGCTTCAACCTTTTCTGGTAAAGGTTTAGTGCCACCTGATGTAATTTGGTAGCCTAAAAATGTTACCTGTGAGACTCCAAATACGCATTTTGATGTGTTTATTACCATCCCATACTCTTGTAATCTGGAGAACAGCTGACGTAGGTGATCCTCGTGTTCTTTCTGGTCTTTTGAGTAGACCAAAAAGTCATCTAAATACCCAAAACAGAAATCCAGGCCTCGCAGCATTTCGTCGACAAAACGTTGGAAAGTTTGCCCTGCATTGCGCAGTCCAAACGTCATATGAGGAAACTCATATAGACCGAATGGTGTTGTGATGGCTGTCTTCGGAATATCCTCAGGATTGACGCGAATCTGGTTATATGCTTTCACCAGGTCTATCGTCGAGAATACTTGACATCCAGAGAGATTGTGAGCGAAGTCATGGATGTGGCGAATTGGGTACCTATCGGGTATTGTTCGTGCGTTCAGCATTCTAAAATCACCACACGGACGCCATCCATTATCTTTTTTAGGTGCCAGGTGCAAGGGTGAAGCCCAAGGTGAGTCGGAGGGTCTGGCTGTGCCATTCGAAAGCATAGATTCAAACTCCTCCTTAGCAATCTTAAGTTTGTCTGGTGCCAACCGACGCGGTGTGCTCGATACGGGTGGTCCGGGTGTTGTACGTATATAGTGTAAGGTGTTGTGTGTAGGTGTACGTTGTATACCCGACGGCCGGGTTATGTCAGGAAACTCCCGGAGTATGTCGTGATATGTAGTGTCACCAATTCTTACCTTAACCGAAGAAACAATATCCGAAGGACGAGCAGGCAAAGCAGGGGTCGCAAGCGTAGTGTTAGCGTCGATTAGCCGCTGCATTCTAACATCTACAATTAAGTTGTAGTGTGATAAAAAATCTACACCTATTATTGGCTTTGTCACGTCCGCCACTATAAATCGCCAGGCAAAGTCACGGCGCAAACCGATATTTAATTTTAAATACGCGTAACCGTAGGTATTTATCGCACTACCGTTAGCCGCACATAGTTCGTAGCTAGTTTTATTATGGCGCTCTTTCACTGCCGACCGTGGAAATACACAGACGTCACTACCGGTGTCGACGAGGAACTGCATCTTGGTGTTGTGGTCCGTGACAAATAAGCGACCAGTGCTACGACAGTCGCCGGTCGCCATTATCGACTGCCTGTCGCTTTTCCCGACTGGTCACAGGGCCTGATGCACTTTGTCGCTTTATCCCCGAATTTGTAGTGGTACCAGCAGTTCGGGAACTTTCTATAATTCGAGCTTGACCTTCTTGAAGGTGAGCGTCCCCGACTGTCACCTCTGCTCGACCTTTGCCTCGACCGGGATAATCTGTCGACGTGCGACGTTAGGGCTTGCACTTGTCGCGTCAATTCAGCAATTTGGCCACTCATCTGGTCCATGGTACTCCCTGGTGTCGCCATCTGTCCTGCTGTCGCTGCTACTTGCGGAGTTGCTGGCACCACGTCTTGTATGCGGTCAGCCAGCTCGGCCACTTCCTCGAGGCTCGCCTTAGCTTGCGAAGCAATAATCGTCTGCGTACTACTAGCCAGACGGCTGGTCCAGATAGTTCGCAAAAACTCCTCTGGCACGCTTGGTCCCGCCAGGTGGCGCAGGTGTCGCAAAAACTGCGAGGGCTTGCGGTCGCCAAGCTCCTCGTGAGTCAGGAGCTGCTGCACTTTCTTCTCTCTCGATGCAGACAGCCTCTTCACTAACTCACTTTTTAGCCGCTCGTACTTGTCCGGCGCTGCAGGTGCCGTGATAATATCTTCTACCTCGGATGCGTATACGGGGTCAAGGCTTCCAATAGCGTGGTGGAATTTCGTGGTGTCAGCCGTGATGTTCGCGAGCACGAACTGGCTCTCCAGCTGCGCAAACCACAACGCCGGTTTTTCCGGATAAAATGGGGGTACCCGCACACCGACGCGATACACATCGTAGCGCGGGGCGTCCATGGCTTGATCTTTCGCATCGCTTCCTTGTGGCGGACTCATGGTGTTCTTCCGGGGTCACCAATGAAGTGGGTACGTACATATGATCGTGGATAGCGAGCGCGCGAGATGCATACAGCAGCGAAAACGGTAACGTGCGGTTAGCCCAGTGGCATCTAACGGACTGGCGAGCCGGCGAAGCGCGACGAAGCGAGAGGGGTCTCGCTCGCTCGCTGCGCGGCCGCCGCAGCCGGTCAGTGACTCACGCGCTTGCTATTCACCTATTATCCACTAACAATAAAATCTGTACGTCCGTGGCATTTCATACATTCTGTTATTATTGTATAATAGTATCTAGTTCATGTGTATACAGTTTTGTCAGTATTTCTTCCTACATACGACTAGCGACGCTACACTGCTGTTGCTTGAATTCTAAAAACAATCAATTTCTTCAAATGAAATCCTGTTGCGAGTATGATTGTCGGATTTATTATTATTCGCTTAAACACTTACACTTGCGTTACGTCGTCGCAGCTGAAGAGTTTCCTCATAGAAGCCGGCAAAACGGTTTGCAGCCATATTATAGTCTATTTCCTCCATAGCAGAGGCATGCCTAAAAAACAAACACAGTTATAGTAATTATTGTTTTAGTTTTGTGATGTTAAACTTCACTGTAAGCTCACTCTATATCTATCTGTCTCGCAGTAGGCGTGACAGTAGGCAGGTCATCCTGCTACACAGTGGTTATTCCATCATATCCACCACTACCATCAGTTGCCTTCTCGAAGGACTAGTCAAATAAATCATACATTCAATATAATTGCCTGTACTCCTAAGAGTTGTTATGTTCAATATGTGAAGACCACCAAAAAAACTACATATATCTTATCAACAGAGCATCCAGTGCGTTCTGGCTGAATCATCATCATCATTTCAGCCACAAGACGTCCACTGCTGGACATAGGCTTTCCCCAACGGGGGGTTGCCATAATCGCCACTTACGACACTGTCGCCATTTACGACACCCACGGGAAGAAATGGAATGGTGCTATTCTTTACGTCCGGCACCACACGGAATGCCTGACTGCATCCTCTGCTGAACTGTATCCTCCCACGATGCTGATCAGGCGCTCTTCGAGGGGGAACCACAAAATATGGGGTGCTGGCCCACCACTCCATGTTCGACCCTCCTTTATTTGCCTCAGTTTTGCCTTCGTCCGGCTTTTGTACTGGTTGTCGTACTGCAAACAAAAAAATGATGTATTTGTTGTTTTCCGACTCTCCCTGAAGCACAGCTAGTGGTTACAATAAGTTACCTTCTTCCACTCCGGCCCAGATTTGGACAGTCCAGCATTCAAAATATCGGCGCTATGTCTCCAGAGCCACTCAGCCACTTGGACAGGGCATTGTCCTCCCTACCTCTCACCTTGCCCAACGCCAATGATTGGTGCTCCTCCAGAAAGTCTAGAAGCAGCTCCAATTGGCGAGGCGTCACTTGGCGGGGAGGTAATATTATTAAAATCAGAAAAAAATATGATGTTGTGTTTTGTGTTATTCACACTTTCGCGCGGATATGACAGAGTTGCTAGTAAATAATCGTCTATTACCCACAACCACGATAAAAATACTCACTTTTTACTTGACTATGGAAAGCATAATTTCATCTGTTCCGTCATAAGTCTAAACCCAAACCAAAGAAGTGGGTAGGTAGACCTCAATGATCCCAAAATAATTGAAACAAAAAAAACTTCAGGTACCTTAACCGAAAAAAAGGTTCTAGTTTTCTCATTCCTTAACATTCGATTTAAACTCAATCAAATTTATCCCAATCAGAAACGATTTGATTACCGGTCATCGATTATTTGATCGGATGTACTCTATAAACAGAGCGCATCTGATAAATTATAAGTCCGATGCTGTCGGTGTGTATGTTTATTTATAAATTCAGTCCTTCTAGCTTCTCCTAGTTTGAGCGTGTGGCCTAACAACTCAACTCGCTCGCTTGTTCGGTCGCTTAAAGGAGCAGATGGAAAACAAGGGCGAAAATACCATCAGACAGTCGGATGGACAATAAAATCGAAAACAGTGTAAGTGCCGTTTCTGACTGAAGTACGATCTGCCTATCGGATTGGACGTGTATCAATATATCGATTTAATACAAATGTAATAATATTTATTATTCAGTCCTTAATAGCTATAACCGTACCGTACCTAGTGTCACAAGTTTAATAACTGAATTTACCCGCACATCGGGAAATTATTCACCAAATGGCAACTCGGATTTTGACACAATTTACATTCTGTATTGATAAACATTGCGATGGCTAGGTACAATAGTCCAGAAAATCAATGTAGTTTTATAAATAAAATGGAATAAATCTTTATAGAATACTTTCTGACAAAATTAAATTATAGTTTGACATTCGTAAAAATAAATAATGACGTCTCTTTTTGACATCTTAATCATTCGCATAGCGCATGCGCGTCGCGATTACCAATACGTTCCATGTTAGCTTTCTAGCCGATTATTTATTTTAATGATTTTTTATTCTCAAAGATATAAAATAACAAACGGGAAATGAAAATACTATGAGTATGCACTTAATCAAGCAAACTAATAAAGACATTAAACAAATCAGAAAATAAGGTTGCTAAAAATTTAAGTATCACTAATTATCACAATATCGTCTGCGTACATTGAATCAACATGAAACTATGTTTAATTTCGTAAACGAGAACAAAGTTGACCGCTATGAGACTAGACTGCAATGATATTGCGACCGGAATGTGAACAAACCTAATTTTAAGGTTAGCAGAATACCATTTTTTGATCTGTTCACAATGTCATCGCATTCCGGTCTCATGTTTTTCATACTGCACGTTAATTAGTAGAATTGACCTTCTGTTTGTACGTGCAGCGCTTGGGCAATGTCAAAGAGTGACATTCAGTGGTGCCAACGCAAAAAACGAAATCTTTTGGTTGCGTTCAGAAATTAAACAATTCCTGTTATTAAAATATATAAAGTTTTTATCAAACAAACCCATTCCACGGTAGTAGATAAGTCATTGCAATGTGACTCTTATCTCATTGTGATAAGGTATAAATTAGGATGTTTGACGAAATTAACTAATCAATCAATCTAACTATCCTTTTCCCAACCATGATGGGGTCGGTTTCTAGTCTAACCGGATGCAGTATTTTACATGGAGCGACTGCCTATCTGACCTCCACAACCCAGTAACTGGGTAATACGATACTCCTTGGCCCCTTGGTAAGACTGGTTGTCAGACTTTCGGGACTTCTGACGAGCCGTAACGGCTGTCAAAGATCCACGAATGACAGCCGAGATCAATGGCTTAACGTGCTTTTGGAGGCACGGAAGGATCTTGGTATGCAAAAATGGTCACCCATCCACGGACCAACCTCGACTATCTAATAAAAGCGAAATTAACTAATAAAATAATAATTTCTCCATTTCAAATTATAAAAGACCTTGCAAATGTCAACCATTCTAATTTATACCTTATCGCAATGAGATAAGAGTTACATAGCAATGACTTGGTTTTTGCGGCTGGTGGAACGGTAAAAAAATATTAATATATTTACAGCCGCTACTGCGCCTAGCGCCTGGCTGTACCTATACGAGTATTATTCGTGGATTTTGACTCAAAATTCGAATCTTTTATAATTAACCAACTTCACAAAAAGGAGGTTTTCAAGTCGGTTTTTTTTTTTAATGTTTGTAAGTAGTAGGGACCTCAGTACTCCGTCGTTTATAAACCGATATGGAAAATTCTTTTTAGGGTTCCGTCGCCAAATGGCAAAAAACGGAACCCTTATGAATTCGTCATGTCTGTCTGTCCGTCCGTATGTCACAGCCACTTTTTTCCGAAACTATAAGAATTATACTGTTGAAAATGTATTCTGTGAACCGCATTAAGATTTTGGGGGTTCCCCTTACTTAGAACTGAAACTCAATTTTTTTTTATCATCATCAGTTTGCGCGAGAGACTTCCAAAGTGGTAAAATGTGTCCCCCCCCCCTGTAACTTCTAAAATAAGAGAATAATAAAACTAAAAAAAATATATGATGTACATTACCATGCCGAAAATTGGTTTGAACGAGATTTAGTAAGTAGTTTTTTTTAATACGTCATAAATCGTAAACCGCAATTTACCTTAACTTTTATATTACCTATGTTACTTGCTGCTACGGAACCCTTCATGGGCGAGTCCGACTCGCACTTGGCCACTTTTTTTATTTGAATAGATTATACTTGCAGATTGGTCCCAGATTTATCAAAATCCAGTTCTAAGGATGGGATCCATGAGGAACTGAGGGAACTTGTCAAATATTGTTGGCATACCTACATATAGCGATTTTATATTTTCATCAACAAGTCAATCATTTGCATTCAGAAAGTATCATTTAGTGAAGTGGAACTGATGACCACAGACGGCCACCGGAAATCCTCAATGATAAGTACTCACGGGTGGCGATAAGATATCTCGATTTGTGCCTCTGTCGTCCCACTATCTTGTCCCACATTCCAAAGAATTCCTCGTTCGTCCCACTTGAGTTTTAAAGTCACCACTCGTCCCACATTCCTGGCAAATTCAAAGTACAGTTGACAAAAAATATTGTACTATATCTTCCAATAAATTGAAATAATAGTTTTTTCTAATAACATAAAGATATTAAATACTTCCAGTTCTAGGTATGCATCCGCGATGCATGTTTTTAATTTTAATAATTAAAAGATCTATTGCAATTTAGGAAAATCTTTATTATTTAGTATCACAATCAAATCCAAATCACAGTACTATTAGTTACACCTATCAATATACACATTTGTATTTATCTTATAGAAGTACCACGTTAAGATATATATATGTATTACACATGTAATATTTATCTGAGATACTTCAACATAATTAGAACTACTTATTTAAAAAAACCTTTATTACGTGACTAATATCACAATCAAATCACAATCACAGTATTTTAATTAACCTCCTATTTATGAAAAAGTGGTATTTTAACAATTAAATTTCCAAAAAATCAACATTTGTATATAAGTAACAGTCAAATAATTATAGACCGTATACACATTTGTATTTACCTATATGTACCTTATAGAAGTACCACGTTATGTTATTTATGTTAATGTGGTATTTCAACATAAATTGAAATATTTATATTTAAAAATCTTTATTACGTAACTAATATCACAATCAAATTACAATCACAGTATTTTAATCAACCTACTATTTATGAGAAAGTAGTATTTTAACAATTAAATCTCCAAAAAATCAACATTTTTAAACTTATCATTAATATAGACACATTAATATCATTAATAAACAAAAGGGCTGATTTTTTCCAGGCAATGTCCCAGTGATATAGTGCCATTCAACATTGCCGTTACAGAATCAAATATATATTTGTCATGAGCTATATCATCAGCACGCCGAGGTTTACCTTGGCGAGCTAAAGAAAGAACAGCGTCGTTTTTGATCACATTCAAAAAGCTAATGATGTTCAGCTTTCCCGAATATGTTCTGTTTAATTTAGCGTTACTGCCTTCCACTGGGTTATTTGTTCTGTAGATATCCCCCCAAAAATCCCATTTGCCTCGATAATATTCGTTGTCAAGCCATGCCGATACAAAATAGTCATTGAATTTCTCAATATTGAGAGTTTTCGGACAATCCTCCATTATATATAGCCATCCATCGCATTTAAGTTCAGGTGGTAGCAAAGCTAACGCTGTGCATAGAGCTATATGCTTTTTGAACATTCTCTTTTTATTTAACTTTAACGCCTTTGCTCTCTTCCAAAGTGCTTGACTAAAATGGAAGTAACAGCCTTTGCATATTACATCCGGAAAGATGTTACGGATTGCGTTCATGGCTGCTTTCTCATAATCTGTTCTGAATGAAATCGGATGCCATTCTGGAATTTGCGATTTGATAAGAGCAAACGCAGTCTCATATGTGAACTCTTTTTTGTCCATTAATAAGATGTATATTAAGGGCACGACGTGAATTTTCTCACTTGTGCTGCCAAGGTCACCGTAAATCACATATAATTGTCTGAATGGTTTCACTACACACTTAAATGTACCATCTGCAAGGTAATGTTTCACGTGTTGATGAAGTCCTTTACTATTTACATCAGCGAAAGCTAATATCCTTGTTTTTCTGTACTCATAATCAAATAAAACAAAACTCATGTAACTTACTGGAATTTTTACTTCAAACGGCGTTTTAAATGTAGCTTTCTTTATTTGCTGGGCTTTGTTTCGAGCACTATACAAGCTGTTCTTAACATTCGATAATTCAGGTAATTTTTCTATCTTGTCAGTACCTTTGTCCAATAATTTTTTTATGCTTGAATTGAAGACAGAAGGAATCGATTTTCCTTCAGAAGATTTTGCTTCTTGCTTGCAGCGATGTATTTCTTCTTTGATGTCATTTCTTGCTATGCTGGGCGTACAAATGTCATGACGAAGAATTTTCGTCACATTATTATTTGAAGTCACCATTCCTCCATGACACCTTCTGTTCACACATCTCCAGACGATTGAGCTATTTTTGTTCTCTCGCTTTTTCGTATATTCGTAACCGGCATGCAAAATAATAGGCACACCTTTTTGTGATTCAATAAAGGTTATCTCTTGGGATGTAGAAGCCAGACTGCAGCCAGTCTGAAGATCAGCTCGGGATGATGAAGCCACTGGCTCCATGTTTCAGGATGAAGAAGCCACGGCTCTATATCTGATCACCTGCAAATACAACGTGAATTAGTTCTGTGCCTCCTGTAAAAAGGGGTACCAAGTCCAATATACCCTTTTCGTTTTTAAATGAATATAAGAGAGCAAAAAATTAGCTTTCATCTGTCTAAGAAAGGTATTCCGAACGAAACTATGTACAATAGTTTCGTTTCGTAGATACGAATCGTGAATAGCTATAATGATTAAAAATCATAGCTGAAAACCGACTTCAACGTGTTGAATATGGTTTTATCATACATGCTATTGTCAGAACTGAGCCAAATTGAAATGAGACTACACGGGAAGCACCAGCTTTCGAATCAAAAGAGTCATCAAAACTGATTCACCCAGAAAACACTTTGTAGTTGAGAACATCCTCATTTTATGAAGGAGGTTAACTAAATTAAAATGCGACCATATGGGAAGCACCAGCTTTTACATAAAAGAAGATTTATCAAAATTGGTTAACCTAAAAAATACAGTATAACCGAGAACATCCTCTTTTTTTGAAGTTTGTTAAAATGGGTAAACAAAATTAATGTGAATTAGGGCTCAAATCAAATTATTATTTGTTCAAATTTCTAGTTAATGTGAAAAAGGGTTACTCATTTAAAAAAAAAATACTAGACGATTTCGTGAAACAGGGCCATAGATAAAGAACTCCATGACAGGACCTAGGAAACAGGAAAAAAAATATTTTGCGTCTCCTAAAAAGTAGCGATGTACTCTTTTTCACAGGAGGCACAGAGTTAAGTATGCATATAATAAAAGACCATAATCCTTAGACAGCAACTAATATAAAAGTAAATAATTACCACAATAGTGATATAAGTCAAATCATTTATCATGACTTCACAAAATATGAAAAAATCGACAAAATTATAATTATTACTTACCCTTTAAAACTTCACAAATATTGAACCTCACTCTATGAATACACCACGCTTAATGTAAACACCTCATATTTAAAATTAGCAGATGCACTTTGTAACCGCATTTGCTCCGATTGCGCTGATAACGCAAAGCCACGTCATTGGTCAATTGATTAATACAAAGAAAGCAGAGCGAGAGAGCAAGCTCTAATCCGGTCGCACAAAAATACCGAAGCTATAAACATTCAAAAACTTGTTCTAGGTTAATAATAATAGTAGTGGTCTAAGCAGTGGGGTGCACAGGGTTTGTACTTAGGGTCGGCTATGTGTACTTTATTAATGCCTTCAATCTAAACCTAAAGTTTGATCAGAAAAAAACTGTCATGGTGGCGTAACTTGTAATTTTATAATTTATATTATAGTGGAGTCTCGGATTGAATTAGTTCATCAAATTTTCCGCAACATGAGGTTATTTATCTTTCTGGTCAGTCAGGTTTTTAGGCTGACTGTACAATTAAATCAAATTTAACTCATATGAAAAAAATGTGGGACGAGCCAGGCATACGAATTGGGACGAGCGGGGAATAAAATATTGAAAATTAAGTTTTGGGACGAGCGAGGCATACAAATTGGGACAAGTGGGGAATTTTTTATGTGGGACGAGACTCTGTGGGACGACCGAGGCACAAATCGATATCTCTATGGCAGGGGGAAGAGATGGGAAATTTTTATAGGTATAAACGCCTAGGGGAAGAGATGGGAAGGGGATGAGATGGGACTAAGCCATTAATTTAGTAATTAAGCGACAATGACGAAGCAAATTGTAATTAAGCGACAATGACGAAGCAAATTTAAATAAATGGTTGTGATCATAATGGTACCATCAATGATCCTATTCGTGTGGGCTTATTGGAATTGTCAAGAGATGCACTCTGGCTGCTCTGGATATAATTGTTTTTTACCCGACATCAAAAAAAGGAGGACGTTCTCAATTCGTCTATAAATAGGTATATTAAGTATATACTTAATTAAGTTCGGGTATAACTTATTTGTTTATGAACCGATTTTTATAATTATTTAATTTGGTAGAGGAAGCTTGTGCCGACTTGCGCGGTCTCATATAAATTTTATAATTTTTGCTTGGGTTTCCTAAACCTAGTTTTGAATTCGTTTTGAGTTAGCTTAGCAATAATAGGTACTTTACGTAATTAATCCACTCGGTGTATGTTGATGATGTTATAAAACTTCCTGTCACTGTTATTTACATAGCAGGTAGTGGTACTTATTACGAATTGGTGTGGGGTAGGTACCACAAAGTGAAAAATACGCATGTACAAAACTTTTTACAAAATACAACCGACTTCAAAAAAAAAGTTTGTTTCGGAAGTCGGTGTCTTTGGTTCTGTATTTTCGTTTATTTGCGCCGACTTCCGAAATTAAAGTTATTTTTCACCATAAAGTGTTTATTTTTTTATTTAAATTTCATGTCAAGTTTATTTTCACAAACAAGCATCATTTCCAGTACTTACCTATAAGCTGACCTCTTATTGTACGGAAAGCCTAATACAGGGTCAAATTAAATTAGTCAGCGAAACTCTGCAGATGTTATGTGTATCTATACCTAAACATGATAAAAAAAAATAGTGTAGTCACTTAAAATAACAGTTTGTAGGAGATGTAAGTGTTGTGTGTGTCTTCTCTTCGTGATGTGAAACTATCTTCGGGGAACACAATTAAACGATCCAGACACTTTGACAACAGTTTATTCTCACTACTACTATTAACAAAAACAAGCACAAGCGGATAGTTATAATAAACAGGCGATCGTAAGCGTTATAGCGTATACGGAAGAATTAGATTCGCGTAGCAAGCGAGCGTGCGTCTGCCAAGAGGGTGCGAGACGGACTGAGGAGCGCGGGCGCGCGCGTCGCTGCGCCGGCGATGGTTCTCGACTTCCCTTTGTTTCGGCACAGTATAAATATTAATACAGTAAGACGACGCCTTTGATCTCTGGAAAAATGCCGACAAAGTCTAGAAAATTTCGCAACGGTTTATGCATGCCAGGGTTGTCACAAGTAAACAATATTTATGAAATTATTTATTTATTGCAGATCAACATGGTTAGCAATATTATAATTAAAACAATATTATAACATAATACAAGAATGTACACAATTTTAAACCCGCTCTTTACTGCATGTTTTATTAAGAAGTTGAGTATGACAATAAAAAATGCAGTGAGGCGTATACAAAGAGATTTATGAACTGCAGACATGGATTGAAGAATTCGACACTTGTAGGTAAGAACCTCGGTAGCTCTGTTGGTAAGAGCGTCGGGTGTACTGGATGCGAAGGACGCAGGTACAAATCTCGCTCGCGGTTCGATTTTTAATTTTCATAGAAAATCTTTGAAATTCGCGACGCATGCGTTAATGCGTATAATATGTATTTAAAAATATTAAGTGTAGTCAATGAAAAAGAAATATTTTAGGAGTTATAATTACTAGCCATTTAATACACGGAATATACCTTAACTTTTTAAAACAAAGTGAAAAAAATACAAAACTCAGTTTGGTTCAGTACTTTTCTTTCAGAAGTCGGTGGCAAAAGTCAATGAAATAAAAAACAAAACCATCGACTACCGAAATCAAAGTTATTTTACACTTTTTTGCGGTTGTTTTTGAAGTCAGTAATTTTTTTTTTTTTAAGTTTGGTCGGTGTAATTTGCTGAGGAACAATTCAAATACTAGACCGTAAAAAAAATATAAATGGGCAACCGATAAATATTTTCGGTTTCTAGATTTGTTCGATTTAAAATTTCTGTTTTGGAACTTAATTATATAAAAAATTCTCATCCTAATAAATAATTTCAACAAAAATTTTACTGGGAAGCATTGACATGGTTTTGAATTATATTCTATTAAACTCAAATGTTCAAATAATTTGAGCCCAATGTTAGATTCAGAAAAAGAAAAGATTGACAGCAATTTTGTTTCCAATCTATGGATGTATTCAACAAAATCATCCGGAGGGACTTGTAATCCGCCAAAGCGATCACGGCTAGTGTCGTAAGCTCTCAGGCGGATGTACAAATTTTTGTCATTGGCTTCGTCTGCATATGATGAGGCGTAATTGACTACCGATAGGCAGTCATGTTTGTGATTTTCCACACACTTTCGTAACAAATATCCACAGATATAGGGTAAAAGTGGGATAGTTGCCCCACATTTTGAAATTGATTTTTTTTTTCCTACAAATAAATTATATTTAAACCAATTTTTCAATATTATCGTACATTGGTCTATTATTTATTATATTTTAAAAAGAAATTTAATGCAGCTATTGCTTATACATATAGAAAAAAACAAAAGTTACAGTACTAGTTCTGAGTATAGATGCCTCTTATATGGGTTAGATGCCCCGATGCTGTTGTCACTATGAGGATAGTTGCCCTTAGGTATAAATCAAAGCATATTTATAATTAACAAGTTTTATTTTAATATTTAGTTATGGCACATTACACTTTGGTTTTAATTTTCATATTCTTTCACTAATCAGCTTCAGAAAAAAAATATTCTTCACTTTGGTTTATTCTACTTCTTCACTTAGGTATATTTCACTTCTTCACTTTGGTATACAATTATTATTAGTTCTTATATTAATCAGCTTCAGAAAAAAAAAGTATTTCTACAGTTCAGTCTACTTGTATTTTTTCGTATTCATTCGTTTAATCCTACCGCATTTATTGCAATAGTCGCCGTACATGGTACAATCCTCATGTAGCCATTTTTTACACATTAAACATTGTATCCAATCTGCAGTTGATTTGGTCTTTTTATATTCTTCAGAGCATTCTTTGCATTCCCAATCCTTGTATGCCTCTGACTCAGATTCATCCGAATTATTTGAGATCGATATTTCATCACTCGACTCCTTGTATTCTATTCGTCTTTTCTTATTATTTTTTGCTGGAACTTTACTCTGAATCTTAGCTTGAGATCTCTGTTTTTTTTTATGTAGAACAATTTCACCTGCTCTCGCCTGGTCGATATCTGAATCAGATTCATTAGAAATATCCGAGATGGTCATTTCATCACTAGATTCTCTAATGCCCTTTCTTTTCTTAATACATTTGGCTGGAATCTTCTTTGGAAACTTGACTGCAGTTCGTAACACTTTCTTCTGTACATCAGCTGTAGCTGTTCGACATTTATTTTTACAACGTATTCCTGGAGTAGCTTTACCTTTAACTTTAGATTTCTTCGCTTCAATATTTTCTTTACTGTTTAAAATTGCAGCTGATTGTTTTCCTCTCTTATGAAATGGAACCGGAACAATTGGCACCGGCGAAGATTCTTGCAAATATTTGCTTGGTGTTTCTAGTTCCTCAATGTTGATAATATTATTATTCTGTGAAAGAATTGATGGGCTTGAATTAGAAAATCTCCTATCTGGTTGATCCGTATTACAAGGAGAAACGTTGGATAGATTTAGACCGACTCCCAGAGTTTGTACATTGGATGGACCTGGTTCCTGCTCAAGAGCTTCTTCATTTCTATAATAAATATCCATATAATTAGGAGTAACGTTAGAAAGAACTCGATCAACTACAGGACTTGATCTATTAGATGAAACTTGTTCCGGTTCTGGTGCATCATTTTCACCTGCATTGTCTTCTGTAGGCCTTTGATTACTCAAAGAAATGTCAGATATTGCAAAAAACTGCTCTCTGGAACTGCAGAGGGATTGAAAGGGTAAATACCACAAGCCCTAAATCCCGAAATTGCATTGGAACTCGTGGCTGCTCGGGTCCACGCATTCCCAATAAGTTTTCCTGCAACTAATCGATTAATCTTTCGTTCCTTGTGTGACACTACCCAATTTTGTGTTTCAGCAGCAAAGAATGTTTTAAAAGGCTTAAAAAAACTGCGATCCAGTGGTTGCAGCGCTTGAGTGGTGTGGCTGGGTAGGTAAAATAAAATTATATCATTTTCTTCGGCAGTTTGAAGCATATCTATAGCATTCGTGTGAGATGAATGACCATCCAGAATCAAAATAATCTTTCCTATTGGTTTTTTAGGTACAAGATGTTCTTTCAGCCACTTGTGAAATAATTCAGCATTCACGTACGCGGATTTTCTATTCATATAGACTTCTGATCCAGGTGGGAGCCCATCCTGAAATTCTGGTTTCTTGTTTACTCCTTTAATGATGACTACTGGGGGAAGAAAGTTCCCCACAGCATTGCAGCATGCTATTACTGATAAAGTTTCACCTTTTTCACCAGAAGTTATAGAATGGACTACTCTTGCGCCTCTTGTAGCTATGACTTTTCCAGTAGAGTTATTTAACTGGACACCTGTCTCATCTACATTGTAAATCCTATCCGGTTTATCCAGTAAGTCATGCTCTGTCATTACTTTAAGCAGTAGTTCAAACATTTTGTTAACTTCATCTCGATTTAATCCCTGTGCTCTTGCAACTGATAAGCCTTCTGCCTGACGAATACTTAACTCTTTATTACGTTCTAAAAATGATGTTAACCAATGCCTTTCGAGTCTCTTTATCAAAATTGGTTTCTTTACCCAGTTTTTCAGCAAACTCGAAAGCTAATCTTCGAATCATGTCCCGGGTTGGAGGGAAACCAGCTTTTTCTAATTTCTGTATATGACTCACCAAACGTTTTTCGTTTACAAAATCAAGAAGTGGGTGTTTTCCTATATAAAAAAAAAAAAATGTTAGGAATAATACGATTTTTTTTTACTTAACAAGAACTTAGGTCATACAACTTTATTACCTAATGTCAGTTTTTCCGTATTTTTGTTAGCGAATCTTCGCCTCAATGTTCTTGAGGGAATCCCATATCTACGAGATATTTCGTTAATTCCTAGAATGCCTCTCGAAATTTCGTCTATTGCAGCTATTAACACGTTAGCTGCGGCACCAATTTTTGCATACTTTCCGTTCCTGCGGCACGAGGTATAATCGGCCCGTACCATGACCAGACGTTAGGGCGACACGCGGTCTATTAGACCCCACCTCCTTTTACAGACTAAAATCCATTTTCTGGCGCGAAATCAAAGATAAATGAGAATTTTGGTCCTTATTGATATAGACAGTGAATTGATGAACCCTAATCCACCGTCGCCCCGGGATCTGATGGCTAGTTTAGGAATTATTAGCAAAACAAAATATGGGATCTTATACACCTCGTAACGCACTGAAATAGGGCAAATTTTCGCTGCGATTAGTGATGGGAAAAATAATATCGACGTTTTTAAACTGTCTTAACTACGCAACGACTTGACCGATTTTGATCAATTATATCTCATTAGATCGTTCTAAGGGCAAAACCTGGCAAAACAACACAAAGCTATCAAAGGATACATTTTTTTTTAAATAATCTAAATTGTGCTTGAAGGCGCCATAAAGAAAAAAAACCGGCCAAGTGCGAGTCGGACTCGCGCACGAAGCGTTCCATTCTATACCATTAAGAGGCACCTATTACAGACTTATTATTGGAAAATAATGGATTACGGTTTATGCATAAGGTTTATCTTTCTATTTGTATATGAAAATCTTAATGCGGTTCACAGAATAGAAAAAAAAGGCAACCAGAAGTAGAAAAGAAACTGTCCTATTTATTCTGCCTCGGGCTTTAAAAATACAATTATTAGAACTTGAATTAACATTAAAAAATCAGTATCAATATACTTTTTTTATAAAAATCTCAATATATACAGGAAAAGTTTTTATCCACTGCGCAAATTTTGACAAATTAAACTTAAACGAGTTTTATTAAACATATATTTTTTATTTTGATAGGTCTTAGTACAAAAAAAAAAATATCGTTAACGAAAGATGTTTACTTTAAAAGTGGTTGGATGGCTAACCGGCGGCGGCGCGCGGCAAAGCGGAACGCGCGAAAGTACCTATCTATCAGCTGTGCGCTCGCTCGATTCGCCGGCGTAGGTATTTACGTAGGTTACAAAGTACTGATCGCTAATTTTATCAGGTTCGAACTAGACTTTTTTTTGTGTTTAAGCCGTGACCTGAAGTTATTTGAAGAGTTATTCCAATTTTTCCTTCATACTTTAATGGGCTTAGGACCATCAAAATACAGAAAATAAAGCATTATTATCAATTAAATTTACGTTACTTAATACATTGTGCATAGGTAACTACTTCTGCATTAAGGCGTATTTAAAAAATTGGAATCAACTAAGTATTTACAATAATGTTCAATCAAAAATAACCTATTCGCTAAAATTGTCAATGTCAATAAATTGCTTACCCCTAAATTTCACTAATCACTGTATTTTAATAATTGTTCAAAATGAAGTCCTCCTCTTTCTAGGCATAAACGTGCACGTTTCATTAAATTGTCATTTAGTTTGTTGAGAACACTAATATCACTTTTCACTTCATCAAAAGCGTTAATTATTTTGAACTTTAAGTCATCTAGGTTTTGGGCCTCCTCTACATAAACTCGGCGTTTGACTTCTCCCCAAAGAAAAAAATCGCAGGGAGTAAGATCCGGGGACCTCGCCGGCCACGGTACGGGGCCACCACGACCGATCCAATTTTCCCCATATTTTTCATTAAGGTAGTTCCGTACATGAATGGCGTAATGAGGTGGAGCGCCATCGTGCTGATAGTAAAAGTTATTAAGGTAGGGCAATGGAACTTCTTCAATTAAAGTTTCGATGGTCGTTTGCAGCATTTCTAAATACCTTGGACCGGTCAATGTGCCGTCAATAAAAACGGGCCCTATTATTTTATTTTTAATAACCCCAGCCCATACATTGGCGCTAAAACGCACTTGGTGATGCGTCTCTCGCACCAAATGGGGATTGTTGAATGACCACCAATGTTCATTATGTACATTGTACAGTCCTACACGTGTGAACAATGCCTCATCCGTCCACAAGATGTTGACATCGCGGTGATTTAAAAGCCACTCGCACAAGGCTCGACGTGGTATTGGGTCTGGGTCATGGAGCTGCTGTACGGGCTGAAAGTGGTATGGATGGAGTCCGGCTGTATTTAGCAACTTCCATATCGCGTGCTGGCTCACACCGAAACGACGTGCCGCATCGTAGGTACTGGCTCTTGGATCTCGCTCAAAGAAATCAAAAATGCTTTCTTCGATTTCGATCGCCAGTCGGGGTCTGCCAGACCCTCGTGCATGATTCGGGGTTCTGAACTGTCCGTGATCAAGCAGCCTTTGAGTGGCGGCTAAAATGGTCCTTTCATTAGGGACCGCGGGGTTTAGGATTCCATGGGCTCGCATTCGAGGTATGCTCTCCGTCGCATACATTCTGCGAGCTGCTCGCAAACTTTCACCACTCAGTAAATACACTCGCACCATCTCGTAAAACTCGCGGTTACTGAAGTCCGACATCGTGACCGGTAGGTACAAGTACGACACGTGCGGCGCGGCGCTTGCGCGGAAAAGCGATTAGACGCGACGTCACACGACAGCGCGTGCGATGAGCGAACTGTCGGCCACAACGCCCGGCGCCGCCCTGCCGCCCGGGAGGGGGTTTCACCCCCGTGCAACACCGCCGCTTGCGGCGGCCGCCGCGCGCGCCATTTGATATTATTACGAATAGATTGTGTCCATATTTTGCTGATTTAAAGTAGGAAATTTTTTTTTTTTAAAGTATTGAATAAATAATGGAAATGTGTTCTATTACTGATATAGAACCACCAAAAAAAAATTGCGTACTGGTTAAAAACTTTTCCTGTATGTTGTACTTATTTATGAGTGTTTTTCATTGAAACAGGGTAGACAATAAGATTTTTTGCACTGAGTGCACTGAGTCAAAATCTTTTTGGATTTTTTATCAGCTTCACGAGATGGTAAAAATGTGCGTAGTTTTTGGTAACAACCAACACATCTTCTCCTTTTTTCACCCTTTTCGAGGCAATGGCGTGCGCTTTCAGGTGCTGAAAAATAACAAAAATGTAAAGATAACGTAATAAAACTGACATTGTTACTTAGGTTAGATCGTAGATGAGAATAACAATGATAATGTAGGTATAACTGCATCAAATGAATGTGTTTGTTTTATACTTAAAATGTTGAAAGAGTAGGTAGGTAAGGTAGCTTAAATTCAGAATAATTAAAAGGAAACAATAATAAATAACTTAATAATGACCAAATGTCAAGCTTAATTTATGAAAGCTTCAACACGTTGACTGTCAAGAAATATATCTAAGCATTACATTACCTGGGGTCTCATCGATTTCCTTTTTTATTAAAGATTCTATAAGTTTCTCCACAAAGAGTCTTTTTGGTAACTTTTTTCCATCAGTTTGGATTGAATTAAACACAATCCAGGCATTAATTAGCGCCGTACCAAATATTAGCTCCATTACAACTTTTCTCCACCATTTGATTCCTCTCTTCAAAGTTGTATAATAAGAAGACATCTGGTCAGAAAAGTCAATGCCTTTTTTTGTTTTATTGTACAGCAAAACACATCCCGGTTTTTTTATGCATTCGTCGGTTCCTCTCTTCTTTTTTCCAGTATCTATCAGGTTATCATCGTGATCTTTGCACGTAGTCAACATCAAAACATTCCGTTTATCCATCCATTTCATTACCTTTACGCCCTTTTTGTTCATTTTTCCAATAATTTCGCCTTTCTGCAATTTGTAACTAGTAACTTGCTTTGGCAGATATTTCCGTATTTTATTAAGTGTTCCACATAAAAATGTTTTTTGTGATAGAAGATCTTCTGCCAGGCCCAACGAAGTGTAGTAATTGTCTACTATTACGATTCTACCCATTTCTGTCAGATTTGTCATCAATCTTAACACTACTTTTTTACTGTGTTCTAATTCTTTTTTCTGATTTTTTTTCCCTGTATAAACCTCTAACTCAGAAGTATAACCTTCGGGAGTGCAAAGCTTATAAAGCTTTACGCCGTACCGGTGTGATTTGTTTTTTATTTATTGGCGAAAACCTAGTCTTCCTCTCCATGGTATCATGGTTTCATCGATTACCACATACTTTCCAGGATTTGCAATACGTCGAAAGTTTTCTGTAATCTTTGTGAACATATTTCTAATTTTATATAGTTTGTCAGTTTGGTCTTCATTACTTACATCACTGACATGCCAGCATTTAAGTAGCAATAAAAATCTGTCTCTTGTCATTACTGAAGAAATAAATTCGTTTCGATACAATTTGTTTCTGCTCCAGTATAAATTTAAATTAGGAACTCTACACAAACCCATTGCCATTAAAACAGCCAAAAATGTTCTCATTTCCTGAGAACTGGTGTCACTCCATTTTGTCATGCGTGAATTACGTTTCATATTTTGTTGATTTATTTGTATATACTTTTGTACGTAAGCATTTGTTTCAGATACCATTATATCAATCATCTCATCTGTAACAAACATCTTGTATATATCTTCAGGTGTAACTCCCACAAACGGGGGTAAATTAAACGTACATTCTCCAGCGAATTCATTAAAAGTTATGGGACTTTCCGATATATTTTCCCACTCATCGTGATCTTTAGCTTGCGTGCCGGGTAATGTTTCGTCCGTGACTAAAATGTCATCTTCTGTAGCTTCTTCATATTCACTATCTGGAGATAAATCCTGATCTGAATGAACGCAATTTTCCATTGAAGCATACTCTTCCGAATCACTACACTCTTCCTCCGAAGGACTATAATCATTGTCAGTACCGCTAAAATTATCATCTTCCATATTATTACTCTCATCCAACTCAGGTGATTTTCGAATATTCTGCACACTGTGACATATTTTGTTTGTTTGTATTATATTATTGTTTTCGCAGTCTATATGTTCAATAATATCATATTCGACAATATCAGGTGATTTTAGAACAGTTGGCAATTTGTTATTCATGTCTCGTTTTCCTT
The DNA here is from genome assembly GCA_963921375.1 of Tiliacea citrago. Classification (NCBI taxonomy): domain Eukaryota; kingdom Metazoa; phylum Arthropoda; class Insecta; order Lepidoptera; family Noctuidae; genus Tiliacea; species Tiliacea citrago. Next base: position 5,771,710 of record OY992783.1, read on the forward strand.
TAACATTGTCATCAGGAATACTTTCTATAATTACAGAGACGTCTATTTCATGACTTTTTTTGGATTTGGACGGATTAAAGTCTTCTGAATATGTACATTCGGATGTAACATTTTCTCTCGGTCTTTTTTGTGTCGGAGTACGAAGTAATTGTTGAATGTTGTCCTCACTAAGTGATATATTACAATCCAGTAAATTGGAGCGTGAGATTTCTGACAAAGATCCAGCTCTGCTCTCCGTAGTTATATGAGGAAAATCTTTTGAAGGGGAACCTATAGGATTTTGTTTTTTTATTGGTGAGGTTGAAGCACTAGAAGCGGACAAGCGAACATTCTGCAATATTTGACAAGTTTTTCCGGTACTAGGACTGAGATACACTGTTTCTTCTTGTGTTTTGAGTTGAATAGTTTTTCGGATGTTTGGACTGAGGTTAACTGTTTCTTCTGGTTCTTTCACTTGATCAGGATAAATTGAATTTTTTTTAGTGGCAGTCTGAGCACGTGTTTTTGCTTTGTGTTGTAATGTTCTTGTATTTGCAATAATTATAGAGCTTGGGTGCCCATGTAAGAAAGTATATTGTTTTGTATTGTCATACTGTTGTTTATCAATGACACATTCTTGTTGTGAGCTAAATTCATGTAAAGGTACGATTTTTTCAGTTATATTTGGTTCAGTAGAAAAATATGTTTTTTGACGTTTATTTGTTGGAAAAATCTCTTCATCACTCTCATCGTCAAACACATTTTCAATTGGCAATGTTGGCCGATTGGTTGGTTGGACATCACTTCTCGGTGGACTCTGAAAAAAATGACTCACATATTGTATTTTGCATAAACAGGCAGTTCTCAGCCACCAGTAGCTATTTATTGAGTGTACTGATCAAAACACGGTAAAAAAATAGAATAGAAATGACAAGAAAAAAAAACGATACGCAAATAAAGCTGTGTGGTGCCGGCGGCGAATAGTACCAACCCATTTCATCCCGTGGGTGTCGTAAAAGGCGACTAAGGGAATAAAGGAACACAGAAGACGGGCAGCAGCGTCTCTGAACCGTTTGACATCTTACTGCGATCGCCAACCCGCCTGCCAAGCGTGGCGATTTTGGCAATTCCTCCCAAATGTTTGGGAGAGGCCCTTGCCCAACAGTGGGATCCCTACGGGCTACTAAAAAAAAAAAAAAAAGCGGGCTCACCGACTAGTTTAGGTATTATGATATTCAAAGTAGGTACTTTTCTTTATAGACTATTTAATAGATCGCCAAAAATGTCTCTAAGTTCAATCATTTTCATATAAGTAACCAGGTTTGTAAAATATCAAAATGTCTTCGTCATAGTGACAATTCAGTACCTAATTAAAAATATTGGCTTTGTATGACCGGTACACTTGAAAATAGAATTAATTAATAAGCTGCTAGAGAAAGCCTTTGCTTGGTGATAGTTTAAACAAAGTGTTATTCTTAAATGAAAACCCTCTTTAGGTGGTGATACAACTCGTGAAAGTAAACAAGTTTCATCAAAATAAAAGAAAGAAAAAATATAATACTTCCTATACAAAGTCCCAAGAGTAAGTTTTGTGTGACAAGTTAATTTTATTACCAATAAGTATAGGTATCATAATTAAGGCAACCAGTTGGAACAACTGATATTACCTGTATACAAATTTTCTTAAAAAAGTATTTTTACAAACGATAAAAAAGTATTTTTATCGTTTTCTTATGAAAGTTGTTCTATTTCGCGAGTGGTTACAACCTAGGAGGGTTCGCTTTATTAGATATTATATTATTATTCATGTAAGTGGTGCAAAATATAAACAGCAGTTTAAAAATAGAGATGAATTTGGCATGCTTATTCATTACAAAAAACAAACTCACACACACACACACCACACACTTTTAAAGAAAGTTTTTAAGATTTGTTTTACAATAAATACTTAGAATCCCAGTCCCACTCCGTAAACGCTTTATTCATGAACCGATAGCAGATTTAATCGAGACGCATTAAGCCTAGATTTCGAGTGAAGACTGAAGCGAGTGAAGCTGCGGTATATTCTTATATAATATACTGTCATTTTATACCAAATAGTCTGTATGCTACATCTTTCTTCTCAAGCTTTATTATGGTCCAGATTATTTACATGCGATTACATTTGGCAGCACCTTATGTTTTTGAATATTATGTTAAAGGTTTAATATAAAAACGGTGTATTAGTTAGTGCAAAATTAATTCTCGTATCAAGCTTTTCACACAAGTAATCTTATAGATAAATGTTAGAAATATCATATCCACGCATGCTTATACAAAACGTACTTACAAACACTGTAATCCTTTATTTAAGATGGCTAAAAACAAAACATTTCATATTAAAATATTGAGTTTCTTAAATTACTAACACAATAATTTCTGTACTTTTACCATCGTACAATAATATCGCACACCTAGATAAAGAGTAGCACAACTCAAAATACCTCTTTTTTCAGGAACAGCAAAAAACGTTTTACTCGTTTTCTATTTGACCGATTTAAATGATTGTTGGATGAGGTTGTATATTATTTTACTAAGATATTAATTTGATCAATTACTTACCTTCAAATACACGTATACATTTTTAATTATTTTTTTTCGTGTTATATTAGTAATCGTGACTAAATCATTGTTCAATATTTTTATCAACTCAAATTGATTTCATATTAGTGATTTTTTTTAAATTAATCCTGTCTTAATGTGAATATATTTTTTTAAAATCTTTACATAAAGAGTAGTGTATCTAAATTATTATTTGTATAATTATTATAATAATGAAGTAAAACATTATATTTAATTAAGACACATCTTTATTTTGTATTAAGGTAACAAACAAATAAAGATAATCAAAAACACATCACTTGTTCGGAAAATAGAATGAACACCTTACATTATTCTAATTTGAGATCCATTAAACTTTGAACAGGTTAGTAAAACGTTTAACAAAGTAGACATTTTTCTTATAATTTAGGTATTAAGTTCTCTTTAATCAGTACTAGACCATTAAGTCTATAAACTACAGGAAAAGTAGTATATTTTTTTATAAATAGCACAGTCTTTGGAAGATATTTTAAGAATGACTTAGTTACAAAAACACGTACTTATTACTCAACATAACAGGCATGAGAAATGTGGGTACTAGGTACCAACAATTATCTGTTTTCACTTAACTTAAATAACCAAAAAAAACTACAACAAAAAGGTAACATTAATAAAGGCATCTAAAACACTTAACTATTCTATTATTATCAGTCTCATCGAGAGGATTAAACTTATTAGTTAAATCAGACTTTTATTTTCAACCTTTACCTAATATCTATTATAGGCATCTAAAACTATAATAGTATTGTTACAGGCTCACCGACAGAATTGTAAACTGTTTTACTTAATTAAATCAGACTTTTTAGTATTATCTATAGTTATCAAAAAACATAAAAACATAAGTATTCAGATTTTCTTCCAAACAATACCGACATACACCTATGTATGTAGGTATTGTTTGGAAGAAATTTCTTCGCGTAATTTTTATTCTATAAATCTAGTGCATTTTTGTAATAAGAATTGACGTAACTCTGTGGAATAATATTCTTATCAATTAGTTCCGTAATGTCCCGCTTTTTATTGGCACCCAATGGTATTTTTTGCAAATACGCTTGTGTCAAAGTTGGAGAAAATTGGTGATCTTGTGTGCGTCTTTGATTTCTTACAAACGCTTTTTTAAAAACTGTCTCTTCATAAGAAGTTTTATAAAAAAATGACATTGGTTGTTGCTTTTCAACGCGAAGTTGTTTGATATCGTGCCATTTTATTTGTTCTCTGTCAACATTAACAGTGAAATTGTTTCCCCATTCTTCTTGAAGGGCTTTCAGATCATAGAACTTGTCATGTGTAAGTTCTTCCACATGATAAGGTTTCCCAGTCTTTTTAGCTGTTCTTATTAAAGTCGCGTATTGTTGTGGACAGTATACCGGGCCTGATTTAGTGTATCGTTTAACTTGTTTTTCGATAACGCTATGCACATTATCGCCTTCATTTTGCGAATGACCACGAATCAAAAATTTATGAGTAATTGAGTTTACTCTCATGGTTGCAACAGCAAATGCGTAGGCAGACAGCAGATATTTATTTTTTTGCTGACCACAGCAGTTGTCACTATAAAATATAAGGTCCAGTTCGGTACCCGATGTACTTTTCTCAACAACCATCTGTATATATTGCAGTACACAGGATCCAATTTCCACAGCACCACGTTTGCCTTCGATTTCGTCCCAAAAGAAGCATATTACATCTTTTGCATACAAGTCACTAATCGTGAAATTTAGGCAATTAATTCTAGATTTATAAAAAAACAAGGATACTTGCCCTTTTGGCAATTGCATCACGGCTTGGAGATCGTAAACTGCAACAACTACATCTGTCCTTTTCTTGTCAGCTTCCTTTTCTGATCTGGACAACACTTTCTCTTTCAAATGTTGGTCATAAGCCTCACGCAGTTTTTGTTGTTCTTCTCCGATAGCATTTTTGAATGTTTCACAAAGATCACACGCATCTTTTTTGGGGATGTGAAACGAAATATTAAACTGTGTATTAAAAATACGATTAAAAGTTGATGACGAAGCAAATGGTAAACATTCATTTTCGCGTAGATCTTTATAATCTCGGTATAGATCCGCAAGTGATCTTTCGCTTGGAATGAATTCTCTCGTTGTTTGTGCTCGAAGGTAATGAGATTCTATTCTGGGGATAGACTTAATGAAAGTGACGACACTTTCTTTTATTTCATTATCTATGGTGGAATGCTGTCCGTGCTTACCCCTCCGGTCATCTTCTATGAAACCGCCCTCCTGTCGTTTTGAAAGAGCTGTCCTAATGCATTGGTCGCTTATGTTTAGTGTAGCTTTAAAAAAAGTCTTGCAGACTCTAATACGAGTGTCTTCAACTTCAAAAATAAATGCAGAATTTAGTGCCCTAAAATTTTGGGTACTGCTGTATCTATATTTAGGCTTAATCTCTTGTGTGTGCCTTACAATGAACTCTCTTTGCCGTTGAAGTTCGCCTAGTCCCCAAAATTTGTCGAACAAAGATTTGCGTAATACTTCACTTATTTTAGATTTGCATTTCAATTTGCAATGATCGTGGCATGGAGGCTTAACCGCTCTTTCAGGGACTCTCTTATTAGTTGAACTTACATAAGCCTTTCCGGTATTTCGACGAGATTTCTTAAGATTTGTGAGCAACCAGCTGGTTTTCTTGTTCTTTTCCTACCCCTTTGAAGGCTGTCAGGATCAACAGACTGGTCTATGATCGGTTGAGAAGTAGAAGCTTCAACAGGTGGATTTTCGTTTAAAAGATTGGGAGAATCCGGCATGGCAGACGGCACAGAGTTACTACCTATTTCTGTATTACTGCTGCTTGAAGAGCTGCTGGAACTACTAGAGGATAAGCTAGAACTAGAGGAGGAGCTGGAGGAACGAGATCTTTTTCTTGTCTTTTTTTTACCTCTTTGTAGGCTTTCAGGATCAGCAGACTGGTCTATGATCGGTTGAGAGGTGGATGGTTCAGTAACCGGATTGTCGTTTAAAAGATTGGCAGAATCCGGCATGGTAGATGGCACGGAGTTGCAGAGTTGAGTTGGTGGTGTAGTCTTGTTGGGACTATTAGAACTGGAAGACGAGGTAGTACTGGAGGATCGATACCTCTTTCTTGGAACGACGAGTGATGGACGGTAGCTCTCTTTGGGAGGTGGGTTGAAGGGCGGATCCGCATCTGAATCGTCTAAATCGCTACATTCGCTGTTAACCGGAGAAATATAGTACGATGGTTTCACCTGGGTGCTGGCTGATGGTGGTGCTAACGTTGCTGGATTCTTTTGTGACTCCATGGTGCCATTTTCAGAGATTTCTTCCATCACCATGGTGGTATTTGAAGGTGTTGTGGAATTCTCTTGGAGTTGTTTCTCCACATGACTGCGTTCAGGCTCATTTGAACTGGTCTCCATCACCTTCTGTAGAAGTAAAAGGCCACGGCCCCTCATCATCTGTAGCAAAAAAATACGAAGTTAATAAAATTCACGAATACCAAATTAACTCAAAAAAGTTTATAAATTGCAGTATTTTATTAAAGAATTAAAATTTATTAAATCAGTTTCAAAAATACAAAGGCAACTCTAAATATTCCTATAACAAAATAAACAATAGCATTTATTGTTTTAGAATAAGAGCGAATTTAAATTTAACCAGCAATAACAGACCAACTCAAATAGTTCCAAATAATTTCACCAACACTAAACTATTATTAGTTAGTAAAACAAAAATTACTTACATTCGTCAACAATACTGGTATAAGTGGAAATAGTTTGAAGAACACCCAAGAAACAAGACCGATTCAATCACGAATACAAAATCAACTCAAAATAATTCACGCTTTATTACTGCGGTTTGCCACGAATACAAAACTAAGTCGAAATAATTTAGTCTTTGTGCGAGTTGACAGCATATTCCCCTGCGGCTGACATGTCGTAACTGGTGATGCGTTACTGTTGTTGGTGGGGGGTGACCGTGGAGCTACTCAGAAAGACTGACTTACAGCGCCATCTAGTTTTTTAGGAATGAAGTTTGTACACAGGTGTCTTTGGAGTTTATGTAGTTTTCGGCGCTGATTCCAATAATTGTAATAACTCAATTTTGGATTATTTTGAGTTGTGCTACCCTTCATCTAGGTGTGCGATATACTCCGCCTGGTGCTCTCTTCCGACCACGTGACATATATCGTAAAATTTACATAAGTCGAATCTAACACACTTAACAAACTTGGTGATTAAAAATATCCCTTTACATAGGTATTTTGTTGTTTTTAACTTTTTAGTATTATTGTAATAGCGGCCTACATAATTTGAGAAAACTTCAACTATCTATCTATCGCGACAAACGGACAGACAGCGAAGTCTTAGTAATAGAGGGTCCTGTTTTTATCCTTTCGATACGGAACCCTAAAAATCTTTAATATTTATATACCTACTTTCAAAACCTAGACAAAGAACTACTGAAATATTAATTATATTACTTACCTGTTTTGTCAACGGCTGCTTTGCGTTTCTTGTGGAGTTTTTCACTACCTACAAAAATATCAATTAAGTGTTAAGTCCTAATAATAATAACATTATTATCACGATATAGAATAATAGGTAATTCTAGATATATTGCAAAGTATTAGGTACGTCAATAATCGTTATTACCAATAATATCTTTAGGTATAATATACTTAAGTAATAATATCTTACACTTACTTTAGGTACATAGCTACCAAGATAAGAAAAAACTATGTACTTACTGAAGATTTTTTCATTAAAAACTTACCTGTTTTGGCTCTGTTTCTGGGTTTTTTAAAATTAACTTCTTCCGACATCGTTTAGACATGTTCGGCGCTGTAAAAGGACGTGCTCTCCAATCGACGTGATGCACAACACTGGTCGCGGGAAGCTTGCGTTGAGTGCGGTACGAGGTCAGGGGGGATATGGGACGTTTTAGCCTCGTTCCGCACTGCATTAAAATTATATTAATTCAGTGCGGCACGAGGCCTAAGACATCCGGTACCAAGGTAGGTACACCACCGAGTCCGGAACCATTAGTGATCTCAAATATATATTTATCTCTTTCCTACACTGGACCAAACCAAAGCTATGCCATTCGCACGACAGAGAAATTCACTTTTTTGCTTGCCGCACCACAGAGAAGTTGCATCAGGGGTGATTTAGGCCTCGCTTCGCACTTAACGTGTTAATGCCTCTTGCGTCCATTCAGCTCGTGGACGAACTCCAACCTTTCTAATATATTTGCGAGGCATTTCTGAAAAGAAGAAATGGGAACATGAACAAACATCAACAAACATCAACTTAATCAATAGGGGATAGATGCCCCTAAGGGCATCTATACTCACAAAATACGAGGCGTCTATCCTTTTCAATAGGGATAGTTGCCGTAATTAAAATAAAAAAATCCCTTTTAAAAAATGACAAAATGTTACACTGACGGTAATATTCAAACTATACACTTGCAAATAATAATAAAATAATATAACTTACCTTTGGAAATGAAAAGTTCCACGCGTTTCTAAAATATCAAGATTCGTAATCCGCGATCTTTGTGAGCTAGCCCGTCGATCTTTCTTCATGAACACGCAACACGTCCGATCACAGCGGTTGCCGCTCGCACACTAGCGGGGTGGGGGGTGTTCTTTGCTTATAAGTATTAACTGCGATCATAGAACGTTTACAAGTCATAATTTGAATTTTGGGGCATCAATCCTCCTAGGGCAACTATCCCACTTTTACCCTAATGGAATGCATTTTGTTCCGGAATATCGTAATCCTTTGTAAGGTTTTCTGAGGTATTGGATGTTTGAGGTGGGTTCTGCACAGAAACTTGTGGTGGAGCTGTATTTTTCGTAAACTCTACAAATTGCGTAAGGATGCTGTCGAAATCTTCATTACAGTTCGTAGCGTCTGACATTTTAAGCATCTGATATAAAAAGTTTTTTCTGAAAGCCCTGGTGAATTGAATGCTTGTAGGTTCCCTACAATTTCCACCAGCTTGCCTCATGACACCAAAGAAATTTTCTAAACAATCATTATTAATTCTGCGTGTTAAAATGTAATCGTATCCCTCAGCTCTGAAATCGTTATAAAACTGCCGAATTGAATTAATTGTTATAATGAAAGCGTTTATAAATTTTATTATTTTAGTAACATCTCGGCCGCTAGTTTTATGTTTAACTCTCATACTATTGAAAAGAAGTATTGCTTTGTCTAGCAATTCTTCTTGCAGTGTAGTACCCCTATATGGTTTATTGTAGGGTTTTGGTGAGCCAATGTTACTTGAATTCAATAAATCAAAGAGGTTGTTCATGGTTTCAATAAAATATATCGTGCCATTAGCAACTTGTAGAGTACCCGACGATTGGTAATTATTTAAAGCTGCTACTACAGTATTGCTAAACACTTGCACGGCAAACCGAACTTTTTGTTTTTGAAAACTATTTGGCTGTATATGCGTATCTGTTAGACGAGGAGCTGATCGCATGTCTTTTATTTTATCTTGTTCATACATGTTTTCTATATCCTCCCACCGAGCAATTTTGTTTTCAAACTCATAATTATAATTCAATAAATTATTACGAACACATTTTATTAAGTGGGGTACATCAAATATGTAGTATATTTTGTGGCTATCAATCTCAAAACATGAGTTTTCTTTATAGATACCCAGCGTTTTTGAAAATGTCAAAAAATCTGATCCTAGATCTGATACAAAGGCTCGTACATTAAATCCAAGCTGTAGAAGATGTTTGGCTGTGACAATTATCCATGTTTTTAATTGATCATCTATTTTACTACTGGAAATAAAAGAGAAGCCAATAGGTTGTTTCCAGTTTGATGTTATACCTCGAAGCATTAAGGTAAAAGCATACCCTGCAGCAACCGGTTTCTGTTGCCCATCTATTTCATGTAAGCCTAATATTTTGTCTTCCTTGGTGTTATAGAATAAGTTTAACTTTAGACTCATCTCATCCATACACAGCACACATTCCTTTTGAGACGGTGACATATGCTTGATTGTAGCTGTTAAAACATCCCACATTTGTTGGTTGAGTTTAGTTGCCATAGGAAGGTACATCATAGCTAAAGTTGATTTGGATGGCAAACAAACTGACTTTGATAAAAATCGATAAGCGAGTGGGCTTGTGTAATACATATTTAAGCAAAACAATTTAAATTCTCTACTGTATCTATTGTTTTTACAATGCGGTTTTAAATACAGTTGCGCCTTTACAATTGCGCTTAACTTAGGGGATAAAAATTGATCACAACCTCTCAAAAATTGTTCCTCGGTAATATCTTTATATTTTTCAGTGATAGTTTTCAACTTGTTGCTTGTTTTGAATAATTATTTTCTGAGTCTCTTTTTTCGGGGAGTATGATCAGTCAATCGTGCTGGTGTCTGAGAACTGCAGTCCATAACTTTGTACTTTTTAGAGCTGGTCTGTCGGGTAATTTGTGATGAAGGACCCGCTATTTCACGGTCTGTTTGAGCGGATTGCCGTTTTAAATGCCTGGGTTTATTGTGTAGATCCAATTTTACGTCACTTAAAATTTTGATTTTAGCATCGGTCTGTATGTGGATGGAATCTTTAGTTGGTAAAAATAACGTTGGCATAGCTGTTTTCTTCAAGGATTTCTTCCCGTACATACCATTCTCAAAATGCAAACTGCAAATATATGTATGTTTTAAACTTTCGATGGACCTTTCAAGTAAATCCGGTCTTCTACAAGCTTCTACCCATAATTGACATCTGAAATATAATACAAAACAAATTTATATATAGATATATTGTGCATCTACAAGGTGTAACCGAAAGGGTATATACATAATTATAAAAAAATTACGTCCGCCATCTTGGATTTCAAAAAGGATGGCGTTTTCGTAACAAGCACCCCAATTATACTTAAAATTGACACCAATATCAAATTATAAAAAAAAAATTACGTCCGCCATCTTGGATTTCAAAAAGGATGGCTTTTTCGTAACAAGCACTCCAATCATACTCAAAATTGACACCCATATCAAATTATTAAAAAAAAAATGACGTCCGCCATCTTGGATTTCAAAATGGATGGCTATTTCGTAACAAGCACCCCAATTATACTCAAAATTGACACCCATATCAAATTATAAAAAAAAAATGACGTCCGCCATCTTGGATTTCAAAATGGATGGCTATTTCGTAACAAGCACCCCAATTATACTTAAAATTGACACCAATATCAAATTATAAAAAAAAAATTACGTCCGCCATCTTGGATTTCAAAAAGGATGGCTTTTTCGTAACAAGCACTCCAATCATACTCAAAATTGACACCCATATCAAATTATTAAAAAAAAAATGACGTCCGCCATCTTGGATTTCAAAATGGATGGCTATTTCGTAACAAGCACCCCAATTATACTCAAAATTGAAAAAGCAATCCTTTTTGAAATCCAAGATGGCGGCATCTTGGATTTCAAAAAGGATTGCTTTTTCGTAACAAGCACTCCAATCATACTCAAAATTGACACCCATATCAAATTATTTAAAAAAGAATGACGTCCGCCATCTTGGATTTCATAAAGGATAGCTTTTAATGAACACAATAATATTAGGATAAAAAAAACTTTTTATAAAATAAGGTTGTAAATATATAATATTCTAAACACTCATGCTCTGTGCGGTTACCTGTCCTATTATTATTTTTTTTTATCGTCCGCCGTTCGGCCATTTTGTTAGCATTATCAACGTGACACGACATACAACTAAAATTATAAAATTATGCAGTCTACAATAACAAAACATAAGATATTTATTTACCTTTCTTCTGTGCGTGGAAACTGATGAAACCGCAAATCTTTATTTATAAAAGATGACGACTTGCAATCTTTCACAGCACACGTCGTATTCACCATTTTAAATAAAACAAATATAACACAAAATCACAAATACGCGTTAGCCCTGAATGATACCTCACGAACTACTAACATCGTTTTGTTCGCAGTTCGGGAGCGGCTATCCCGCGTCTCGCCCCTCACACCCCGCACGATTGCCCTGTCTAGACGGCTTCGTCGGACGACTGTAGGATTTTTTAGACTGTGGTTTCGGTGAGTAACGGGACTTGGTGTGCGCTTACTCGGTACGACACGAGGACGACGCGGTGACGCTCGGCGACTCAACGATGCGGCTACGGGTAAGTATGTATTTTAATATGTTATGTGTTATTGTGCATGTTTAATGTTTGTGTTTGTATTCTGTGTATTTAGTATGTTAAGTATTTTATAGTAGTTATAAATGTATGTACATATATATATTCTAATACATATTTGTGATATTTATTATACGTACATATGATTTATTTATTTTATGTAACTTTATTATAATAATGTATTGTGGCTACGCCACATGACTCCCCCCTTGAGGCCATCCTAGGATGGGCAATAATAGTCAGGGAATCTCACTTTTCTTCCTGAGCGAGTAATTCTTACTTCTTTCTCTTTGCTTACAGGGTTTGGAGTTTCATTTTCATACGGAGGAGTCTGTGGACGAGTATCTGGTGTAAGTATATAGGCTGGTTTTAACCTCTCTATCGATACTGTCTGCTCTTTGCCTTTAACAAGCAGCTTAAATACTTTTGTGCCTCGTTGCAGGACTAGGTATGGCCCAGTGTACGCCGCCTGAAGTGACCCTCTCACGGTGTCATCTCGGACGTAAACGTGAGTAGCAGAAGGTAAGTCTCGAAACACAAAGATGTTACGTCTGCTGTGTCTTGCGGCTGGCTGAGGGCGAATATTGTTCATAATGGAACGCAGTCGTGCTGAGAATTCAGTGAGGTCACTGGTTGTAAGCTGGTCGGTGATTGGCTGAAGAAACTCTCTGGGCAGTCTGAGGGTTTCGCCGTAGAGGAGTTCGGCGGGTGACGCTTGTATGTCCTCTTTGTAGGCGCTTCTCATTCCTAGCAGTACTAGGGGTAAGCTTTCCGTCCATTTTAAGTTTCCATGGCATATTATAGCTGCCTTAAGTTGTCTGTGCATCCGTTCTACCATTCCGTTGCTTGCAGGATGATACGCAGTGGTTCTGTTGCGTTGAAATCCGGCTAATTCTGAGAGCTGTTTCATCAGTGCGGACTCGAATTGCTTCCCGCGATCTGTCACGACTTCTGTAGGGCAACCGTACCGTGATATCCAGTTGCAAACGAGAGCTTTGGCGACTGTTTCTGCGGTTATATCTTGCAAGGGGATTGCCTCGGGCCATCGAGTGAATCTATCCACTGCGGTGAGACAATAGCGGTAGCCATCCGAGAGGGGTAGTGGTCCGATGATATCGATGTGCACGTAGGTAAATCTGCCGTTTGGTAGCTTGAAGGTGCCCACCGGTGGAGTTACGTGCCGAGTGACCTTTGAGCGTTGACATGCGTGACAGAGCTTGGTCTAATCACGACAATCTTTATTGATTCCTGGCCATACGTAACGCTGAGCCACTAATTTTGCTGAGGCTGTAGCACCAGCATGGCTAAGTGAGTGTAGGCTGTCGTAGACTTGCCTTCTGAGCTCTTTTGGTACGTAAGGTCGTGAATTTGGCATGCTGTCGTCGCAGTAAAGTTCCAGTTTTGTTCCAGGTACGATTACTTTGACAAATTTAAGCGAAGTTCCACCTTCTAAGAGTTGCTTTAGTTCCGGGTCGTTACTTTGTGAAATGGCCAACTTCTTCGAGTCGACTGGCTGTACTATTTCCTCTATTCTTGAGAGAGTATCGGCAACTATGTTATCCTTTCCCGGTATATGTTGGATGTCCGTTGTGAATTGAGCTATATAATCTAAATGCCGAAACTGGCGTGGTGAACACTTTTCTTTGTGACCTTGGAATGCAAAGCAGATTGGCTTGTGGTCTGTAAATACTGTGAAGTGCCTTGCTTCCACTAGGTGTCGGAAATATTTTATGGATTCGTAAATCGCGAGAAGTTCTCGGTAGTACGGCGAGTATTTCTTTTGGGATGGGCTCAATTTACGGCTAAAGAAGGCGAGGGGTTGCCATCCCCCGTCTTTCTGCTGCTGTAGAACTCCACCGATTGCGACGTCTGATGCATCCGTGACTAACGCTAGTTTGGCGTCCATGTCCGGGTGCGCTAGGAGAGCTGATTGGCATAGACTCTTCTTGCAGTCTTCAAATGCTTGGAGTGCTTCTCCGGTGACGTTTATGGGATGATTACCTTTTATGGATCCGGTAAGCAGGCTATGCAACGGCGTTTGCGATGTGGCAGCGTCTTTTATAAAGCGACGATAGAAGTTTATCATTCCCAGGAATCTCTTGAGTTCTCGAACGGTTTTCGGGGTGGGGTAGTCCTTTATGGCTTGGATCTTGCTATCCAGTGGTTTTATACCTGCACAAGATACGCTACAGCCGAGGAAAGTTACTTCTTCTGCCCCAAATACACATTTGGAAGTGTTTATGACCATTCCATATTCTTTTAATCGTTCGAAGAGGAGGCGTAAGTGACGATAATGGGTCTCTTCGTCAGGGGAGGATATCAGAAAATCGTCTAAGTACGTGTAGCAAAAGTCCAGGTTAAGAGTCATTTGGTCCACAAATCTTTGGAACGTTTGTCCCGCGTTTCTTAGACCAAACGTCATAAAAGGGAACTCGAACATTCCGAAGGGCGTGGTTATGGCCGTTTTGGGGATATCCTTGGGGTTAACTGGCACTTGGTTGTATGCCTTTATTAAATCAATTTTTGAGAAAATTTGGCAGCCAGCTATGTTCTGGGTGAAGTCCTGGATGTGCCGGATCGGGTATCGGTCGGGGATCGTTCGTGCGTTCAACATTCTATAGTCGCCGCATGGTCGCCAACCGTTGTCCTTTTTTGCGGCGAGATGGAGGGGGGACGACCATGGGCTCTCTGACGGTCGTGCTGTCCCTATTCTCAGCATTTCTTCGAACTCCTGTTTTGCGATCTTCAGTTTGTCCGGGGCAAGTCTTCTTGGAGTGCAATATACGGGCGGTCCGGCGGTTGTTCTTATGTGGTGAACCGTATTGTGACGTATGACCCGATGTGTACCCGCTGGCCGAGTGATTTCCGGAAAATCTCGAAGGAGGTTCAAGTACTTGGATTCGCCTGTTATCGTTTTGACTGATGTTATGGCATCGGAAGCATGAACTGGATTTGCGCTTGCTGACAGGCTGGTATTGTTGTCGATCAGGCGTTTGTTACGACAGTCTACGATTAAGTCGTAATACGATAAAAAATCGGCTCCGATGATAGCCTTGGTGACGTCAGCTATTATGAATTGCCAGGATAATGCACGGCGAAGACCTAAGTCAAGTTCCATTTGTTGGACACCGTATATGGCGATTGGTGTTCCGTTCGCTGCGAAGACGTTGAGGTCGGTTGTACGTGGTCGCCTTTGTTTCAGGGCGGAGCGGGGAAAAACGCAGATGTCACTCCCAGTGTCGACTAAGAACTGCATTTTTGTCCTTCTGTCCGTTATGAATAAGCGACCAGTAGTAGGACTGTGGCAATCATGTGTCGCTACTGATGATTGCCTTTGGCTTTTCCCGACCCTGATTGATAATCACAAGGTTTCAGGCATCTTCGTGCCTTGTCTCCATATCTGTGGTGGAAAATACAGGTAGGGTACTTCCTATAATTTGACTGGGAACGTGTGTTGTTTCTTCCCCGTTGACTTCTGTCCCTCGACCTGGATCTAGAATCTCCTTTTGAGAGGGCCTGCACTTGACGACTGAGCTTTGCAATCTCTTTAGACAACTTCTCGATCATTGAATTAGGAACTGCGTCCGTGGTGGCCACTTGTGGCGCGGGTGGTACGAGGTCGTGCACTTTATCAGCCAGGTCTGCGAGTGCTGAAAGTGACGACTCTGGCTGCGATGCTACGACTATTTGTATATTGCCCGGTAAGAGGCTAGTCCACACGGTCTTGATAAATCGTCCGGTATGCTTGGGCCCGCTAGATGTTTCAGGTGCCGAAGAAACGCGGATGGTCGCCTGTCTCCTAATTCCTCATGCATCAGTAACTGGGTTAGTTCTTTTTCACGCGACGCAGACAACCTTTTGATTAGCTCGCTTTTTAACTTTTCATATTTGCCACGAGCTGGTGGATTAATTAAAATATCTTTTACCTCCGCGGCGTATCGGTTTTCAAGTTGCGCGCTGACGTAGTTATATTTGGTGTCGTCATCTTTGACACCTGAGAGTGCAAAACTTCCTTCGATTTGCGCGAACCAGACTGCAGGTTCTTCTGGCCAGAACGGTGGAAGTCGTACCCCGACACGACAAATGTCGGAAGGTATAAATGTCCTTTCTTTGGAATGCGACCTGCCTTCATCGCTTTGTTTGTCGGATGACTTGCCGTCTTTAGACATTTTAAAATCTGGTTTTAACTAGCTTACGGTTTTTATGCTGCTCCGTGCTGTGTTCAAGGTACGGGGTCACCAATGTAGGAGATGTAAGTGTTGTGTGTGTCTTCTCTTCGTGATGTGAAACTATCTTCGGGGAACACAATTAAACGATCCAGACACTTTGACAACAGTTTATTCTCACTACTACTATTAACAAAAACAAGCACAAGCGGATAGTTATAATAAACAGGCGATCGTAAGCGTTATAGCGTATACGGAAGAATTAGATTCGCGTAGCAAGCGAGCGCGCGTCTGCCAAGAGGGTGCGAGACGGACTGAGGAGCGCGGGCGCGCGCGTCGCTGCGCCGGCGATGGTTCTCGACTTCCCTTTGTTTCGGTGAGTAACGGGACTTGGTGTGCGCTTACTCGGTACGACACGAGGACGACGCGGTGACGCTCGGCGACTCAACGATGCGGCTACGGGTAAGTATGTATTTTAATATGTTATGTGTTATTGTGCATTTTTAATGTTTGTGTTTGTATTCTGTGTATTTAGTATGTTAAGTATTTTATAGTAGTTATAAATGTATGTACATATATATATTCTAATACATATTTGTGATATTTATTATACGTACATATGATTTATTTATTTTATGTAACTTTATTATAATAATGTATTGTGGCTACGCCACAAGTTTAAAAATCTGTTATTTTTGTGAAACCTTCACAGACGTGATGGATATCGATATCTCAACACGATTAAACAGATTTTATTAACTCACGCTTCAAGTAACAACACTACCAGCGAGCGGTCGCGGAACCCAAAAAAATAAATCATTACTTAAATCTTTTTTATTTTTATTTTGTCACGTCTGCGGAGTTTCGCCAGCAAAATTAATTTGACCTTGTATAATGTGATGTGAGCTCAGCTCAGACTGGCGCCTACAGAATGCAAAAGGATAACAACGCGCACATTATAAGTATCTACATTTAGACACTGCGGGATCAGCTTAACGCGTTTAGCGCCAGTGCGTTTTCTTCGTTTTTCCATTTGGGCCATGGGGGTCACCATTTGGTCGACACTTAACTGTTCCGTTGGGGCCGCGGGGGACAACATGTGACCGCAAGCTGGAGTTGATTTCAAACGTCTCTATGGAGCCGTCGGACAAATGTTCTAAGCAAATCTCGGTATAACGTGACCCCCATGGCCCTGTAGACTAATGCAGTTCAGTTGGTTTTTATGTAAACATAATACCTAGAAAAATATGTCAAGTTTTCTAAGCCATATTTGCAATGTAGTGAGAATATAAGTGTGTATGATAGTATTGCGTTCAATTAATGGTATAACGCCGAAACCAGTTTGGATAAATTTTGATTACAAATAGGATATGTAGGTATATGTGTACTAAATAAAAAACAAAATAGTATTAGTTATTCATTTATATCTTCGACCAATAATGTACTAGATACACAATCCCATGCAAAAGTTCACTTAAAGGCCGGCTCCACACGTTGGCCCCAACGCTCGCACCAATGTTGGAGCGCAAATTCGGTGAGGCGTACAATCGGCCAAAGTTCCGCATGCTCACCTTAAAGGCGATAATCGCATAGCACGACTCACGACCCGATCGCACAATGCACGAGTTTTGACCAATAGGATGCACAAAGCGTATTTTAGTGGTGTTCGTATTAGTATAATCATGTATAGAATGTGTGACACTCACACTAGGAGCGTACTATGCTCACTTGTTTCTGCTAAGATACGAGTTTTTAATGGGCACGGCCAGCGCGGCGCGGCGCGGCGGCGGCGTGAGCTCTTTGTTATTGAATTGAATTGTTATTTTATTATTGAAAAGAATTAATTTTAGTACTCATATCTTCTGTTTGTTTGGTTTAGAAAATGTATTATTGATATTGCAGTATTTACAAAAATAATTTGTAATAACTAATAAACTACAATTTATATGTATTAATCCACTTTAATATTTTCCTCTCTCTATCGGGTCTATAGATATAGGTTATTTATGAACACTTTCACTGCCTCTCCAATTTTCACCATATCCTATGTGATGCCGCATGCCGCAGCAACCGCACCATATTCCCTTCACAATAAGATGAGACATTAAAACGAACCGTTTTATTACAGTCCGTTCCACCGATTTTGACTTCTATTCCGTAGGCTTATGGATGGCATTAAAGGCAAAAAAGTGGTTACAATACCAACTGTTTACTGCAGCTGCCATTTGTCATGCCACCAACACAATAGCATTCAAAATCGATTGAACGGACATTTATGGTTTGTTTACCTTTTATCTCACGGCTCCCTGAATACGTTAGGTATAGGTGCGTTGACCGGCACTGCATGAAGGTATCAAATGTTTATATTGAAATTTTTTGTGTTTAATCGACTTTATTAAAAGTAAATAACTATCTAAATTTCTATGTGTTTGTTTATACTTGGGCAATTTGGGAATACTTAAAAATTACAGTAATATTTGAACCAATACTCTGCGCAGTTCATACAATGTTATCAGAGCTTTTTGTTTGTAGCTAACGCAAGGCCGCAAGCCGCACAACTCTTGCAACTGAAATAAAAATAAGTTCATTATCTAAGACCCATTGTTATTTAGTGGGAATGTCTGGAAATTCGGTTAAACAATAGAGGACGGCTTAATACAAGGGCCATACGTTTTTTTATTACCTTAGGATTATCTCAAATATTTTGCAGTTGTTCCTTGTATTTGGTTTAATACTTTTAACAGTAGGTAATTGTAATATTACCTTTTATTCATTAAAATAATACAGGGTGAAATTGAATTCATGGGCATCCTTTTAAGGGGTCATTGTACTCATCATTATGAACAACTTCAACTATGAGACCATACCTGAAATCGCGAAAAAAAAATCAGCTGTTCCCTACATTTATGTTTGCATAACTCGACAAAATGTAGGGAACAGCAATTTTTTTTTCTCGATTTCATATTTGTTCCCATAGTCAAAGTTGTTCATAATGACGAGTACAATGACCCCTTAAGAGGATACCCATGAATTAAATTTCAGCCTGTATAACGAACAAGGTATCGTTGCAATTAAAATGCCCAGGCATGCCGTGCAGGATGAGCACTTTAAGACTGGATTATAATCAAACCAACACTTTACTCTTTTATAATTCATGCTCTAGTCAAAGTTTGACAATTCATGATTTTAAGCTAAATCAACGCTACAGGCGCGTTACCGGCATTGCATGTCAAGTTTTTTTTTGACAAATCTAACAATGATTCAGTTCCTACGCCACTAAAATTCAGAAGCTTATCAAGTAATTAAACTAAACTATAATTTGTGCCTTGGCAGCAGTGAGAGTGAAAGGATTGAAATAAAATGTTGGGTACTAGTGAAATATATATTTTTAGTTTGTGTTCATTTAACATTATGCAGGATTAAAGATTTATTTAGGTTGATATTTAAATCTTATCTGTATAATAAAAGATGTATAGTAAGTGCTTTTTGTATGAAACTATCGGCTGTAATCTCAGTGTGAAAAAATAAACAGTTAGTTAAAATCTACTTGAGAACAATTTTAAGGATTTGCTGTTGTAGAAAAAAAAACAATATAAGTAACTTAATTTATTTTTAATAGACTTTTTCAAAACATTAAAGATTCATCCAGAAATTAACATATTATAACAAAAAATTACACAGAAATTATCATCAAAATGTAAAATATTATAAGTGAAAAGATTCTTACTCATAATATCATTTATAAACTGTATTTATCTACACTTATATCGTAAAGTTCAAAATATGAAATCAACACAACAATGACAAACAGACAACACAACAACAACAGGCAAAAAGCCTGTCAATAAATAAGATTAGGAGAATATTGCTCGTGCAGTTCTAATGAAATTGAAAAGTTTTAAGATTAGTACAATTTAAGAATCTTAATAATTTTTATAATTTGCAATAATTACATTACACTACAGACTAGGTTTATCAAGCAAATGATATCAATTATTTATGAGGTGGACGGATATGATGACACTACTGAATATGTAAAATAACAAACTAACGAGATCGGGGCTTACGACAACATTGATTGTAAATAAAACAACAAATCCACCAATAAAGGCAACATGACACTAAATTGACATCAATAATTTTACAAGAAGACTTCAAAATCGTTGGCAATATTTTAAACTATGATTACGGTCTACAGTCTACCCTGTGACATTAATCAACGAAGTAATATAATACAAATTGGAATAATAAAAATAAACCTAATAAAAATAGCTATACAGGGTTATTTGCAAGCCGCCGGAGTCGCGGGTTGTTCGAAAGAGATACCATGGCCCTGGCACAGGCAACTGAAGGAACACGGGTGGGTTTTAGTCAGTAAAAGTTTGACACGACCTTCCGCTCCGCCCAGAACGGGAGAAGTCATTTGATGATAAAACACTAATAAGCTCGTAGGACTATAATACTAACATCATAAATAACAACTTTTGTTGTATGACTTTTTATAATTCATAAAAAAATAATTTCATAATACAATTAAAAATATTTATTTTGATCGCTCTAAATTTGAACAACTCTACGCGGTACCAAAATATGTAAGTAGTTAAATAAACAAACAGTGCGTTGCGAATGCAGGGTCGCAGCGGTACTTACTACAAAATACAGATCTAAAAAGTGTTATTACAAATATTACAACAAAAACTTGAAAGTTTACTTTTGGTATTCTAAAAAGTCATAGATCAAAAGTGGTTGTACTAATATAGTCCTACCAGGTGTTAGAAAAATAACCCTGTATAATGTAATTATACAGTATGTTAATTAACGAAAGGCGTTCCCGTTAACCCGCAATAGTATAGCGTCCATATGCTACCAAAATATGACCATTCGAAAATTCACGAAAAAAAATCTGCTGTTCATTACATTTATGTTCGCATACCTAGCTTAACAAAATGTAGGGAGCAGCTGATTTTTTTTCGCGAATTTTTAAATGGTAATATTAATTGTAGCATGTTTGGACTATTGCGGGTTAACGGGAACGCCTTTCGTTAATTAACATAGTGCATGTTAAAAATTATATTAACTTAATATTTCGTCGCTGCTCCTCCCGCATCTATCACAGCATCGCAACGGCTACGCATGGACCTAGCCAGGACTTCGCACAAATTCGAACCTCTGAATGTGTCCCAAACTTGTTCGCAATGTGTGACAAGTGCTTCCTTCGTTCTTTCTGCTCTACTATCCCATCTCTGGACCATTAAACCCCACAAATTTTCAATGGGGTTTAAGTCTGGCGATCGGGAGGGCCATGGCACTGTTTTAATTTGTGGTTGCCCTCGCAACCACTCTTGAACAACCCGCGCACGGTGTATCGGGCAATTGTCCTGGAAAAAATAAAATTCTGGCACGTCCAGTTGTGGATACACCGTGCGCACTGTGGGTACCATGATGGTTTGTAGCACCTCTAAATACGTTTGGCCGTTTGCCCTCCCTGGTATAAAAGCGAGCTCGCCTGGTCCAGCAGCACTCATCCAGCCCCACATGTTCACTACAATTCTTCCCGATTCTGCATTTGGGTTCACATTTCGAGGTTCGTATCTTGTGTTATCTACACGCCATAAATTCCGACGACCTTGTTGGCTAGACCTAAAGCACTTTTCATCAGAAAATATGGCGTAAGAGAAATCGAAGTCCCTGTAGTCACGAGCGAATCGCACGCGAGCAGCTTTCTACTCCTGCGTCAAAATATTTTTTTTTGCGGGACGTCTGTGATGGACTCCAGCTCGATGCAACTCGTTTCTAATAGTTTGCATCGAAACTTCGTATTCTTGTGCGAAACTGCGAGTGGGTGTGAACGGGTTCTCTTCATACGTGGCTATCATATTATTTAACTCGTTTTCGTTTATAGCCCGGGGTCGAGGTGCACGAACGCGTTCTGTAATTTCTCCTTCTTCATATCTTTGCACCCAGCGGCGCACCGTTGTTCTCTAACGAAAAAAAAAAAAAAAAACAATCAGCATCGATTTTTTACATAATATAGGAACTAAGTATAATAATACGAGTACACTACAAAAGTCTTATTCAAAGGGCACAACTAGTACACTATAAATAAAAATTATAAGTATTGAAATACTTAAGGTGTGCATTTTGGTTGACTTCATGATAAATAAACTCTTAACTTTTCTATAACTAATTTAAGTAGTTATAACATTCATAACTATATTTTAAAATACAAGTTGTAAATACAATAACTGAAAATCTCTTAAGGGGTCATTACTCATCATTATAAACAACTTTTACTATGAGAACAAAACCTGAAATCGCGATAAAAAAGCAGCTGGTCCATACATTTTGACGAGTTACGCGAACATAAATGTAGGGAACAGCTGTTTTTTTTTCGCGATTTCAGGTTTGGTCCCGTAGTAAAAGTTGTTCATAATGATTAGTACAATGACCCCTTAAGAGGTTTTCAGATATTGCAATTTACACCTCGTATACCTATGAGTAAGAAAAATGGCATAGCGTAAATTCCAACATTGTATGAAACTGTCCCAAGCAAATTTGTGCTTTATCTCTACTATTTAAAAGTGTTTATCCCGTGCGGGCTGGCAACGTGGCATTTCTAAAGGTTTTTCGTGGTTAAATACCAACGATCTAGCTGCTTGGCCGAAAAAATAGTAAGTACTTGCTATTTTATCGGCCAGCCAAGCACTAAATCGTTAGTATTTAAAACTATGTGTGCAATTTTTTTTAAGTTTTTTTGGTAAGTATTTACGAGCACTACTAACAAAAATTTACATTATTGTCAATTACTTTCCATCTGCAGTATTATGATAAAATAAATGTTAAAAATAATTATAAAAAACAATTATCTTGTGCTTGGGCGAAAAAAAATTGTAGTTTGAAATATAATGATCAAGCCTCTAGAAATGCGACGAATGCGCTCTGGTTTTTCTAATTAAAATGCGGCAACGACGCTGTGAGATAAGGCACCATTGTTTAGGTTGTTTTGGTTTAGGATTTATTATCGGGTCATAAAAGGCTCCAACAACGTGTTTGAAAGCAAAAATAAATAAAAAGAACAATCTTATTTGAATGCATTACTATAAGTAGGTAATATCTTATGAGACTTTTAAAAAGAATCCATCTGAAAGTTATAATAATTTTATTATTTTTATATATTAATCTGCCTAGCCTTTTCCCAACTATGTTGGGGTCGGCTTCCAGTCTAACCGGATGCAGCTGAATACCAATATTTTTCATGGAATTTGTTTTTAAATTGCAATATAAGGAAAAATGCAAACTATGAAATAATAATATTACTATCACTTTATTTATTTCTATATCTCTCCCTCTATCTGAATACAAAAACATAACTTACTTGCATGTTCAACTCCACTGCTATTTGGGATATATTTAACCCTTGTCTATGCAAAACAATAATTTGATTCCTTTCTTCCTGAATCAGGTTTCGGGTCGTCATGGTTGCACCACGTTAGTCACAGCCCACACACAATACACACACAGTCCAGGATACAAGCTAGGGTCAAGAAGAGGCTTTCGATCACAGTCCGGTATACAAGCAGAGGTCACAGTTAGGCAGGCAATCAGTCCGATAGAAATAAACAGGTCGTAAAATGAAATGGCGATAGGCACTGCCGCGCTCTAGCTAATGTTTGTTATTTTATGTTACTCGCTCATTACTCACACTTTTTTTTTTTTTTTTTTTTTTTTTTTTTTTTATATGGCATCTCGCAGTTGACCTTGAGAGGCCGTGACTGCTTAACCGGTCTTTCCTGTGGGTGCCCTAAGGTATTAGCTTAAAGCCTCCAGCCAGGAGCGTAAATAAAGTATTAAAAACTAAACGACAGCGCTCTAAGGGCACCCCCTGTGGGGTACGAACCTCGGCTTAGGGCGTCGTTGGGGAAAAACAAAGCAAATTGGGGACGGGCTGGATCAAAAGTTTAAATTCATGATTATTAACGGGGATTACTATTAAATGCTACGGCTCACTCAGCCTCGGGGCTGGCGGTTCGACGTGCAAGGGACGGGGGGAACAATTTATTCTTGATCTTCGCGTGGTACCTCGGCGGCGAGGACGGAATGACGGTTTGTGTTTGTGCACTGTACTTGTGGCCCTATTGCTTTCCTGAAGGAGAGTAATGGGGTCATCCGGGTCTAAGAGAGTATGCCTAGGTCGGCGAGTCTTACTGATTTGAGATGGCCTATAGCTAGCTGCCTGCACAACCAAGGGGTTGCGATGTCTATCTGCGGACTCGAAGAACCGCTTTGTCGCGCGTTTCAAAAACTGCTTGATGGTGGGGATTCTAAGATCTACGTGTAGGGTTTCGTTCCGAACGAACCATGGAGCGTCCGTAATTTTACGGAGAAATCGGTTTTGAAGTGCCTGCATTCTGTGAATGAGATGGGGACGGGCGTGTGCGAAAGCGGCACACGCGTACGTCATAATCGGCCGGATGCACGCTGTGTAAATACGCAATTTGCCCTTAAGGGACAACTTGCTGCGTGAGTTTAGAACGCAATGAAGCCTACCGAGAGCGAAAGCAGCGCGCGAACGCACTTGCTTTATGTGCTCAGCGAACGAAATGTGGTGATCTAAGATCACACCGAGATATTTGGCTCGCTTCTCCCAAGGGATAGGCTTGCCGAACATCTTGATCTGTCGTGGTAGGTCCGGTCTACGCCGGGGCCTAGAAAAGAGGACCGCTTGGCTCTTATCAGGATTGACCTCGATCCTCCACTTCCTGAACCAGTCACCGAGTCTGTTGACTTCGGTCTGTAGGATGCGGGAGATCTGGTCTTGACTGCGGCCGGTGTAGTAGATGGCCGTGTCGTCTGCGAACAGAGCTAACTGCGCCTTTCTACTTTTCGGGATGTCACTGGAGAACAGCGTAAAAATGAGCGGAGCCAGCACAGACCCCTGAGGGACGCCTGCGCGGATCGGATGAGGGGAAGAGAGCGCACCCTCGATGCGATAGCGGAAGGTGCGGTTCAACAAATAGTCCCGTAAGATGAGCACGAGACGATCTGGCACACCGAATTTGTATAGCTTATACAATAAGCCGTTGTGCCAGACTTTGTCGAACGCTTTCGCGATATCGAAGAACACAGCACCCGTCATGAACCCGCGCTGGAAACCGGCGCTTATGTGTTCTATGATACGGTGGACCTGTTGTACGCAAGAATGTTGGGTTCTAAAACCGAACTGTTCGTTGGGGATGAGCCCCTTCGTCTCGGCGTAGTCTCTGAGACGCTTATAAATAAGCCTCTCATAGACCTTGCCGAAAACGTCGAGCAAACTGATGGGACGGTAACTGGAAGGCTCGGTCTTAGGCTTGCCGGGCTTCGGGATACCGATGACGGTGGCATTTTTCCACGATTGTGGAAAAATGTTGTTACTAAGAGCACCATTGAAGATGGTGGTCATTAGCATGATCAGGTGAGCCGGGAACAACTGGACCACCCTATTGGTGATACCGTCTGATCCAGGGGCTTTACGGGGTTTCAGACCCTTGATTATATCGTGAACCTCGTCCGGGGAGACGGGGTCTAGAGGACAATCAGGGTCTTCGACCGGAGGGAGAGAGGCTCTACGTTCGACTTCGGCATCCACCTCGGCGAGGTGAGCCTGGTCTACTGGTTGAGAGCTGGGCGAGCACTGGGTCTCGAGGCTGTCAGCTAGGCATTCAGCCCTGTCGATGTCGTCGAATGCTATCGTCCTGTCGGGTCGTGTCAGGGGAGGCATAGAGACTACTTGCTGGGACTTGAGTTTCCTCTGAAGTTCCCAGAATGCCAGATGAGTGGGCTCTAGCTCGCTCAACATCTTGTCCCAGTTACCGTCACGCAGCTCGGCCATGCGTGTCCTTACAGATCTCTGCAAATAGCGCATGTGAGCTTTGTTGGCGTCACAGGGGAAGACGTCGTAGGCACGAGTAGCCGCGTTCTTCTCAGTCAGCAGTTCACGCACATCGTCCGGCAGCCTCAAGCGATGTTCGTCCATCGCCGGAGCTTGCCTTGAACAATCGTTCAGGACCGATTGTACGTGTTCCGTGAGTGAGCCGATCGCGGCCGTCGTGTCAGCGATTGAGGTGAACTGATCTGGTATAGAGTCTAGTAGAGGCGAAGTGGTGGATTTCAAGCGATCGCTTACTTTCCTCCAGTCCGTGACTACTTTGATACGAGAGGGTTCGTCCGGGTCAGGGAGTCCGTCGCGAGGGACCAGTCTCATGACGACTGGTCGGTGGTCGGAAGTCAGTTCGTCCATCGCCTCTATCGAATCCAACCGGAGGTTGATATTCTTTAGGAGCGCTATGTCCAATACGTCAGGGGTATGGTTGGGGTCGTGAGGGTAGTGGGTGGGCGTCATCGGGGCGATGACGTCAAAGTTTAGGACGGGGCAGAGGTCAAACAAGTGTCTGCCTCGGAACGTGGTACTGGTACTATTCCAGGCCGGATGTTTGGCGTTGAGGTCACCCGCTATGATAACGGATTCGCTCAGGCCAAAGAGAATTGAAAGATCGTCAGAGAGCAGTTTGAGACCGTCTGCTGACGAGGTCGCGGTGGGCGGCATGTAAGCCGAAACTATCGTAATCGGTCTATGACCTGACATGCCTAGTCTACATGCAGACACTTCAAGACACGAGAGAGTTGGAGGATCAAGAGGAATACAGTATAGAGGGGTTCTATAATAGATCAAGGTGCCGCCCTTGTGGCATCGAGACCTGTCGTTGCGAACTATGCGATAGTTCGCAATTGACGGGTTTCGATGACTCGGCTTGAGGAAGGTTTCCTGTACTAGGAGAATGTCTAACTTGTGGACGCGGAGGAACTCGGCGACTTCGTCGCGTTGTCCCCTAATGCCGTTGGCATTGAAAAAGCCTAACTTGAGGGATCTGAGTTTAGTTCTTGCGGGGGCCGTATTATACATATTAGGGCCGTTTCGCGAAGGTGTTGAGGACTTGCGTAATTTCCGGGTACGCATTGAATATGCTCTGGATCTGATAGAGATTGCCAGAGGATTGAGCCTTGACTAATTCCCCGGCCATTTGAATGGCGCGAGGAGACATGAACACGTTGAATGTGCTCGTGATCACATTAAACGCGTCTAGTGCGTTAGCGACGGCGCCAACTGAAGAAGTCGCGGGTTTAGGGGGCGCGCGAGTGGTGGCGACGGGAGCGGCTTTAGGAGCTGGCTCAGGTACACGGGGCGCGAGAGGCGCGCGGGGCGCGGCGGGCGCGGGAGCCGCGCGGGGTGCGAGAGGCGCGCGAGCCGCGGGAAGCGCGGTGTTAGCGGCGGGTGCCAGTTGAGCGCGTTGAGCGCGAATATTGGGGTCCATCATCAGAGGTTGAGGATGGAGAGGAGGGGCCATATATTGGCCGAAGGCAGGGAAGGCCTGCTGGTGGTTAAAATAATTCCACGGACTGGACCTTTGAGGGCTCAGACGCTGCGGAGGTTGAGACAGGGTAGCGGGGTACCCGGGGTGCTCTCGTTGCTGCCTCGCGTCGAAACGCTTGGTCAGCTTCGAGGAAGATGACTTTGGGGCTTTAGGACAGCCACGGTAATTGGCTGGGTGACCCTGTTGGCCGCATAGGACGCAGCTGGGAGGCTCGGTGCAGAGGGCACGGTCCTTTGGACGGGTGCACTCAGAAGTGCCGTGCTCGCCCAGGCACTTGACGCACCTGGGTTTCGCAAAGCAGTTCTTTTGCGCGTGTCCGTATAGCTGGCATCTGTGGCATTGGCCTATGATGCTTGATTTGTGGGGCTTCTGGACGTCGAAGCCCTTAAGGTAGCATATCGAGCTAACCTTGAAGATTGGGTGATGCCCTTCGGTTTGTGGGCACACGACAAGAACCATGTCGTATGCGGATCCACCTCTGGATCGGTGCATCCTGTGCACTTCGAGGACAGGGATCCCCTGTCTCTCTAGGTCTGCCTTTATGTCGTCCGTGGCGATCTCACTGGGGATCCTACGGATCACCACGCGTATCTGACGATCCTCGGGGAGGGTGTACGAGTGGAATGAGATTCCTCTCGCCCGAAGAAGTTTTGTAAGTTCCCTGTAATCGTTCGACGTAGGAACGGAAACTTTGATGCCCGGTTGTGTGCTGATGGCACTGGTGAAGTTGATCCTAAGATCACTGCACCTTTGTGAAACTTCCGTCCACCTGCCCTTATCTTGAATGATAATGGGTGGGGGACGGGATGCCTTCTTGGAGGCAGAAGGAGTCTTGGCGGACGCGGTCGCAGTACCGGAAGTGGTAGCTTGCGACTGCGCGGACGGAGCCGGGGTAGGGGCCCTAGTGGCGACTACCGCGGGGGTAGAGGGAGCGGAGGTCGAGGGAGCCTCGATCGCAACCATTTTAGCAGGTTGCGAAGACCTGCTCTTGTTCTTCTTCCTCTTGCCAGGGCCTGAGGTGATGCCCCCTTCCTCTGGTCCAGAGGAGGAAGAACAAGAACCTGACTCCGCATCCGAGGAGTCTGAGTTCGCCGCCGCCGCGTTATTGTCCGCGGGGGCGGTGGTGTCCATCGACACTATCGGACTTTCCGAACGACTCTGTGAGTCAGAGTCGTCTGAGTTTGAAGCGAGCGCATCGCTGAATTTTGAGAGGCTCGCTGATGGCGTAGCCCTCAACCCACTAATCTGGGAAGCGTACTTCCTGAGGAAGTCTTGGTCCTTGAGGAGGACCTCTCTGACGAACGTCAGTAAGAGGTCGTCCTCCATTCTACCGAGAGGGGGGATCCTATCGGAGGAATTTTGGAGCCGGACTCCACTACAAGAAAATGAAGCCTATCGTGGCCCTACGCCTAACTCCCCGGGTGGATTGGCCCGGGGATGAGTTTCGCTCCCTGTCGGGTGTAGACAGGGAGGATGAGTACCTATGGTGAGCCCTGAGCTTGTGATCCCGTTGCCAATCTTATTGTGCAAGGGGGCCCTATTTGGTCTAGCGCGAAGGGTGTAGACACACCCTAAAGACACTAGGTGAGTCGCTGTGGGAGGAAAACTGTCACCAGAGCCGACTAGGAGATCCCCCAAGGCCGGTTAACTCTGGGACCCGTCCAAATTATTGCCTCTCCCTGAGGGGGTTCAGCGGGTGCGTTTGGGTCAGCACCCCACTCGGTTTCGTTGGCACCGTAAGGTATCCACCGAGGACCACGAAACTGTGGTTTTACCCAGAAGGGGCCTAATGAATTTAATAACGTTTTCCTGCTATAGAAACACCTGTCTTGAAAAAGACAATTTTTGTGATCCAGGTCTTTCGATTGAATTGATTAATAAATTAATCGACCCAATCAATCGACGATCGGATGTAGTCGGGGCGACTACGAGAGCGTTACGCAAGCGTAACAATACCGGGCACGAGAGAGCGGCAGGAGGGCGGGAGCACACCGATAGCAGCACACAACACGACCGTCCGCAGCGAGATCCGAACGCAGTATGATTACTCACACAAATGCATATTGTCTCTAATTGGGGGAAACTAGGAAGGGGTGTGGTTTGTCACTAGCTGCGCTCTCGCAGGAATATTTTCTTAAGTGAGCATGCTTAACTTGGGCCGATACACACGTTGGCGAATAAACTAGTTCTGTCCCGTCAGGGCCAATGTGAAGATGTCCGATACAGAAATTGAAACTGCTCTGAGCGCTTTTACAGTACTGAGTGCACATTTATATTTGAGAAAAAAAAAAAAACCACGTCAAAGAAGATGGTGGATGACGACACATCATAAAACACGGAATCAGTGAGTACATATAGCTGTTATACACTATATTCTAATAACATACATAACAAACTACAATTATATCACCAGTTGTTTACAGGCGCTGTAATATTAAAGTATCTAGTTAATTATCTGTAATAGGTAAATCTATTCTACATCTACATTTTCTTTTTTTTTTTAGGTATGATGGAACCCGATTATTGAGTAATTTGATTCAAGAGCCATCAGGACAGTTTGATAACTTTTGTCGTATGTCTTCGATAGATTTCGAATACCTTCTACAGTTGATTGGACCAAGAATAAAAAAGGAAGATACAGTATTCAGAGACTCAATACCAACCAAAGTACGACTTGCTGTGACACTTAGATTTTTAGCGAATGGAGATTCATTCAAAAGTCTTCATTACCTATTTAAGTTTTCTCAAGTTATATCATTGATCGTGCCGGAAGTATGTAAAGCACTATGTGAGGCATTGCGTTCTTTTGTAAAAGTAAGTAATTTTTGTATACCTATTTTATAAAATAAAACCATAATAATAATAATCAAAAACACGTTTATTGAGAAAAATAATTAGACAAAGTAATCGGGTCCTTGCATTTAGCAAATAATAATCAAAAACACGTTTATTGAGAAAAATAATTAGACAAAGTAATCGGGTCCTTGCATTTAGCATTCAATTCTTATTTTGTATCTGAGAGAGAGTGAATGCCTGAGAGATAATGTCGTTTGATATAATTGTCACCTTTGGAGTAGATGTGGAGGAGGTGGATGTAGCTGTCACATATTCTGCTTGACTATGGTTTGGTGATACTACTGTATAATCACCATAATCATCAGCAACGTGATATGAAGGGGATGGTGTAGGTGCATAACGCACGGAATCTCGGGTAGACATATCGTAGGTCAACATTTGTGATGAAGGGGATGGTGTAGGTGTAAAACGCACGGAATCCGGGGTAGACCTTACGTACGAGTAAGTGCTGCTACTAGCAGGGCTATTAAGTAAGACTTGGTACTTTTTTAAAAATTGTGATAAAAAAAAACTTACTAGATATAATCAAACTTTTTATTTTGGAATAATATTTAGTTTTTGACAATAATGGCACAAGTGGTAATCTTAATAGGAACTAAGGATACAAAGATATAATTTTTTTTTTTTAATCTAAGGTGGGGCGTTTTGTAATGTGTAAGGGATATATAATCAAAAGTCCGTTTTAAACACTAAAATACCTTTTAATTTACTTATCAGGTAATTTCTCTTTGTCTCACATTCACTCACGAATATTGTCCTTGTTAAAAAGCGAGCGAACAAAGAATGGCGGGCTATATATACAGGCTGGCTTGTCACTACCCCACTCTGGACTTGGCTTGACAACGTGGCATCGCGGGATTGGCAGGCAACTATGGCACGTGGAGTAGTGACGTGGCTATTGGCTGGCATATCGGCTCGTCGGGGCATCCCCGGCTGGTAAGCTGATGGCAGTGCGTTACACTCGGCCGTCCTGCAACAATTGCTCCCGCAATGGGAATAAACCACTCCATTAGTTACCTATTACACCAGAGTAACTTATAAATAGGGGCAAGTCTAACTCTCCAAGAGATCGATAAGGTCCTCTGTCTCAACCTGTTCGTTAGTACTACTTTCGCTATCGGACATAGGTGCTACACTTCTGTATGGCCTAATAGCATCTGCAGAGACTAACCCAGTGAACTTCTTGTACCCTCTTAGACCCTTTATACTTCTTATTCTGTACCTATCATTGCCTAACACTTTCACAACTATGTAAGGGCCAGAGTAAACGTCATCTAGCTTAGTGTTAACTTTACTAGTACTACTGACTGGGGCTTGTTTCCATAGTATAAGGTCACCTTTTTTATAGGTCATACTATGCTTACGCTTCCTATCATATTGTTGTTTCATCCTAGCACTGGCTGCTTTATTATTAACTATTGCCTTGGCACGCCTTGTCTGTACAGGTTCTGCAACCCGACCCGGAATGGTCACATCGCATATAGATCTACTAGCTCGTGCAAACATTAGATCATATGGTTTATAACCTGTTGATGCATTTGGCGTGTTGTTTATACCCCATATGACATTAGATAAACTGTTATCCCAGTTGTTACCTGCCTCACTCGGTTCAGTAGCCCTAAGTGCATCCAGGATGGTGCGATTTGTTCGCTCCACTTGCCCATTTGCTCGTGGACAAGCAATAGTACACAGAGTATGTTTGAATTGCTTCTCAATTGCAAACTGTTTGAAGTACCTACTCGTGAAAGCCTTTCCGTGATCAGATACTATGCGATCAGGAAACCCAAACAGGCTGAAAATCTTTTTCAAGGCCCGGACTGTCTCTATTGAGTTTACAGTAAAAAAGTTGCAATAAATGATGATTATGATTATGATTATGATTACAGTTCGGGTAGGCTCAACAATCACAAACTTTAAACAGGAATCTGTTACTACCAGCATGTATTGATAACCCTTCTTTGTCTTGCAGAAAGGCCCAAGGTGGTCAATGTGCAACATTTTCATTGGTTCCGTGGGTTTAGGTATGGGGTATAGTTTACCTTGTTTCTTTCCATAATCCCCTTTTCCGTACGCACAGTGAAGGCAACTTGACACGTATTTCTTAATGAAACGTGACATCTTTGGAAACCAGAAGTCGGCTTTAATAAGCTCTGTGCATCGTTTCAGACCTACATGACCGATGTCATCGTGATGCATTTGCAAAATTTTCCAGCGCGCAAAACTCGGAACTATTAGGCGATTACCTTTAAGTGTTTTACGGTACAGTCGATTATCAATTAATGCATAATTGTTCACTATATCATAGTCTGTACGGCCACTATTTATTAGTTCAATAATTTTATTTAACTTATCGTCTTGTCGTTGAATTGTATAAAACCAATCTGTCACTTCTAGGCGATTGACATTTACAGTGTCAATGACCGGATCGATCGGTTCTAAACGTTCGGATACGCGTACGTGTTCATTGATATCTACTGTGCCTTGAGTGACTGGGATTGATTGAAGGTTGAACGGGACCGGGTTTCGACTGAGTGCGTCCACATGCTTCATTCGCTCACCTGGTCTGTAGTCAATGTCAATGTCATAATCTTGTATTGCAAGCCACCAACGCGCGACTCGGGGAATTAGGTCACGCTTTGTTAATGTAGCGCAGACCGCGGTGCAGTCAGTAACCACCCTTACTTTTTTTCCAAAAACATAGACGCGAAATCTACGCAATGATTCGACCACTGCTAATGTCTCGAGTTCATAGCTGTGATAGAAAATCAAAATCAAAATCAAAAGTCATTTATTCAAACTAGGCTGAGAATCAGCACTTTTCGAACGTCAAAAATTACATAAGACAGTCCCCCAAAAACGCCCACCCTTCACCACTTCCTAGTGCTTTAGCTGGGAAGAAGAAGTGGCGCAACAAACTCCCCAGCAGCACAGCTGTCTGTTCAGATATAAAACTTGAATCTATACAATAAAATGTAAAAGAATTTGCTTTACGCAACACAACATTAGATTATTTGTCTTATGTTAGCTAGCACACGCCACTATACCAAAAAAAAACATAAAAATCGTCGAAAACTATACTCAAGCAGAAATAACGTAAACAGAACGTACCTAAACAAAAGCCTCCAGGCATAATGGGCGTGCCCGCCCACACAAAGCTATAGCTGCAACTCGAAGTCAAAAATGATAAACTAGCACCATCGTAGTAAAATAAAAAAAAAACAGTTAATCATTAATAACAATAATAAAACCATGGTCAGCAAGACGACCAGTCACCACAAGCAGCACCCGTTCACGAGCATAACGCAAAGATCAGCCATCACCCCCCTCGCCATATTTGAGGGAAGGAGGCAACCCGACCCCCGACGCTACCGCAAGCAGTGACATCTAAGGGAGCATGACGAACTTGCTGCCGGTTGCTCAGGCAAAAATAATATAATCCATTGTCTAGGTCGCTAGCTAACCACTTATTGCAATACAACTCATAAAAAAAACATTTTCATGAGTATATTATGTCACTAATAAATAAAAATAAATTGACTTAGACAGTCAAATAAAAATAAACAATTATATGAACTCATATAACCTGTCAGTAGGTACGCTTATTCTGGAGAAAGAACATGAACATTGTCTTGAGTTAATCACAGCGACCAACTATTCTTATCGTTTAAGTAGTCATTGATAGAATAGTATGCCTTTGAACAAAGATTGGATTTAACTTTAACTTTAAACGCATTAAAAGGCAAATCTAACAAAGAAGAGGGTAGCTTGTTATAAAAAGTTATACCAAGTCCAACAAATGAGTTATGAACCTTATGAAGCCGGTGAAAAGGAGCACGTAATTTATCCTTATTTCTGGTGTTAATATTGTGAATATCACTGTTTTTAGTGTATAAGTGTATATTTTGCCTAACATATAAGATGTTGGCGAAGATGAATTGTGATGCCGCCGTGAGTATACCAATATCCTTAAAAAAATCTCTTAGAGAAACTCTGGCACCCAGCTGGTAAATTGCTCGAACAGCTCGTTTTTGGAGTACAAAAATATTTTGAATGTCAGCTGCTTTACCCCACAGCAGAATACAGACGCTCGACGAGGATATAGACGCTCTCTTCTCGGCTCGTTACGCGACTATAGTACATTACGGGGCGTAAGGTGTTGTCAGTTTGTTTCTGCATAAGTATGCCGGCAATACCTAGTTTGCATGCATCCGTGTGAATTTCTGTTGGCAGTAAAGGATCGTAAATAGCTAACACGGGTTCACTACATAGTTTACACTTGAGTTCTTCAAAGCTCTTTGTTTGTTTTTCACCCCAGACCCATGGAGTGTTTTTCTTTGTGAGTTCTGTGAGTGGCCCGGCTATGACAGCGAAATTATATATAAATTTGCGGAAGTAACTGCATAACCCTATAAATTGTCTAATTTCGTGTACATTGCGCGGTGTAGGGAACTGAGACACAGCTGCCAACTTTAATTCACCCGGCTGTATGCTGTTCGGAGAAATTTTATGACCTAGGTAGGTGATTTCTTTTTGCAGAAATGAGCATTTACGCATATTCAACTTCAGGTTTTCAGTTTGAAGTTTAGTAAGTACTTTCTTTAATAGCTCTATGCCTGTTTGCACGTCAACCGATGGTAACAATAGGTCATCTAGGAATGCTAGAATCTCTGTGCTGCCTATGGACTCTACTACCTTATTAATTAAACGCATAAAAACTGATGGAGCATTAGCAAGGCCAAAGGGTACTCTAGTATACTCGTAGTGGCCGTGTGGAGTTACGAATGCGGTTTTATGTGTATCTTCTGGTGTTATAGGCACTTGGTGGTAACTTTGAGCCATATCTAGACTGGTAAAATATTTTTTGCCTGCTAGTTGGGACAATTGGTCATCAATGTTAGGAAGGGGAAAGCGTTCGCGTATAGTGATCGCGTTTAATGCGCGATAGTCGACACACAGTCGTCTGTCTCTGTTTTTCTTTCTGACAAGTATAACTGGTGAAGCATAACAGGACTCAGATTCTTTAATGATACCGGCACTTAATAGATCGGAAATTTTAGACTTGACCGTTTCCAGCTCGTTGTGGGAGAGTCTATAGGGACGGTAATTGACGGGTTGGTCGCTCTTTAACTTTATCTGCATCTGAACTAAATTGGTGCATCCTAGGTCGTTAGTGTCGCATGCGAAACATTTGTCATATTCGGTTAACAATTTGAGTAATGCCTTTCGTTCGGTCTCATTTACGGGGCCTATCTCTAAATCGGTTATAGCTATACCTCCTATCTCCGGGTTTTTAGGCTTTGCTAGGCTGGTACTTAACACACTCTTGGATAAAAGTGATGATAAGGTAGTGGCATTTGGACTGACCTGGCTAATTGATGCTTCCTGGCAACTCTCGGCCCGTAGTAGAACAGTGCCCTCGCTCCACTCCACATCCTTGCTTCCAGTATTGACGACTTTCAGGTAGCCCTCGCTGCCACTGAGCAGGGTGGCTGGCAGCGAGTAGGTGACCCCGTGAAGGTCAAAGTGTCGGGTTGGTGTGACTACATCGTTGCCGCTTCGGTTTCCACGAATATGGACCTTGATGATGGAGGTCCCCGGTGGTATGCGTTCCTTCGAGGCGACAGTAACCTTGAAACGTTCGTTTTCTTCAGTTACATCCATGCGGGTAAGGATATCGGGTTCGACCATCTGGAGTAGAGCAGTGCCGTTTTTAACTGTCATTGACACTCCCTCGTTGTTTATGATGGGCTGACCAATCAGTAGATTGACTCCGTCCATCTCGACGTCAGTCAAATGGGCCGTACATATCATGTCAAGATCGTCTAATTGTAGATTGAACTGTACTTCACCCTTGCTCTTGACGCTACTTCCATTGAATCCTTTTAGCATAATAAAAGATGGCTTCACATCTAAATCGAGAAGCTCCGCAACTTCTATTTTCAGTATATTCACTTGACTACCGGTGTCGACATATGATTTCACATACACGCCATTGATCTTAGCAGTCTTCATGTAAATGTTGTTGTAGTTCTGAATTAGTTTTATATCCTTGACGATTTTGGCCGCGTTATCACTCCCCTTAATGTTATTTGGGCAACGTGGCGCAATGTGACCTTGAGAACCGCATTTAAAACATGTTCGCTGATCGGGTAAAGGGCAATTTCGAACCAAATGCCCAGTCTGCTTACAACGTGGACAAGGGTCCGTCTCAATGTTAATAGGTCCTTTGTTCCCTTTGTTCTCTGTTCCCGCGCGGGCAATTCCCTTGAATGTAATGTGAGCCGTGTCGGTATGTTGATGCGGTGTGCGATAATCGTCCAAAGCGGACAAAAAGTTTTCGTATAGCTCATCCGGTCGATTGCACTGGAAGGCCCTCGCATTTGATTGTAAAGCTGGGGGAAGTACCCGAATGATACATGATACTGTAGCGGCGTTGGATAGTTTGCACCGAAAGCACATGGCATTTTTGTCTTGATAATACTTAGTCATAGTTTCGTTAGGCTCTTTCTGTTGAGCATTTCTTCCAAAATATTTGCGTAATCGCGATGTTTTGGGAATGCGCGAAGTAGCATCGCTTTCCAATCCTCCCACGAATAGTCATACTCTTCGAGGCGATTGTACCATTTACGAGCTTGGCCTCTCAGTTTATCTTGTAGGTAAAAAGATTTTGTTTTTTCGTCCCAGTCATGGATCTCACCTAGTTGATCGATTTTCTTGAGCCAAGTTTGTACAGTACCGTCCTCGTTTTCCGGATCAAACTCAGGAATCAAATTTGCTGCTCGATGTTGTTTAGTGCGGGAAAAAACAGGTACCTCGCCTTCCAGGTCATGCAGCGCCTTCTGTACTTCTTGTGTCAAAAGACTTTTCAAAATCTTTCTTGCCGGTGGTGTAGACGTGCCATCTTCGTTATCTCTCTCCTCATCCCCAGAGTTGGCTGTAGAAAATTCCCGACTGGCACCGGAAATGTTCCGCTCCGCGTCGTAGTTACGCAGGCGTTTGTGTCCACTCGTAGAACGTGTTTGCATGTTTGTAGGTTTTTTCGTATCCCACTTCTGAATTTGTAAGGGATATATAATCAAAAGTCCGTTTTAAACACTAAAATGCCTTTTAATTTACTTATCAGGTAACTTCACAATTTCTCTTTGTCTCACATTCACTCACGAATATTGTCCTTGTTAAAAAGCGAGCGAACAAAGAATGGCGGGCTATATATACAGGCTGGCTTGTCACTACCCCACTCTGGACTTGGCTTGACAACGTGGCATCGCGGGATTGGCAGGCAACTATGGCACGTGGAGTAGTGACGTGGCTATTGGCTGGCATATCGGCTCGTCGGGGCATCCCCGGCTGGTAAGCTGATGGCAGTGCGTTACAAATGTGATCGTTGGCTAATACGACTCACTCTTATTATAAAATGCCCCAGTGTATTAATCATATATTTTATCATATTTTTAACTATATTAACAATTGGTTTGGCAAAAACTAACTCTTAAATCTAAATTTAAATAATATGAGGCACTTAGTCAGTCTCTTTAGCAAATCAGACTTTGTAAATAAACATTTGAATAAAACTTAATCTTTATCAAATCAGACTTTTTAAATAAACATATGAATAAAACTTATCTTGTACCAACTAAATAGATTATTATAAAGAAAAACAAAATAATAGGTAAACTACCATCAGTACCTAATCAACACGATAAAATAACATAACATTAGGCTTCCGTTTGAGATTCAATCAATCTTATACTTACCTAAGTTTTCATTTGGCAATCATCATAAAATTAAACAATAAAAACTTACACTCTATTTTTGTTAACAGCTTCCTTTTTGGCTTTCCGTCCACAACGATTACACATTGGGTTATACATAGTGCAAAACTCATGCAACCATGTTAAACAACACGGGCATTGAATCCAATCTTCAGTGGATTGTGTGTTATAATAATTTTCCGTGCATTCAACGCATCTGTTAACGTCGTCGTGTTCGTCTGAGATTTCTTCTTTAGAAGTATATACCCTAACCTCGTTTTCATCATTGCTTTCAGAAGACGATGACCAGCTTACTTTTTTCTTATTCTTATTTCTGACAGGACCTTTCTTTGGCTTCTTTACTTTTGTTTCTTTGTAACACCATCTTTTTCTTTCACTGTTTTAATTTTTTTTGTGGTCTTAGCTTGCTTTAGTTGTCTAGCTGCTGGTTTCTTTTTATCAGCAATTAATTTCCGTTTCTCCATATTTTCATCAGAAGTTAAAATAACAGCTTTTTGTTTTCTCTTAGACAATACTACTGGAAGTTTAGGCACTGGATGGATTTCGTTCAATACTTTGGATGGTGTTGCTTCAGACTTAGTAGATCCTATTTGCTTTTCAGGGGTTTGTTCAATCAAATCAATAAGATTAGACTTCGCAATAGTCAGACACGCCTCACTCTCGATACGACATTGTATCGGATATTTTTGTGGTGTTTTTGGCAATATGATATTCATTTGGTCAAACTCTTCTACCACATGTGCATCTTGCACAGGCAATGAATGTTCCGTTACTACTTCCATCAAACTATCTTCGTAATTTGGATTAGTTAGATGTAGTCCTGAAGGACCTGGCTGAGGTTGGAACTCAGTCACAAGGACAGGTGGTGATCCTAATGTCGTGAGCTCTAAATCATTTACGACCTGCTGCGTTTAGGAATGGATTGTATCAAAGGCACTGTCGTCATATTCATGAAGTAATGACAGAGACTCTCTTGACGTCCCATCCTCATCTTCAACAACTAAATTTTGGTCTCGCAGCGAATCAGATAGTGAAAAATAGTGATCCGGAATGGCACTCTGATCAAAAGGATAAATTCCACATGATTTTAAAGCTGACACACCGTTGGAAACAGTGACAGCTTTGCCCCAAGCTCGTCCGATTAACTTAGACACGTCACAGCGTGTCAACTTCTTCTCTTTGTTCCTGACCATCCATGTCTTCGCTTCTTGGGCAAAGTATACCTTCAATGGCCTAAAAAAGGCTCTATCAAGAGGCTGCAGAGCATGCGTAGTGTGTCTTGGTACATTTTCTTTGGCCACTTCCAGTAG
Organism: Tiliacea citrago; assembly: GCA_963921375.1. Lineage (NCBI taxonomy): Eukaryota > Metazoa > Arthropoda > Insecta > Lepidoptera > Noctuidae > Tiliacea > Tiliacea citrago. The sequence continues at coordinate 5,811,031 of OY992783.1, forward strand.
GCGAATATTGTTACTGTGCGAGCTGTGACCATCTAATATTAACAATGTTTTTCGAGAACTGTTGTGACGCAGAAACACTTCTTCAAACCACTGCATGAAGAGATCTGTATTTATATAAGAAGATTTTTTGTTCATGAAAACCTGTGATCCTGGAGGAAGACCTTCGGAAAATTGTGGTTTGCTGTAAGTACCCTTATATATTAAGACAGGGGGAAGAAAGTTACCTTGAGCATTACAACAAGCAATCACCGTTACGTTTTCACCCTTTTCAGAGCTCGTGAGCGTGTAGACATCTTTGGCTCCCTTTGTGGCAATTACTCTTCCTGGCTTGTTATTCACCTGTATGCCGGACTCGTCCATGTTGAAAATATCTTCGGGGTGATTTGCAAAATCATTTTCTTCGTAGATTTTGGCTAGTAAATCAAAAAAATCCTGTACATCTTTTCTATTAACTCCATAAGCTCGAGCAAGTGACAAACCTTCTGATTTTCTTTGACTTAATTCAGAGTTGCGAGCCATGAATCCCGAAAACCATACATTTCCAGCTGACTCTGAGCTTGTTGAAAATGGGTTTTTAATATCGAGTTTCTTGGCTAGTTGAAATGCCATTTCTTTTACATCTTTTCTGTCAGGGGCAAATCCAACTTTTTCCAATTTTTTTATATGAGCAACCAGTTTTTTTTCATATTGTACAGAAAATACTGGTTTGCGTCCTAGAGGGCCCTTTGAATTTCCTGATAAAATGTGTCTTCTTAAAGTTCGAGACGGTATCCCAAAGTTTCTGGATGCCTCATTAACACCCATTACTTTGCTTAGGACACTACGCATGGCTTTGTCTAAGTCGTCCGCACTCCATGATGCTCGTAGTGTCGTTCTTTCATACTTCCGAGACATTATCTGTAATAATAACACGCAACAAGGTACTTTAACACAGTTCAAATATTGGGGCGTTTTATACAACTAGCTTAGGGGCTTATTGTCAAATTCGATTTGTAATATGCCCCACTGAGATCAAAACACAAGATTCAAGGTTATAACGTTCGACAAAATAAAAAGAAAAAGGTAATTTTATCTATTTTAGGATAGTGTGGGTCATTTTAACACAAAGTATAAAAGTATCAATATATATGAATTTCTTGGAAACTCACCACAAATTGTTTCATGCCAATAAAACCAGATATTGTAATATTTTTAAAACGGACATCGCGAACTACGTGCACACGTCGGCCATGTTGTACGGCTACTAGTGGCTCCCCGCGCGTCTAGTTACGAGCGGCGTAGCTTTGTTAGTGTGAGTGCTTGAGTGGTGGGGCGTTTTGTCACCTAGGGCGTATTACCAAGTTCTACCTATTTAAATAAGACTCTTTTCGTTTCTGAAAAATTAGTTCATCTATATCGTGCATTATAACCTCCCTTTGTTGCTCATTTATTTTTTTTATTTTTTTGGCCAGTAATTGACAATATAAATCTACCTCGTCCACTTCAGTTCGTGGTCGGTCGGAGAGATTTTTAAGGACATTTACAGCTGTCTTAATCTGAGCTCGTACTTCCGTGACTTCTGATTCTCGCCGTTTTTTTGGTGCCGTGGAACTTCTATTTTGAATGCTGTCTTCATTAGGAAACTCCATACTCTAAAAATTCAAACATAACAAGTAAATTATTTAAATTATTAACTATTACCTACACTGACATATTTTTTTCTGTTTCAGATGCCTCAAAATGAACACGAATGGCTTGAGGTTGCTCGAGAATTTGAAATAAAATGGCAATTTCCACATTGTTTGGGCGCTATCGATGGGAAACACATTAAAATACAGTCACCCATTAATAGTGGATCAGAGTTCTATAACTATAAACACAATTTCAGTATAATATTACTAGCGGTAGCTGATAGTGACTACAACTTTTTATTTGCTGATGTAGGAACACATGGACGTATGAGTGACGGTGGAGTTTTTAATGATTTATAACAAAATATATGGACCTGATTCCCTTTTTCCGCAAGACGCTCCTTTACCTGATCGATATCTTCCTGTGCCCTATGTTTTTGTGGCAGATGGAGCTTTTGCATTATCTAAAAGGATCATGAAACCTTTTCCTGGTACACCGCCAGTTGGCTCACAAAATAGAAAATTCAACAGTCGACTATCAAGGGCTCGTGTTGTGATTGAATGTGCATTTGGAATAATGACATCGGTATTTGGAGTGTTAAAAACCAATATGTTACTACAACCCGAAAAAGCATCTATTATAACACTCACTTGCGTTGTTCTTCATAATTTTTTGAAAAAGAGTCAGCACTCTCACCGTATTTATATGCCGGAAGGTAATATAGATAATGTTTTAGAAGAGCAACAATTAAGATCACTAGATCAAATACCAATAAGAATAACAGAAAATGCTAGAGAAATACGAAATGAATATGCATCATACTTTTATTCACATTAAATAAAAAAATCTACCGACCTACAAAATTATTATGTATATTTAGGTACACACAGCCACAGGTCAGATGTATGTAGGTATGTTACAGTTGCACTACGAAAACATTATAATACGTAGGCCATAAGGGCGCGCTCAAGGTCAACATGTTACGTCTAGCCTGTGGTTTAGTGTACCTACCTATTTCATAACGAAATAAACAACTTAAGTGCTTTAGATTAAGTAGGTATGTAATTTGTCACAATGTAATTTTATCTATGTAAATAAATAAAGTAAAAATTCATCAATGTTTATCTTACCTCTGTGTTAATGGTAACTGTATCTGATTTATCATAAATCGGAGCAAGAAAGCTATCCATGAGCTGATAAGCGAACCAATTTGGTTTAAAAATATCGTCTGTTGATGATCCAGATCGAGTAGAGTCACTAATTTTCTTTCTATAAAAGCGAAATGTACTCATTAATGATTCCCGCTTTTTTTTTAAATCTTCAATTGAAAAAATCATTCCCATATTTTGTTGTATGGTGCGCCATGCATCAGCTATTAAATTTTTATTTTTATGATCCTTTCGAGATGCGTCCCATATTATTGGATGTGCTTGATAAAGTTCAATAAACTCAATAACTTTTTCATTTGTCCATGCCGGTGACGATTTTGCGGATGAGGAAGCCATTGTCGCTCGACGTACGCACTCGCTGCGTGTTGCAACAGAACTGAGCAAAGCGCCAAGTTGGCGCGAGCTGTCTACACGTTGGCGCCGCCAACGTGTGGACAGCTCGCGAACGTTGGCGCGCAGATTCCTTTGATGAAACCGACACGAGCCGGCCAACTACCAATGCTCACCCGAACGTTGGGGCCAATGCAATTTTCTAGATCCACACGTTGGACGAGTAGCGTTGGGGCCTATATTGGGGCCAACGTGTGGAGCCGGCGAAAAACTGGCACCAATCGTATTTACCTAATCCTAGTTAAAAAAAAATATGCATTAATGTAAATTCAACCTTAAAGACAATAATTTAAAGTTATGTTCACCAAGCTATACAAAAAAAGCAATAAATTTTTACGACCGAAGCTCGCTGGTCAACATACAGCAAAAGAAATTCAACCTTACATGCATGATTTAAGGTCAGAATTACAAAGTGTCAAAAAAAGCAATAAAATTTTATGACCGATGCTCGCCGCTTGGACAAGAAATGAGTGGAATCGAACTACTTATCTAATATATTTTATTATTTACTTATTTATTATAATTTGTTTGAAAGGTGAAGTTATCGGGAGTAATGTTAGCTATGTTTCATGAAAATCTGTTCAGCCATTTGAAGATTATCAGCTCTTTTCTAGTTGATGAGGGGATCTGTCTACCTTCCATAATGTCCTATCGATTCGAAATTTGGTAGCGTGTGTGTGTATATAATTGCTTAATCAATAAATCAATTAATAGTTAATGATAATAAAAATTAAAAAGCATAAAAATAAAAAAAAAAAAAAAAAGCCCCCACGTAAAAGTATCCTGTAAAAAGGTAACAAAATAATATGTATTGACCCTTTAAGTTTCATAAAAGAAGTAATATTTTAATCTAAGCATCGTTGTGTCAGGCAGGGGACCGCTGAGTAAATATAATAAAAATAAAAAGTTCGATTAAAAAATGATAAAATATGCAATGATAAATACTATATTTAGTTAGCGGCCCCCAACACAACGATGCTTGGATTAAAATAGGATGGTATTTAAAAGTACTTCAATTTATTCCCATTTCATTTACCTAATTTTGCCTGTGTTCCACCAAATATACTGAATGTGCACCAAAATATGTTCATTAAAATATGTCATAACGAGCATCTATTTAACCACTGTTGCAAATTTGTAAAAATAGTAATAAACCTAATTTTAAAAACAAGCATTTATTTTTTTAGTTTTACTTCAGATAAAAAAACTGCAAAATGTATTTGAATCAAACACCAATTAATGTCCAATGTAGCTTTATTAATAAAAAATGAACACATTATAAAATGTAATGCTTACTAAAAATGTTTTTTTAATACTAATCAGTACGAACCATAATAATTCAAAATGTTAAAGTCTTTACTCCTACAATGTTCACATTATCAGTCCACTCAATCTCTGCAGTACTTCTTTAAATTATTGCACCAATAAAGCGCACTTTGCCTTTGTAGGACGCCCACGTTTTCGTTTTTGCCCGATGGCTATGTTTTTGGCTTCTACTGGAGGTGTTATGTATTTCAGCCTGATCGCAAGTCCAGTAACATGTTTACATTTATAATTTTTAAAAAACTCGGGGCAGTTACATTGACCCTTTACCCAGTCACTATTTTGGGAAGGCAAGACAACTGTCCAGTGAGTAAAGGCAAATTTCTGGAATTCATCGAATGTCTCCCAACTTTGCCCGTTTGGAACATTATTGGTTGCTGAACCTTCGACTAGATAAGATTTTTGTATCGCTGTTGTTGATATGGTTTTCACTTTTTTGTTCAATTTCGCCCATTGGTATGCTGATGTCCAATCAGATAGTTCTATCAAAGGTGTGCTTGAAAACGAGTCCACTTTATAATTTTCGGACCACTGCTTGACCATGTCAAGAGTACCAGCACGAAACCTGGACAGTGGAATTCGTTCTCTAAGGGTGTGGCTATCTTTTATGCTCCTATTGAAAGCCTCGAGTGCATTATTCGTAGATGGAGATCCGTCCGAAGCGCCTAGGTACCAATTCGGGTTTTGTATTACCCATTCTTCCTTGAAGTATGTAATAAAAGCCTTTTGACTTTTATATTTGTTCAAAAAAGCTGCTAAAGCGGTGTTGAACACGCCCGGTGCTGTGACAGAATGTAAAATGTCGATGCCTTGTAGAAGATCTTTCTGCAGTCGTTTGTCTACTAGTTTAACTACTTGTTTCTGAATATTCTTTTTAGCTTGAGCCCAGCACATTCTGACTGTAGTCTCAACTCCAAATACTTCCGTAAACGCATTTTGAATACTCTTGGCTGCATCACAAATTAAAACCTTCGGCTGCATTACATGCGAATAGAGTGTAAGCGCTATGTTTAAGCTGTTCAAATAACATTTTTTAGTTTTATACATACAAGATAAAAATTTTTGGTTTTATCAGTAGTTCCCACCACTAACACGGGGAATCCTTGCCACACAATCTTATACGTAGCGTCTGCGTGTATGTTGGTTGCCACTGTTGTCAATTTTAGCAAAGACTTTGTAATGACACCAAAACGAAAAACGGGAGACTCACACTCATATACGTAGTAGAAGATAACATACGGTTCATTTTCATCTTCAGGTATCGCAGAATGATCAATTAGCCATTTCTCCAGTTCCCCCAGACTGATAACAGAAGGTCCGTAAACTGCGCGGCGGCGATCGGACAAGTAGTTGTTCAGTTGCTTTATCGTAGGCACTGTGATACCCGGTGTCTGACTTAAACGGTGTAATATAGCCTTCGGTTTTAAATGCAATGAGAATAACTTGTTTATTTCTTCTTTTGTATCTTGACAAATACCATATTTTCTTTGACTACTAATATTCTCGTGATCATGATCAGCGTCTAAGCGATAAATAATAACAGCATCAGAAGTGGCTTCAAAAAGTAAATAAAGTTGTGATGCACACTGAGGGCCACGAGCTTTGACTTGGTTACAGCGGTAGTATTTTTTTATACCTTCTTCTGTTCTGCAAGTCTTCCTCAATGACCATACTTTCACATCATATACTGCTTTTTCTGCTTCTTGAACATTTTCGTATCTTAATATTACCCAGGTTTTACCTACACTCCTCTTCTTTTTAATAGATGGTTCTTCCGTTTCAGATTCACTTTCCGAACAATACACGGGAATATCATCTTGATTTTCTATATCAAGTGGTAATTGTTCTGGTTCCATACTAAAATACTTGATATATTCAACAACAACAAAAACTAACTATTTGTTTAATACTATTCCTTAATTAAAACAAAAGATCCCACATTTAAAACAATAAATCAGAATCTCTTCGCCGCGCACAGGATAATAGTAAATTAACAAACACTTGAAGTAGTGTTGCCCAAATGCAAGAACAAGACGAGACTTAGCCAGTCTTGGTCTTGCGCCAATACACCTGGTCTTGGTCTTGGTCTTGGTCTTGCGCTCCCAGTCTTGGTCTTGGTCTTGGTCTTGCAGCAAGAGTCTTGCAAGTCTTGCAATTACCTATTAGTCTATTACTATTTATTAAAGTTTACTTTAAATCTTAGAAAAACGTATTAGAATTGGAACATTGTGAGCTTGAATTAACATAGCCATAGTAAAGATCAAGCAGATTAATAAATAACTGAAGATTTGATAAGAAATTCGAAAAATCAACTGACCTATATGTCGTTTTCCATGGAAGTAACTGTTTCTTAATAAACATTTATGATTTATAAGCTTACATTTGCTAAAACATGTAAAAAAACAAATTAATTACAATAACTTGACTGTATTTTAAAGAACAATACTTATCTGTCTAGAAAGAGATTGAACCCTCAACTTATAAGAAATTTAATAAAAGAGTTTTACGATTTATCATTTATTTGAATAAAAAATAAAATACAACACAAATCAACAGCTTTATCATTAGGTTATGATACTTTATATCAATTTTTTTGACCAAGAATTAATACAAAGTAACCATCTGGCTGACTCATCACTTAACCTATTTCTATGTTTTCTAATTACTAATGATGCTTTAGAAAATAACCTCTCAGCAGGTACTGAAGTTGCAGGTATTGAGAGAAAATCACGGGCCATTTTCGATAAAATCGGATACTCTGTCTCATGCGTCCTCCACCAATCTAAAATGTCTTCCGAGCTGGCAGTTCTTGGTTTTCTCAGGTACTCCTCCAACTCGTCTATCACTAAGCCTTGAAGACAAGATCCAGATGACGTCGAGGGACATTCATAGAGTTTATCAAAGTCTATTACGTCTTCATCTTCATCACATACTTTATTTTCTTTTTCTGGTAATTCCAGAGATTTGTTCAGTGAGTGTAGACTTTTATATTCTTCATAAAGTTCATTGAACTTGCGCAGACTTTCCGTTTTAAGTTGCTTCCCCCACATTGTCAGGTCAAAAGTCTGAGCCTTATGCCTTGGGTCTAAAATTAAAGAAGTACAATAAATCCAGTTGCTCTTCTTGTAATGTTTAAGCATTTTGTCTCGAGCTGCTTGGAAAGCTAGAATGAGCCTTTCATCCACTTCAGATCGATTAGGTTTCTCATCTAACTGTTTTACCATGGATTCAATTTTATCTAGCAAGAGATTGAATGATACAATGACTAGCGGTAATGTAACATATTTGTCTCCACCAAGTTTTGTACTTAAAAGTTTAAAGTTTATTAGAAATTTATGTAATTTTTCGAGTACCTGCCATTCATTAGCTGTGATTTGAAAATCATTTAATTCGGTGACAGAACTGCACAATATGTCAATGCCCGCTCTCACTTTTAAACCAAATCCAATCATATCATGTGTGGAATTCCATCTCGTTGGACAGTCAAGAATGGCATTTAGATTTGATGGCACGCCAGCTGCTTCACAAGCAGACTGAAACTTCTTCTTCACTATCTCACTTCTTTTTATTTTACTGGAAATACTGCGTAACTTTGTTACAGATGTACGCGAGTCAGCAATATTTGGTGCAGATTCTTCATCTTCCTCATCCTCAGTTTCGTCTGCATAGTCTTCGTACTGCTGATCTTGCGCGTTAGTGTCAGACTCACAGTGTAATGCTAAGGTCTTTAATAAATCTTGTACACCAAGGTTTAAAATGTGAGCAAAGCACCGGAAATGTTGATTGTCTGAATCAAAGTGTGGCGGCAGCTGTTTGCCCAGTTCATACATAAATTTGGTATTTGCAGTTGCGTTGTCGACCGTGATACCTTGTATTTTATCAATTATGCCATATTCCAATAAACATTCATGGAAAATCGTTGCAATATCTTCCCCAGTATGTCGACCGCGTGATGGTATAAAATCAAGAACTACAGATTGATACTTCCATTCGTTGTCTATATAATGAATAGTAACCCCGGAGTAACTCCTACCAGCAATTGACGTCCACCCATCAATGGTAAAAGACATTTTAGATGATAATTGTTGAAGTCGTTCCTTGAGATTCAATTGGAGCTCTTCAAATCGCTCTTTGACTTTCCTTCTAAGTGTAGACCTTTTAGGAAACATCATATTAGGGCAAATACGTCGAAAATATACTTGTGTAGCTTCGTCATCGAAAAATGAGAAGGGAAGATATTTTTTCACCACCCAATCAACTGTAGCTGTCGTGATGTTGTCACTGCTGTTTTCCGACTGAAACAAAACAATAAATCTTGTGTTATTATTTAAAACATACTAGGTTTGAGCGTATAAGAGGAGGAGGTTTGTTGTTGTTAAATCGAGAAAATCGTTAAATTGATATTTGTTATATTAAGGTTGCACTGTACTGTAATTTACCAAAATAAAGTACTTAGTTGTTACTGGCCGATTAAATGAAAATATGGGTGTTTATAAAAAATATTTAAGACGATAATTACATACTTAATATGTCGCACCCCTAGATGAAAACACCACTAACTCAAAAATACTTACGTAAGTTAATGGCGTTTTTGAAAGTATCGCATGAATAGCTACGCGGAGTTAAAATTCTTTTAACTGTTAAAAAAATATTCTTACCTGTCCAGTTCTTCCAGCGGTTACTAAAAAGCTTGTGATATCTCCACTTAATTTTGGTTTAACAGGAAGAAATATTTCTGATTCCTTTTTGTGGAAAGATATTAGATGTTTCCTTAAGCCTGAAGTGTTTCTGTTTTTCATTTTTATTTCAATCTTTTTATGTTGGCACAATTTACAGAAGGCAGTTTGGGATGCATGAATTATTTCGAAAAACTCCTCAAATTTGCTTTTGGGTCTTTTAGATCTGTGACTCAAACTCTCGTTACTACTCGGACTAGAATAATTTGAATCTTCGTCACTCATAATTAATTGTACACGTGATACGTTTTTAGAAAACAACGAGAATTAGTAAAAACAATTATTAAGTTAGACTCGAAGCACAGCTCAATTGGAAATGACTGGAATTAAAATAATTCCTTTATTTATAGTACGTTTCCTTGCTTTCTACCGCGCCGCCTCGCCACGTGCCGGCTCTATGAAAAGGATGCCGCCGCAAATCAAACAATGCCGCGTGCGGCGTACAAACACACACTAAATATTACCTACTTGTACAGACGCGACGCGTGAATAAAATAGAATTAGTGCCAATCACTATTCTTTACATATAAGTGAATGTTTTGGCGTACATCTATACTAATATTATAAAGCTGAAGAGTTCGTTTGTATGTTTGATGACAGAAGTTTTAAAATAAATAAATAAGTCCTGAACGTCACTATACCTCCAAAGTTACTATTCCTCGTGGACGAAGTCGCGGGCACAGCTAGTAAATACTTACTCTCATCATCTCTCTCAGAGATATTCGGGCTGGTAAGTAATACAAAACTCTTATCGCAGGCTTTTTATTTTATTAGTAGGTAAGTACCTACGCTTTTTATATTATTTTATTAGTTTTGTAGAATTTTTTTACACGTTTCAAGTATATTTAAAAGTGGCTACAATATTTATTAAACGGGTGATATTTGAACACTTTTTTGCTATTTTTTCTTGTAAAAACTTAAGAAATATAATGACTAAATGTACAATAATAGTACCTAAGTAATTAGTTTAAAACCATATAAGTAATCAATATTATAATATATACTTACTAGAATGAATTAATATGACATCTACTACCTATCCTTACCATTTTATCCTAATCATAATACTACTTGCGTGATCAGTATAATGTATTCATTTTCATTCTAAGCACTCTGAAACTTATTTATTCTTTGGAACACCTGTAGGTACTCTTAAAAAAATTCGAAATTATTTTGCATGAGTATACCTACGCCCTATGGCGGCAATCAAATAGTGTCACAAATGTTATGATTTCGGCGTGGCGGCAACGATTGTTTTAGATTTCAAAAGAAGCCGCCGGCGCGTGTATCATAACCATGTACTTCCGAAAAGCGGCAAATTTCTTTGAGAAGTAAGTACAAAACCTTTGATGCCGCATTATCAAAGTGCCGATGGTTAAAACATAACTATGCATGCACTCAGTTTGATTTTAATAGATATTTTTTTATTCGCTATGTTTATGGTATTAGTCGTAATGCGCATAGGTCCAGTTTTTCATATTCTTTGATACAGTTTTTTGCGTCTCATAGAATTCCTAAGCGTACCTACCTATACACCGAACTGTTACACCTAACTACTCAGTGAAATAGCGCTAAGTCCTAGCTGCAAGACGCAAGAGTCTTGCAGGCTATGTCTTGTTCTTGCTCAAGTCTTGCACGGTCAGTCTTGGTCTTGGTCTTGCTAAAAATACGCGGTCTTGTTCTTGGTCTTGGTCTTGCAAAAACGCAAGAACAAGACCAAGACTGCAAGACCAAGACTGAATTTGGGCAACACTAATCTAGAAGCATGCCGGTAACGTCGCACGTGTATCTAACGTCTCGCTTTCTCCTATGATCCTGCAATATCTCTATCTCACTCAACGAACCGCCCCGCCTGCCATCGCCACGCCGCCGCGCGCCGTCTCCGTCGCACAACAGAGAGCAATAGGCAGGCATATGCGCGTCGCAAGCGCGCCAAAACCATTTTCAGTAAAATAAATATAACTCTTAGAAGTAATGTTTTACGAAATGCATTATTTGTTCTTCAATTATAATTATTTCAGTAACATAAAAGTTGTACAAAACCGTTTTAACGGTACTAGGATGCATACTAAATATTTTGTGTAACATTCAGGAATATTTGGTGCACGATCAGTATTTTTCGGGAAAGAATAAAATAGTTATTGTTACAATAGAATATTTGCAGCGCACTACAATAAAAAAGTGTTATATCTTGGTGTTAATTTGGAATTTGTTTGATGTAACATATTTTGTTGGCCGAGTAGTTTAATTATAGTAAAACAATTAAACGGGTTTAAGATCAATATTTTAGAAATGCATACATAGATGCATACCTTTAGATTTTTGGTGAACACAAAAATATTATCCATTAAAATATTACTTCTTTTATGAAACTTAAAGGGTCAATACTTATTATTTTGTTACTTTTTACAGGATACTTTTGCGTAGGGGGTTTTTTAATTTTTTTTTTGTTTAAGTCCTGTCATCGGAGAAAGGTAAATAATGCCTAATAATAATAATGCCTATGGTAATTTACTATAGGCAATAAATTTTAAATGACGCTTGAAAATAAAAAGTCATTTTAATATTTGCAAATACAAAAATGTTTATTGTAAAATGAAACTTAAAATCTAAGCAATAACGTTAAAAACATTGTTGTTGTTTGGAACTAGACATAGTTCTTGGTACGCGTTTTAGAAGTATTTTATTTATTTTGATTAAATCAATTTGATTTAAATCAAATAATGTTTTCATTTCTATTAAAGTGCAAATAAAACTGAATGGTAAACAATCGTAACTGAACGTGCGTGCGAGGTGGATGCTTTAAATAATGTATCTAGACAATCGTAATGTGTCTGTTAAACGATATGAATATTTAATTACCTTTAAAAAGATTTAGCTTGTTAGAAAGCTGTCTTTTAGAATCAGTTTTTATCTGAGCGGTTTCTTTTTTACAAATATAATGTAGTCTAACATCAATGAATTTTTCTATAATTAGTTTCATCAAGCTTATTTTATGGTTGTGTTCGTTTCCTCCAGAAAACACATCCTTTTCAATATATGCGTTTAAAACGTTAACACTTATAAAGTTTTTATCATATTTTTTTTGTATTGTTTAGCCACCACTCATGCGAAGACAATTGCGTATAACACGTTCGGTTTTCATGCATACGTCGAACACGTCGTTAGAAGCATAACATAAACCACCCATGTCTCTTAAATCTATTAATTTGTGAAACCATAACTTTTCTTTAGCCCATAAATCCATTTTACAGTCCTCACAATTAATTTTCTTAACAAGGCTACTGACTACAAAACCAGAAATATAACCTACTATTTGCGGAACAATATCTGAAGTGGGGTATGATATAGCTTTTCACTCAGTTCAGTGCAGTTTGTCTGATATTTATCAAAACTCTGTTCTATTGATTTATTTTTTAATATTTCTGTAGAACTTAAATTTTTCTCCTCAGTTTCCTCAAAACGGTAACCTATCGACAAGTTATTAATTTTATTGAGTGATGATGATCCAGATAAAATTGGTATGTTCTCTATAGGTATACAATTTCCGGTAAATTTGGAGCCCAGTTCTAAATGAGACAGTAGCTTTTTAAAACTGGCTTTAAATTGTCTAGTGTTGGGATTATTATTATGTCCACTTTGACTTCGTATGTTCCCAAAAAATAGCTCGACATGGTCTTGGCTGAGTTTGTATGTTAATAAAAAAGTAAGAATGTTAGTTGCAACTAAATTTGTATACATATAAGACAGACTATTGATGCACACTAATAGTCCTAATAATCCAGTATTATTCTGTGTTTTGATAAGTGGCACTTTTTTGGTTGAAAACACAGTTCTTATATTGGTACCGACTTTAAGAGTTCTTTTATTTGTAACATTAATTGCTAATGTTAATAAGTAGTCTTTAATTTGGGACAAGAATGACAATATTTTTTGTGAATTAGCCTTATTCATAGGGTGTTTGAATCCATAGTCGTTAAGGTTTCTAGTATTTAGGATATCAAAAATATCATTTAGTTTTTCAATAAATTCTACTGTGTTTTCTGATTCTTTAAATGCGGGAATATTTAAAGTTTTATTGCAAAAGTCTATAGCTTTAGCAACGCTTCTACTAAGAAGTTGCGTTGCTAATTTCACGTTCATTATTTGATTTTTGAAATGAACATGTCGATGTGAAAGCTTATTCGTCAAGTGTAAGCAGTTTTCTTCTTGTAGGTTATATAATTCCGATAAATATTGCCATCTAATAGATTTTTCACCAGTAGTATATATTACTTTCTTAGATTCGAAGGTGTTCCGCATCAGTTTCAACATATGACACGCGTCTAAAAATACAACTACATTGTAATCAGCACTGGGGTGTTTGAAATCAGTTTTTAAGTTTTGTAAATCATCCAACTCGCAACCCAAGTTTTTCATCGTCGCAATATTGCTTTTGCAGCCATCGAACGTGACAGAACGAATTTGCACACCGATTTTATTGCATTTTTCTAAAGCTATCTTTATTAAATTTGCCTTCATATCTGCCTTTATGCTGTCAATAAAAAAATAAGCTAACGGTAGTTTCCAGGAATCGTTAATAGCAACTAACATAAAAACATAAGCTTGGGTGGCCATTTGGCTACTGTCGTCGCTACCTAAGCCCATATCTACTAGGCCCTCATAGCTTTTACCTGTCCATATCTTTTGCCTCCTAATAGACATTTCATCAGCACATAAAGCACATAAAATAATTTTGTCACTAGATTTTACTTTTTCCTCAAGTCTGTTTAAAGTTTCAGTGCAAAATCCAGGTTCCGCATTTACACTACGATACCATTCATATAATGTATGAGGGTGGGGTAAACATGTATTAAACATTTTACGTACATATTTGTAAGCTGATGGTGAGTAAAAATGCAGCGTTAAAGCAAATTTTCTAGCACCTGGAGGATATTTTACGAAGGGCCTGGAACGATTTTTTTTATTTTTAATGTACATTCCATTAAATATTTCTGCAACTTCAACATTTTTTGTCAAATCAAAAAATATTGAATCATCAATAGATTGTTTCTTTTGAAGCAAATTAATTATGTTTTTTAGAGAAAGATTTTTTTTAAATAAAAAAAATCTAATTTATTTAAAAAAGAAATTGACGACATGTCGCAGGATTTTAGATAAAAAATCTAAGAAAATCCATAATTTACAAAAAGTAAATAAGCGGCTTATTTACTTTTTGTAAATTATGGATTTTCTTAGATTTTTTATCTAAAATCCTGCGACATGTCGTCAATTTCTTTTTTAAATAACCTTTCCTAGGAGTGTCATATAAAGATGTTAAATCTGATATTGATGCATCAGGAGACTTGAAATAAACTTCATCAGCCCAGGGCGTCACGTATTCCTGTGGTATTTTCAAAAGTTAAAGTTTTTGAAGAAGTGGCCTGTAAAGAAACATACTCGGTTTATTGAAAACAGTTTTAAAATATCTCATGAAAATAACTACAGGAATAGGTTTCTTATGACAAAGATTTTACAAAATGTACCTGATTTGATAAATCCAAAACCTTTATTGGTACGTGAATCTACAAAAAAACAAAAAAAAACATATTCAAAACAACTTATTATTATAACAAAACCTTTTATCTTACACCAACTGTTTTAATAAATTATGATAAATACCTGCAATTTGGGAACCGCTGTTTTTAGTAATCTACGCCTTTGCGTGTTTCCACTTATGTCCAATTTATCAAAATGAATCGAACATAAAGTCGAATTTTTATAAGGCTTGTATAATTCTTCTCCTCTTTCTTTCGCGACAATAGATACCCATTCTGCACAGCAAAATGGGTCGCTAGGAAATCTACAAACAAAAATTTCATTAAAAAAAAAGAAACATAAAATAGGTAACAATACTACTCCATGCATTCCCTTTTCCAGAATAGTTGATGTTTGTTACAATAGTTGGCGCGTTGTAGCATAAATTGGTCAAACAATCATAATATTTGCTAAAAGACTTATATTTACTATTTAATTCAGTTTTTACTTTATGATAAAGACATATTGATTTAAACTTACCGAAAAAAAGATATTCCTTCCAAAATCTTGGTATTACGGTGATTATTAACACAATTTTTGAACGCGCACTGCGGCATTTGACGTCTTAACGTTGGCTATGATTGGACCATACTAATTTGAAATAAGAGCACAACAGTATTTGTGCTCTTATTTTTCGGGCCGTTTTTGATGCGCTTATCGGGAATCTAGTACACTATTGATCGAAGATTTATATATTTATTTTTATGAGGAACACATGCAAAATCAGACTTAATTTGAGATCAATGCCAGGTAAACTTAAACTTACATCACAAAATTATTCTAATGAACTTGATGAAAACAGTCGTAACAGAGATATGGTTTATTTGGGCATGTTTCACAAAATGTAACCACCTTTTTGGTCTTGTTTTTTGCCAAAGCCCTTCCCATTATCTCAACGTTATGTTTGTAACAATATTGACATGTACGACGATTATTTTTGGCGGTGCCTTCTTTTTTCGTGAGCTTGTGCTTTATACGTTCTGGCCTCAAGGTTTCTATTGGTTGTTCTTCCTTTTTTGACAATAAACCCTTCAATATCTCTTTCCTGAATTCAACTACTTGCATGTTTTTCCCAGTAACAGTCTTGTGCAATATTAAAGCATTAACAACGGCCGTGTTTAGAAGCAAATTTATGGCCACTTTTTTGTACCATTTGACGGATTTTCTCAAAGGTGTCGAATATGCGGCCATCTGGTCAGATAAATCGACGGC
This sequence comes from Tiliacea citrago, assembly GCA_963921375.1. NCBI lineage: Eukaryota > Metazoa > Arthropoda > Insecta > Lepidoptera > Noctuidae > Tiliacea > Tiliacea citrago. The sequence goes on from OY992783.1 coordinate 5,827,049, forward strand.
TCCTTTCGCCTTGTTGTAATCTAGTATGATTTTAGGCTTCAAAGTGGTTTTACCTCGTTTCGTGACGGATTGGAAGCGGGTGGAATGCTTGGTAGAAAGAACGTAAACGTCCCTTTTGTCTTTCCATTTTAATAGAGTTATTCCATCAGTACTCTCCATGGCAATATATTCGCCTCGTTTCAATTTAGCATTGATAACTTCTTTAGGAAGATTTTTCCTGTTTTTACGAATTGTACCGACGAGGTGCGTTTCATTTTGCAAAAGGTTTCTAGCCAAACTGACACTTGTGTACCAATTGTCAGTGTATAATGTGTGCCCTTTGTTCAAAAGGTCACTGCACAACGACATCACAACGTTTTCAGGTGTAGTATTGACTTGATCATTTTGTTTGCCCGCATAAATACTGATTTTGTAGGTATATCCAGGTAACGTGCATAGTTTAAATTCCTTCACACCATATTTATGTCGTTTCTGTATATTGTACTGTCTGAAAATAATTCTTCCCCGAAATGGTACGACACTCTCATCAATGCACAGATCTTCGCCAGGAGTGTAATAATTCTTAAAATTTTCGTTCATTAGGGCCAGAAGGGTTCGAATGCGATGTAATCGATCAGTCTTGTGAGCATCATCTTCTTTAGAAAAGTGTAACATTTGTAATAACAGCTCAAACCTGTTCCGAGACATTATTTTTCGTGCAAAAGCGTGTCCTATTATTTCGTCCTTGGACCAATAGTCACTCATTTTTGGAAGCTTCACCAATCCCATAAATAATATCAAACCAAAAAAGTTTTTCATTTCATCAACATTAGTAGGCGACCAATTGCGTATGCGTGCTGACTTTGAAGCTTCTCGTGCAGTTATTTTGTGTAAAGCAAACTCGTTAGTATCATACACTATTTTCTCAAAAATTTCGTCTGACACCAAAAGGCAGTAAAAATTAACTGGCGATTTGTTAATCATAGCAGAGCGGAGATTAAAAGGAAAACCAGGAATCTCAGTGAAAGCAATAATTTGTCGCTGATTACCTGCTGGTTGCGTCCATGTACGTGCAGATGTCGACGGAGTACTCATAGTATTCAAAGCAATTTGTAGCTGGTCCAACTCACTTTCATCACTTTCAAAAACCATTACACGGCGACGACCACGGCAAACTGGTTGATCGTCCAGATCTTCCTCTTCCGAGCTGACGTGAAAACTGTGGTTGAGTAAATTTATTTCTAAATTGTCTATGTGTGATAAGTCTTCTTGACTTATCTCAAAATCTCCGAAATCATCCATCTTTATAATATGAACGCAGTATGAATACCTATATAAAATTAGCAAAAACCAAATAGCGTTATTAGCGTATCGCGTTCAATGTGACACTAAAAGCTAGGCATTCACGGTCGCGTCGTTCGGCGTGGCTCCAAATGGCTTAAGTCAAATGGATGGACGCAAAACAAGTATCCCATTCACGATCACTCAAATTTTCTTTCATTTACGTGTTTCACCGGGTCGAAAGAAGTTGACATGAGCTCTGATTCCGAAGAAGAACTTTTACTTTGTGTGGCGGTTGTTTCTCATCATATAATAACGAGAAAACCAAAAAAAAAGTGGTGCAAAGAGTGGCTGAAGAAAAGGGACACTTTCACACACATCAATTTGTTAAATGAACTGTCATTGGAGCCAAGTGATTGGAGAAATTATCTGCGAATGGACGAGCCTACATATTTTAAACTACTGCAACTCGTCACCCCACTTAAAACTAAACAAGACACCAATATGAGACAAGCAATAAGTCCTCATGAGAGGCTGTGTGCCACTCTTCGTTTTTTAGTATCAGGAATGAGCTATGAGGAGCTAAAGTTTCCAACTGTAATATCTCCACAACGTTTGGGAGTAATTATACCAGAAACTTGTAAAGCAATTCTCACCGTATTGAAGGATTATATGAAGGTATGTATTTTTAATATATTATTTTAATCCAGTTAAAGTTGCTAGCTATATTATTAAATAGAATTAAAAGATTGGGTTTAGAAACATGCTACCCTGCATGTTAACAAGGTAGCACGTTTCTAAACCCAACCATTTTTTTTAATTATGTTGCTTGTACATTCAAATAAGATATAGGATTCTTTTTCTTTTTAACTAAGCTAAGTTGGTTTTGCTTAGCTGGCGTAGGCTTAGGTGGCGTTGAATAAAACTCAATAAATAGAATTAATTACACATTTTTATGTATGTTATGGTAGCCCATTACAATTAATTAATGTAACATAATACGTTATTTGTTACGTAATGCTTCTATGTACTTGTTCAAAACTGCGTCGTCGTCGACTTCAGGCAGAGATATAGTATTCTCATTACTGTCGTTATATGTAGCATGTGATTCGAGAGGCATTTGGACTGGTGGTAGTAGAATGTGTGATGGTTGGGTCAGTGGCTGCTGGGCTGATGGCTGTTGGGTCTGCGTCTGTTGGGCCTGTAGCAGTTGGATCTGTGGCAGTTGGGTCTGTAGCAGCTGGGACTGTGGCAATTGAGTCTGTGGCAGCTGGGACTGTGGCAGTTGGGTCTGTGGCAGCTGGGACTGTGGCAGTTGGGTCTGTGGCAGCTGGGACTGTGGGACCTGTGAGTGTTGATACTCGGTGACAATACGTGATGAATAATTTAGGTTACCACAGTCGGATTGAAATATAGCGTCATTTATTAATTTTTGGCAATATAAAGCCATTCTTTCATCCATCTCTCTCAATTTTTCAGCCACATGCTCTCCAAAAGCACTGTATTTTTTTTTAGATTTCTGAACATCTAGTCTGTTGGAAATTTTTGACAAAACTTCAGTAGCCGTTGTCTTTAATTTTTTTTTTGCACTCATTTTTTTGCTGTGACGCATTCTGGCGGATGCTTCTTTTTGAGTAGTTCGACATGTTTGTACTGGTGCTACTTTGGGAGTAGCAAGGCGAAGGTGGCTCCACATCTGCGAAGTCCTCGATATCCTAAAAAATAAGCATTTAGAATTTATGATATTATTTTTGTTGCAGGTACCTGCAACAGAAGAAGAGTGGAGAGTTATCGCAAGAGGATTCGAAGAAAGATGGCAGTTTCCTAACTGTCTCGGATCTATTGACGGAAAACACGTCCGGATCATACCACCTGCTGGATCTGGATCCAGTTTCTTTAACTATAAAAAGTTTTTTAGTGTTGTTCTCATGGCTTGCGCTAATGCCAACTACGAAATTATTTGGTGCGAAACTGGAATTAATGGTAGAATATCAGATGGTGGAGCTATAAAAGAAACTAACTTTTATGAGAAGTTAATTAATCACGAGTGCAATATACCTAATAAGAAGAGGCCTTTGAATAGTTCTACAGCTTTACCATATGTGTTTGTTGGTGATGAAGCATTTGCTTTGAGACCTGACTTTTTAAAGCCATTCGGCAGACATGCTCTTACGCAAGAGAGAAAAATATACAACTATAGATTGTCACGAGCAAGAAGAGTAATCGAAAATGTTTTTGGAATAATGTCGAATCGTTTTAAAATTTTTAGTAGGTACTCCCATCAATTTATCTATTGATCGTATAGATCTTGTGGTCTTGACATGTTGTATTCTACACAATTTTTTAAGGAGGTTGGTCCCCCACTATTCACAAATCGATCAATTTGATATAGATGCTGTTGATGAAACCGTTCCAGTGATAAATCTGGAACCATTGGATATAACTACTGGAAACTTCAGTAACGATGCAAAGTTTGTTAGAGAGGAATTTGTAAGCTATTTTAATGGCGATGGCGCAGTAAGTTGGCAAAATGAAAAAGTAAATTAAACCTAAAATGAAAAAAGTAAATAAATCCTTACAACCCTTGCTATTTTTTTTTATTCATAACATATTTACCTCATTTTCAGGTGTCGTTTCATTTAATACTTTAGCAATACCACTAGATTTTCTCACTTCAATGTCTCTATCTGCCAAAAATAGCAATAAATCATAGTACCATAATTTAGGTACATGGACTTCATCGGTTCCGGCCCCTGATCGATAAGATGCTTTAACCTGCAACAAATATTTTATTAGTTAGGTACTTATAATCACTATTTCAATACGGCTGTCGTATCTTTGTGGGTCTAAACTTCCTTCAAAAGGTTGCGCAGTAATAAAAATAATTGTTTTTAGGAATTTGTGGTGCGCAGATGGGCATTTTTCAAAAAGTTTGTTCGTGACGAAATAGGAGTTCCCATATTTTGTCAAACTTTTTATTTGACCTAACTATATCGAATGTCATAGGAAATATACATTATTATTTGAAAAAGATATCATTTTATGTAAAATATTATCGATTGATGAAAATTTTAACTTTGTTATGTAATGTAACACAATGAACTGCTCCATTTCGTCAGTTTTACAGCGTAAATGATCCTAATTGTCACTATTGCACCATAAAACGGTATCAAAAACTATCCAAGTTTCGAGAATACAAATAAAATAACAAAATTGACAATTACAATAGAATCATAAATGTTTAACAAAATATTATAAAATCAAATACAATCTTTTAACTTTAGTATTTTTTCCTAAAATCTAAATTAAACACACAGCCAAAACTGGACAGTAACGCTCGTGGAACGTAGCGTTACTATTAGGAACTAACAAGGCGGAGTGTACATCATAGTAAAATAATCATAATTCTAATTTACGCTAAAATAATCATGGATGCGCTCTCCGTGTACTTTGGTATCAATAAAGATTACTCGTAAATACAATAAATACCTTAGTAAAAATCACTTCGTTAACGATAACAATTTTCTTCAAATAATAGAATAGGACTGAGAACTTTATAACATATTTTGTAACATCCACTGTACCATATTATAAGCGAATAAATGATATTTAACCCGCTATTATATATTTATAAAGTTTAACAATTAGATTTTATGAAAATAAAAAAAATATTCGTATCAAAGCTCAAATTAAAATTGTTTTATCGGGGTTTTATTTGGCCCAAAATAAATAAAAATAAAATAGCTGACACAAAAAAATTACTTCAAATTTTTTACGAGTATTCGCTAATTGCAAAAAAAATATCAAAACAAAATTAAAAAATTACTTCAACAAACCTAATTCGCTTATTACCCAAAAAAAAAAAGAAATTAAAAACTTAACTTCGAATGACTAAGTAATATAATTATTCACCGAAACACGTTAAACAAATATAATCAAAATGTTGCTGTCCAGAACTACATGTCATACAATTAAATTCTTTGCATGCCATGCACTTGATCATAGGAGCATATACAGGAAAATTCTCCTTGCAACCGTTACATTCTATTTGTCGTTTTATAACTGTTCTAATAGCTTTATTTTCATTCCGTGTAGAACGTTTTGGTTTTCTAAGAATCATATCAGTTTCTACTAATAATCCACGTTTGCGGGGACTACTCATATTACGGTTCGTCTCAGATAATATTCTTTTTGATGGTAATTTATGTCTTAAATCGTTAAAATTACAGCACATATTTTTTGATGTACTGGGCAACATACATTGAGGATCTGGATTTGTAGAATCACTAATTATATCACTTTCGAAAGGTTGTAAAGGAATATCGTCTAGAGGAAATATTAAGGAAGGAATGTCATCAATATTTTCCATGATTTGTTCTGAAATTACATTATTATTCTGCTCTTGTGTAATTACCATCAAAGAATCATCTGGTATATCATAAATACAATCTTTAAAGTCTGCACCTCCTAATAAAGGAAGCTCTTATCCGACGGACAAAATGGCTGTTGTTTATTTCTGATACAGCAGATTGGATGCGCTGACGTAATTCTTCTTCCGACGTTATTCGTTGTTTGTAAACTTGTCTTTTACACATCCCCAATAAAAAAAATCTAAGGGATTTAAATCCGGAGATCGCGGAGGCCACAAAATTGGTCCTAATCGGCCGATCCATCTGTCAGGGTAAGTTTCATTGAGTTGCGCCCTTACTGCCGTCGCATAGTGAGCGGGGCAACCATCATTTTGTAACCACATTGCTTGCCGCACGTCTTCTGGAATATTTTCTAATAACGTTGGCAACTCATTCCTTAAAAAATGCAGATAGTATTCGGCGTTTAGAGTTGCTGGTAGTTCAAAGGGCCCTATTATTTGCCCATTTATTATTCCTGCCCATAAATTTATTTTAAATTGATGTTGGCTCCTGTCCTCTCGCATCAAATGTGGGTTTACCAGCTGCCAACTGTGCAAATTATGCAAATTGAGATATTCATCTCGCCGGCATGAAGACTCGTCACTCCATAAAATTTTATTAAAAAACTGTGGGTCCGCCCGTATCATTCTAAGCATCCTTTGGCAAAATGCTACTCTTTGCGGGTAATCACGTGACGTCAGCGTTTGAACACGTTGCACGTGATATGGGTGCAACCGGTGCCTTTTTAGAACTCGATGTACCGTCGATCTTGGAATACCTGTGCGTTGCGCTATGACGCGAATTGAGACCGACGAATCTTCCTCGATTTCTCGAATAATAATTTCGTCATTGACTTGTGACGGTCGCCCTTCACTGGCACCCCCAACTCCGGTGCCAAGAATTCTTCCCTCAAGAAGCGCGTTATGCACTCTAATGAATACGCGATAGTCGGGATGTCGATCCCGGTTCGGGTATCTTTCACGATACAATCTTGCGGCCGCCCTGGCATTACCTCTTGCTTCTCCGTAGATAAAATGCATTTCGGCATACTCCCGTGGCGTGTACTCGTAACGAGGCATCGCACACACGTACAACCTCACACAAACGATTGTTTTCGAAGTCCGTAGGATTGCCAAGTCATTCGTCCAAAACACAAACAGTTCCAAATCGTTAGGCAAAGCAAAGTCCAAATACACAGCACAAGTTTAATTTTAAGGAACACAACAGTTAGGTACAGCGGAAGCGAAAGTAGTCTGACGTACGTATCAACTCGAAGAGAGATTCGTGTCAACTAAACAAATAAAATCATGCAACAATGAAGCCCTGTATGAGTGAAGGGTGAAGGAAAAAAAATACCTGCACAAAGACACCGATTTACCAAAAATACAAAAGCGGCGCTATCTATCCCTTTCACACTGAGTGAGGTGCAACTCCGCAGGTAGTGGTCCCAAATTCCGAACAGATGACGTCATCGGATCGGAATTACGCTACACGCTTAACCACATGCTTAGATTACAAGCATAAGCCATTACGAGAAAGAAAAGTTAGATTGTACCATTTTAATTTCTGTTCTGTCTTCTTCATCACATTCATAGCAATGTCTTTGTAACCGCAAAGACTAGACGTAAGTTTTATACCAATTTGCAAACCTTAGTAATTTTACAAGTTTTTAAAATAATGGTACACTTTGGTGTCATACATTTTTTTTACAGGAGAATTTTTCCAATTCTGGTCTTTTCATCGTAAAAACAAAACTTTTCAATTCAAGATTTTTTTTCTAAAGCAAATAAAATGTTATTTAAAAAATGGTATCTTATAACATTAGTAAACTATTCAGAAATGTTTGACAAAAATCACAATCAAATTTGCAGCAACAGCATTAAAAACACTGAACGCTGGTACAGAAAATAGTAAAAATCTAAAAAAAAAAATATCTTGGTTACCTTATCGGTTTTTTTTTACTGTTCAAATTAGTTGTTGGAAATGAGGTAAGCTAGCTACCTACCCGTTACGTTTGATCCATTATTTACGGGACACCCTGTATAATTTATATTTTTTCGTTATTTATTTTAAAGTGTCACTTTGGCTTTCATTATTTTAATTTATTTCCTCTTAGTGACACTGGTGGACTTACTTTTGAATAAAAATAAATAAATAAAAAAAGCTTTAAAACTATTTTTTAATACCTTAACCTTTTTTTCTTAATAAACTTCCAGACGATTTGCAAACGTTATACAAAACGAGTTCGAAAAGTTATAAGTACAAATCAAAGCGTTTCCTTACACAAAATTACTCCTAATGTATGTATGTAATAGAGTATGTTTAACTTATTATAATCATTATAAAATAATATATCATTGTAGTAATTAACATTTAAAAATAACATGATAAACATAAAATGAACGGCTCGCCGGCACACAGATAAACCCTGTGAGGTTTTCGTTGTGCGGCTATAAAAAAATTGTAAAATAGGCTGTGTTTTAGAAAAAAAAAATAAAAAAAAAGTAACCAAAAATGGTTTTATTTACTTTTACAGTGATAAAATATATATACTTATTATCACAAGGTAAAAAAAGAAACATTTTGTTCAGATACTTTATTTAAATAAATCTAGAATATCCGTTTACCAAACATAAAATTCTGTTAGTTTACATTAACTAACGCAAACAAAATAAAATTTTAGAAGAAAATAGAATTTTAGAATTGTAGAATTAAAATTTGGGATGGTACTATAAACAAAAAAAAAAATGTCAAAGAAAATAATGCTTTATTTAAAGTAAAGTAAAAAGGTCCTTAACTTAGGTTCTATGCTACCTACTGCTCATCGTCGTCCACATAATTATCGGAATCTTCATTATCTTTGTTTTCATCCTCTTCGCTACAAAGATATGTAGGCATCCGTAACATCCCTACAACAACATCATTGTATATCTCTCCTCGTTTCTTGGGTTTTTCCCTGAGACTAGTTACGACAGGATCCGATGATACAAGCATCCAGTGAAGAATATCCATATTTGTATTTATTCTGGACCTTTTCCTAGAGTGATACTGTCGCAATTTTTTGTAGTTTTTGTGACTTGCTTCTATCACATCTTCTGATAATTGACCTACGGGCAAAGCCAGAGATTTAATGATGTCAGCACCGTGAATTAAAAGTTTATGTACACTTGCACTCATTTTGTAACATTTATATAGATAGATTGATCGCCATTTCAGCTGTGCCGATGCAATAAGTCCTAAATTTCTCTTCGTCTATGTAATGTCCTCAGGAAATGACACTCAAAATATTTGCAAATCTTTCAATAAGTTCTTTGGACACGCCTGTGATTTGAGAAACCATAACAGGGTTTTAAAAAAAAATTCTTGCTGGATTGCCATCGTTACTGTTGCCCCCTCCTTGTTTTGGTTGGTCAACAACAAGTCCCATTTCTTTGTAAAAATCTTTGCATATTTTATTTTTTCGCTCTTTCACTTTTCCTGTGCTTCTTTGCCTCTAGCTTGCCATTGCTGCAACTCCAATTTATAAGAAATATGCAATAAATATTCATAGCATCGGAGATGAGCATGTAGAATAGAAATACCAAATTTGTATGTGTCTTCGTTACATACTCTCTTTTTTACATTATCTAAGTCGTTCATATGAGTGGGTGTCGCTTTACAGACGTTACAGGCTTGTGTACTTTTGGTTCTGTTAAAACATTCACTGTTTTACCTTCATCTGAAGATGACTGGAAAAAAATATCAGAAGACTTTAATAATAAATGGAACTTTCCAAACGGTTTAGGAGCTTTAGATGGAAAACATGTGGTGATAGTGGCACCCCAACATAGTGAGAGTGTGTACTATAATTATAAAGGTACATTTAGTATTGTGTTAATGGCATTAGTTGATGCCAATTACAAATTTATTTACACAGACATTGGGTGTCCGGGAGGATCTCCGATGGAGGCGTGTTTGCAAATTGTTCACTTTCAAATGCTTTAAGCGAGGGTATGCTTAATATACCACCACCACAGCCACTTCCTGGTAGGATCAAAAAAGTTACAAAAATTGTATGTGCAATCTGCGTGTTGCATAATTTCCTCTTAGAACGGAATTCGAGACATGTATATGCACCACGAGGCACCTTCGACGAGGAAATGAATGGTGAAATGATTCCTGGTAGTTTGAGATCAAATGCCCCTCCGGATAGTGTATTTTTCTCAGATAGATAGATAGATGTTGGTCTAGCTATAAATTTCGCACAGGTTCGAAATTCTGGACACTTGTGTCGGGCACTGCACACGCCCTGTCTCCACGGCTGCGACACAGACACTGAGCGACACCGCACACTACATCTGCAACTAAGTGTCGCGGCAGTGGACACACATAGACAGTCGATGTATACACTCGAGTGTCGAGTGTCAGTGTCGCCGTGTATCCTGAGCTTTAGAGTATGAAACACTGGTTGATGTGAGTTTGTTTTTTCATCACTACAGTCATTTTCTTTATTTTCAAGCGCAAGCTTCAGTAATTTATCGCGCCGCTGCATTGTTTTGCACACCTTAAAACATGAAAGCCATATGTGTAGTACACTTTAAAATATAGAAAATAATAACTAAAGTTTAAATAATTGAATCGTCCGAAACAATATTTTGAAACATTACTCTAGTACCTGCAGTAATCCCTGCCGTAATTGATCAATTTTAAATGTTAACCGTCGGTAAAAGTCATCGTATGACCTTATAAGAAAGGATAAAAAGACACTTTGCGTTAATTATTACCATAATCCTAACTGCAAAATGACACTTTATGAAATAAAGTATTTTATTAATGAGTGTAATACAGTTTTTGAAGAAAATGATGACAGCAAAAATGACATAATAAGCAATGTTACGATTATGCTGTAGTGAACAAATGATAAATAACTAATGATTTTAAAGACAAACTGGCACTAAACTGAAAGTGTCATTATGGCGTCAAATTATCGAATTAATAATGTGGTATCTTTAATGCAAAACTGACACTAAACAAAAAATGACAATATGGCGTCCAACCAATGATCTAAATAACAGAAAAACTTAGTGCAAATGTGAACTTAAACGCAAAATGTCAATATTTCAATTAAAATAATGCACTACTTACCAAAACTATGACTAGTAAACCGGTGTAATCACTAAAATGACACTTTTGCACTCAAAAATCGTAAATTTTGTTCTTGGCGACACGTACTTTTTCGTTGCAGGTCAGTGTTCCTCTGAGGAGAGAGGAATATTTTGTTTAGTGACGAAGCGGACCACTGCCATCTAGCGGTTATATCTGTTACTTTTAGACTAGTGTAAGTGCGATTACGCGTAGTTTCACGTTTTCCAACAGATGGCATTAAAAAGTCGATTTGGCAAAATTTTGAATAGAGACAGTATTGGATTAAGCGTGCGACTTGATCTGTTCCTGGAGCCGTCCCGTTTCGTATCCTCTTAATTATTTCCATTACGTCAATCGTAGTGTGGGTCCTACATTTTGTGGGTCGGTTATCGGTTTTTTTTATATGAACCGTTAGTATGGGTAGGCCCTCGGAGTTTTAAGGATTTGTTCCCATTTGGACATCAGTATACAAGCGTTTCTTTTCCGGCGTTTTGATTGTAGTTTGAGGGGTGTTTTTTCCCCAGTCCATTAAAGAAGGCCCTGCATGCTTTTTGTTCCTCTTGATATTTAACCTTTTGAAGTGCTACTCGACATTCTTTTACTCGATTATGTCTATTTGTGTTATCTGGTAGCCTACTTTGTAAGAATTTGGCCTTTTGGAAGTTGGCCGGGGCTAATCGATGTTCCCTGGAGTGAATCGGCCGAAACATCAAGGTTTCCTGGGCAGCCGCTTTTAATACTCCAGTTATGGTACTCCACGGTATTTCTGTTTTCATCCGTTGAATTGGTTCCTATAGTTCTTAACAGTTTGGTTATGCAGTCTTGATATTTTGTTTCGGTGGATTTGCAATTGAGAGCGGCATAGTAACATTGTTTATGTTTGAAATCCTTGGCCTCTGTTGTTGTGCCTATTGCGGGTTGCTTTTGTTCCTTGTGTTTGGTGTTTACATGCTTGTTTAAAATTCTATTTGTTCTTAATTGCCCCCAGATTATGTTATGGTCGGAGGTGCTCTCCTATCAGCCCATTCACCTTTAATAAATTGGAAGAGTTTTCCTGTTGTATGTGGTGTAATAATGTGATCCAGCTTCGATTTCTGAGTGCCATGTTACGAGTATCCTGTATGATGATCTCGCTTTTGTTGTTTCTATTTGCAGTTTTTCCCTGTTGGCTATATCCATTAACAGTTCCCCGTTGTAGTTAGAATAGTCATAATGCAGGTTTTGGTGAATCAGCCCTTTGTGTTGGAAATTTTGTGTATCTCGACGACCAATATGGGCGTAAAAGTCACCTAGAATTATTAGCGTACATGTCCTTGGTTTTTTTCTAATCAGGGTTAGTACCCCTTTGAAAGATTTGGTTGCTTTAGAGGTACATCTGTTGATGTGAGAGTTGATTATAAAGATGAGTAGGCTTTTCGCTTTCAGTACCAACTTTAAGAGTAATTGATATCGCGTCAGTATCTTTTACCCGTGTTCCCATTTCAATTTGAGCATCCTTTCTAATAAGAATTGCAAGTCTCCGATGTGCTTTCGCTTTGGTTCCAGATAGATACCAATCGTAGTGCGTGAAGTTATAAGTTCCTAAGTTCATCCTTGTTTCTTGAAGGCAGGGTACATGAATACCCCTTTGTGAAAGTTTAGCATCTATTTTATCTTTTTTCACTACTAGACATTTTAAGGGATAATACCTGTCGAAGGTAGTGATGATAGTCTCAACTGTGGAAAAAATTTCTATCAAATTGTTTACAGTACCAGCCAAACGACTTAATATTCGATTTTGGTTTTATTCCATTTCAATTCTTCTCGATTCCAATCGCAGCCTTTCCATCTCCCTCTCGTGATAATTTTTTGTAAGAGAAATTTGGGACGGACAGACAGTATGAACAGAATCTCTGGTCGGTTGTGGTAAAGAGTATCTGTTTTGTTTTGTTTATGTTTCAAACTTTCAAGTGCCCAAGTATGATAAATCTTCAAACAACAAAGGAAGATATTTACGAAATAACTAATAATTTACGTACCTTTCCATGAATTCCAATAAAGCTGCGTACTGTTCTGGGCTTGCTCGAGATCTAGATTCCATCATATAAAATTTATCACTTCATTTAAGGTATCTTTCATTCTCATGCAGGATCATAGAACATTTCGAGACACAGTAATGTTTAAAATTACAATCCGCACTCTGATATTATAACAAACCAATTTTAAGAAGAACTTTACCTTATTTCGCTTACTTTTTTATCACTTAAAACAAATAATATTATAACTATTCAAAACAAAAGTTCCATCCGCGCACAAAGCAACTGTGACTTTTTTGCCGTCACCACATGACGCTGGCAGAATAGTCGACATCGGCTCTTTTTTTTCGTTTAATTTAACTTTGTAATTAATATTTTATGGACTTTGTCACATCACTCCTCATCTAACACAATTTCTGGTTCTTGTAAAAGATTAAGTACTTCAATTGGCATTATATGCTTTTGTTTTAAAGTTAATATTCTGATGTTAGATATTACAGGATCTGAAGATATGAGCAAAATTTTCATTAGATCTTCATTAGTTTGATTCCTGGTCATCTTCCTGGTGTTATCTCTGTAATATCTAACATCTTTTTGGCGACTTTCTTGTGCGTCTTCTCCAAGCATACCAATTGGCAACAAAAAGTTGTCGATGATATCCTTGCCGTGTATGAGAACTTTATCGACTGTTGGTGTCATAGGATACCACCTGTATAATTCGATATAAAGCGCAGCAGTTTCTTTCGCATATTCTGCAAATTTGTCACTGTTAATTTTGTACGGACAATTCAATGTTTTTTTAAATGACAGTAAATCTTTCTATTAAAGTTTTATCTATGCCTGTAGTATTTAAAGAAAGAAAGAAAAAGCATTTATTGGGACTCGCACAGATCACAAATTAAACTATACAAAAACACACTCATAGAAACATAAAGATCAAAAACAAAAATAAAGTAAAAAAGAAAATAAAAACAGAAAGTCTAGTACGAGGCCAAAAGGCCCCTATCTCAGCATGATGATATTTGATGTAATCTCAGAGTTTTCAAAGAAGCGTCTGGCCGTATTACCGTCATTGGTATTTCCAAATCCAGGTTTAGGGATATCAATCAATAACCCTAGTTGGTCTCGAAATTCTATTTGAATGAGCTTCTTTCTGTCTGATATTATTTTTTATTTTCTTCACCACGAGCTTGCTTATTTTGTATCGGCACTTTATAGGACACATGTAATAGGCACTCGTAAAAGCGAATATATGCATGTAATGACGACAACCCGAAGTTTAAATTCTCAGGATTATATGGTCGTGGTCGTTTTGTGGTCGTGGTCATTGAACTGAGATGAAGAAGCTTTACATATAATGCGAAAAAGAATGCACATGCAATATATAACACTTTTGGGTAGATCGGTTCAAAGATAGAGTGTTACACACTTTTCCGTCTACCATTGTTTTAACTAGACTATGGGGAACTATTAAAAAACTATACAAAATGTTTTCTTTTTAAGAAATAGAAGTGAATAGTGTATGTGAAGTCTGTTACCGAACCATAATACAAATTTAATAAAAAATCAGACACTATTCACTTCTTTTCTCTAAATATGATTTTAATAACTCTAACGCCTCTTTCATAAAATCTAACCACTGAGCTTGCAACTGAAGCTCTACCATCACGCTGACGAATCCTCTCTCGTTCTAATTCTATCGCAATTCGTTCACGCTCCTTTTCATACTCCCTAGCATTCCCCTCACACTCCTTATATATTTTTAAAACGGAGTCATCTGACTTCTTTTTTTTCGGCGGTTGCCACTGGGTTTGCACTGGAGCTGGTGGTGGTGTAAGTGCTGGTGGCTGCGGAGTAGGAGGAGGAAGAGGTGGAGCGACTGTGTGTTGGCTGCTTGTTCCTGGAGTATTCCATTCATCTGGAAAAATTGTGATTCAACAATCAACGTAAATACTATTCTGCTAGCTTTAGTTATCAGGATCTTTTTTTTTTACTTTAAGTATGTTGACTAGTTTGTGTATAAGATCTTATTTTTAAATATTTTGTTATTACTAGTAGTTATATCGAACAAAAGAGGTATGAGTTAGTTACCAAGTTAATGAGTGAATGCTGTAGTTATTGGCCACTTAACGTAAAATTTATTTTCTGACATCAATAAAAAACATGTTGATAAAGTCACATACACTTATCCCATACCAAATAAAAGTGAATGAGATGGGGTCACAGGTAATAAAACAAATAAGATAAAATCACATTTTTATTGGTGAAAAATCTCAATCAAATTCAATCACTTAAGAAATTTAGCAATTGGCCATGAAATCACAGTAATTGTCATGACAAGTCACAGTAATTAGCCAACCAATTTAATTGTGAAATCTTAGTACCTAAATTATTGACTCTTTTTTATCTGAATTAAAATTTTACGCAGCTCAAACCTAGTTCTTTTTGTCCTGATCTTATTATCAAAAAATTCCTGATTTTCTTCGTCACTTTCACTCTCCTCGTTCTCAGAAATGCTTTCATCATTTTCCGTACAAAAGCAGTTATAAACAGCAGTCGGCAGTTAGAAATTGTCTCCTTCCTCCTGAGGTATATGCATAAGGTGAGATTTAGGAATACATAATTTATGATATGCTTTCTGACATTCACAACATCTCAATTTTATGCTCTTTACAACTCTTTTACACACACCACAGCAAGAAATAGACTCAATTTTTCTAGTCTTTTCCAACTTTTTTTATTTCCTCTAGTTTCCTCTTTCTTTCTTCTTTTTTTTGCTCTCTCGCAACTTTCTTTGCCTTCTTTTCTTCCTCTAGTCTATTCTTTTCTTTGGATTTTTCTTCTAAAATCTTTTGGTATTCTGGTCCTGATATGTGGTAAGGTAGCCTCTCAGTGTTACGTTTCCCTTTTCTGGTTGGTCCTGGAGGTATTGATAAAAAATCTTTGAGTCTTGTTGTTGAACAGGATGGTAGGTTTCTTTCATGGTTTTCTGCATTTGCTATTCCTAGGTCTTCTAAAGTTACAAGTTCTTGGTCGGTATTCTGTAGATCACTAGTAATGTTGATTTGTTCATTATTTGAAGGTTGAATGGTTAAGGGTTCTTTATCAGAGTGAGGAAAGTTTTCATATTCACAGGTCTGGTCGTCATTTCTCGCGCTATTCTGTTCATCCTGGATTCTTTCAAGGCTTTGGTGTGTTGCTATGATTATATTTTTTTCGTTTTCAGAAATATTGTTATTTATAATTGTTGTGTTAAAGTTTTCTTCTTGTGCAATTGTCGGTTCTGGTTCCATGTCATTGTATTCTCCTTCCTCACTTTCATTAGTATTCTCTGCCGTATTTTCATTAGTAGTCTCTGTTATATTTTCATTAGTATTCTCTATCGTCTTTTCGTATTCGAATGATAAAAATTCCATATTTGATAAAGAGTGAAAAATGATTCGTTGTTTTGGACATCTTGCATTATATTTTTAATATCTTTAAATTTGTTAATCATCTCTACACCTACAATTTCCGAAAATTTTAGCATTTAGAATAATCGACAGCATTTGGATCAAAAGGGTAGAGACTGCAAGCTCGAAAGCCATTTACAATGCAGGCAGAACTAATTTTGTCTGTAACTTTTCTTAGAACGAAAGCAAAATTTTGCTTAGAAACAACTTCACCAATGTTCTCTAGCAACCATTCTCTAACTGCCGATTTCCAGAACTGTTTTACGGGTCTAAATAGTGACACATCAGCTGGCTGAAGAATCCTAGTGGCGTTTGGATACAGAGCAAATATTTATATTTGAAGAGAGCGAGCTAGTACACTTAGGTCGTAAGTTAAATGAGATTTGTGTCCGTCAACAAACAACAAAACTGGTAGCTGAATGTTATTTCTCACTAAAAAAGGGTGAAAAACATGCTCGATAATATATTTAAATGTATCCGCCGTCATCCATCCTGAACTGCTAGTTGCTACACCCCAGTCTTCAGGTACAGTTTGTTTGATTCTCTCAGGTAAACGTTGATAGGGGTACACAATCGTAGGCAACACCATCTGTCCATCAGCAGATATTGTAAAAAGTACTGTCATATTTTCTTTGGCTTTTCCTTTATCGATGATGTAGACATTCTTCTCTCCTTTTTCAGCATAGACTTTTCCGGTAGATGGACAGGTCTGAAAACCGCTTTCATCAGCATTAAAAATTCTGGAAGGGTCATCTAAAATGTGGGTTAGATTAGACTTGTTTATCTGATCCATGATTTGACCAAACCAGTTTCTGATGTCAGATTCGGATACACATGCGCTCGCCTGCGTAACAGCTTCATACGTTCTTTTAGTTATTCTAGGATGGCGTTTCAGAAAACCTTTTAACCATCCTTTTCCAGGGGCCTTACTCCCGACAGCATCGAGTACTGAATCAATCGAATTAGATTCGAAATAAATGACGATCCATACTCTTGAAACCGACACTAGCGTACGATCGTGCGGTGGTTCAAAACGACACTAGCGCACGATCGTGCGGACTAATTTCGATCGAAAGATTCGTTAGAATCGAAAAGTTCGTACTCCACACGCCATCTGACAGTTATGTATCGAGTAGTTGAATCAAAACTAAACGTCAAATTACTCGATAGCAAAGAAGCTACTTTATGAAGATCGAGTGAGATTTTTTTGTGTTCTTTACTGCTTTATTTCTTCAAAATCTTTATTATTATGGCTCGCCTTACTTTGTTTTTCAATGTTCTTGAGAAAACATCGTATGGATCTTCGTGCGAAAAGAAATATGAATCGATATAATACCCGGGGCTATAGAAATGAATTCGGAAGAATTTCGAAGAAGTTATAGTTTCTCGAAGGAGTTGTTTAATGTGTTGGTAGAAGATTTAACACCATACATGAAGTAATTAACCAGACGAAGTGACATTTCCATTAAATGCAAGGCAAGAAGCCCGAAAGTCTGACAACCAGTCTTACCAAGGGGTATCGTATTACCCAGTCACTAGGTTGAGGAGGTCAGATAGGCAGTCAACATAATCAGCCTATAATGTTCTCACTGCTGGGGCACAGGCCTCCTCTGTGTGAGAGGGAGTAGGACGTAATCCACCACGCGGGCCCAGTGCGGGTTGGTAATTTTGACATGTCTTCGAATTTTTGGTTCTAGGACATGCCACCGGTGTCCTCACGACGTTTTCCTTCGCCGTTTTGAGAGCAGTGGTGATGAAATAATTTATACAAAGTAAAGCACCTGTCAGGGTTCGAACCTACGACCTACAACTCGTAAGTCGCTGTCGTTACCACTGGGCTACCACTGCTCTCAAGTAGGCAGTCGCTCCTTGTAAAATACTGGTATTCAGCTGCATCCGGTTAGACTAGAAGCCAAGCACAACATAGTTGGAAAAAGAATAGGCAGTTTGGTTGATGTTTTTTCATAGGGTTTTATTTGTTAAGTTAAAATAAAGCACTAGGGTATCGTTTTTTACGTGAGAAAGTGATGGAGAAGTAAATAAATTCAACGACATAAAAGATTCTAACCACAGTCATAAGACACTTGACAATGACGTAATCCATGAATGATAGGATATAGACAATGACAGGCATAACGACGCTGATAATACTCGAACCTATGTCGATCTTGGTTTACGATTCGATTTGGTCCGGGAGGAAGGTTTTAAATCGAGTTCAGATTAGAAACGAGTTCGAATCGAAAACAAAATCAAACTCGAATCGTTTTCGGGAGTAAGGCCCCAGGTCTATTTTCTGAATGGAGTCTCTCTGGGGTTTTTATTCAGAAAGTTTTGAACAGAATCTAGAATATCTTCGGCATTTCTAGGAAACCCTATTTTGCCCATATTGCACAGCCATTCTTCTAACTGTTTTTCTTCTTCTCTAGTCAAGTAGGGTTCTGGTCCAAATTCACTCTTGCTATCCGGGTGTTTCAATTTAAATTGTGGTGTTGCCCTAGGTATACCATATTTTTTGGCTGCTGTACGAACTGATATACCTTGACTAACGTCTTCTAAAGCTTTGTCTAATTGTTCTTTGGTATATTGCGGTACCTTTGGCATGTTAAAGCAGTCTGAAAGAAAGGAGAATGCGCAAAATTGCCCCAGCTCCGGCGCAAACGGAACCTATCCAGGATTTTTGTACGTTTTATATGTATACAAAATACATGTATGTGATTTCCCCAATTAGTGGCTAACATAGAAAAAAAGTGCCTTGATTTTGCACATTTTATGTTGTTCAGAATGATGAGTACAATGACCCTTTTTCGGCTTTAGGGTAGACAAAAAATAAGATTATATTTATATTTATATATCTATATATATTATGTAAGTATAGAAATGTAAATAATGTATTGTATATTCAATAAATAATACTTAAGAATTTTTTTTTCTCATTTCTCAGTAGCATAGGCCGCAGTCTGGTTTTGTGACCAGTCGATGGCCCCTTTTTCATGGTCTTTAAATATATCTAGCAAAATACGGGTGTACTAAGTACCTCTGCCTATCCCTTCGGGGAACAAAGGCGTGATAATATGTTATGCGTGTGGGCTGTGTGTTGTGTTATGTAATGTTGTCTTATTATATTTAAATGGTAGGTAATAAACAAGACTTGATATTTAATGCGTTTATTCTTTCAGATCATAATTCTAGGTCTATTAAAATGTTGTCTAAAAAGGCAGCAGGATGCTCAAATTCTTGTTCGTTATGTCGGGCCCAACCAAGGTAGTACAAAATACTGATAACATGGGCGCAACTTCCTAGTGTCCGACGGCCGTGAATGCAAGAACAATAATACTCCTTTATGGCGCTCCGACCCTGTGTCTCTGTACAATACAAAATGTATGTATAATATATCTTGCTTCGCACATGCCGTGATTGTATTTTGCATCTTATTAAAACGTTTTGCTCATTATTAATTACAACTCTCTCTGAATGTCGATAGTATTCAATTTCGTAAACTCCGGTTCTTTTGATGTGCTCGCTGCAGTAAGATCGCGCTAGCTTCAAATGATACGTTCCGATAGCAATTATAATTAAATCTTCGTGTGAGAGTTCAGGGAAATCCATATTTTGGTTATTAGCGTCCAATCTACTAAATGTGACTCTTTGTCGATTTATATTATTTGCTTCGATATAATCTGCCAGTAGATTTGGTTTATTCAAGTTCAATCGAATAGATTCCATGAATTCAGGTGTATATTGGTTGTCCTCGAAGGGTTCTTGAAAGCAGTTGATAATGGCTCCTGCTATTTTAAAATCATTAATGGTATTACGTGAGGCGCGGTTAAAAATTCTTTGCCTGAAAATCTTGTAATCTCTTTTGAACTTTCCATTAACGGCTTCAACCACCCATCTACAAATAGTCACTAGTCTTGACTTGTTTGCTTCTATGGTGGTCAATTGAGTTTCGCCTCTTCGTTTCGTCGGGGGCATACGTGCATCATATCCATAGGTTTCTATGAGTGGTATCGCATCTCGGAAACCTCTATCCAATATTAGGATATCGCCCTCTTCAAATAAATAATTGAAAGCACCGTATTCAGCCGGTAGGTCGTCATTTTCTAATATTTTTTTCATGATGTCAGCATCCGTGGTTGTAGCGGCATACGGTCCCTTTATATCTATTATATGACCATCAGCACTAACTATTATAAATGGTTTTATAAGGTTTCTATATTTATGTAAGCTGTAGGTGCGTCGCTGGTACAAAAAGTTAGAGCTTTTTTCAATAAATAAGTAAGTGCCATCTAATATAATGATGGCTTTTGGAGACTCTACACTTCCAAAGATGTAGTTCGGAAGGATTCTGTTTCTTTCTATTATCTCGTTCCGAGTTATATGATTTAGCCCTATGTGCAGTGGCACAAAATCAGCCAGTAGGCATGCTCTGGTTAAGTGGATTTTTCTGTCTATGCTTCTCCTTGATACACAGAAAATAGAACTCAGCCTGGAGCTTGGTTCTCCTGTTCTAATCTTGCTCAAATATACACCCAAGTCTACTTCTGGTGAATTCGATTGTTGTCGTAGTGACGGAACTTGATCCAGAAGCCGATTGAATTTATTATGGTTTAACCCAGTCCAAAAATGAAGCTCGACCTCCGACATTTCGTTAATGTCATCAAATAAAGATTTCCTTGTTTCAAGGGCACGTGTGTAGATGTTTACAATGTCCATAAAACTATCAGCATTAAAATCATGTTGTTGATGCGTTATATGTTGTGTCAAATCTTCCATAGTTATGGTTGTCAAATGTCGCTGGCAGATCCGAGCACGATCTGGTATGTAAAAATGCAAATAGCTGAGGAGGTATACCTTAATAGAATTTGGTAGTTGGCGTAATAGTACGTTTTGACAGTGGCTTATCATGCATCGCCGAGATGTATTAGCAGCTCGAGCCATTTCGGGAACAGGTATCGAAGCTCTAACCCGTACTGGATTAGCAGGCATGGGTGGTTGGTCTTCATTTGAAATGGAGTCAATTCTATGCCAGCATGGATGGCATATGGATCGCGTACCGTCGAATGGCACCTACAAAAAGCAAAAGAGACGATAACGAATGGTTCAGTGGCTTTCTAGTTCTATGATGTATATTGAGTCATTATAATAATATGTTAATATGTTAGTCGTTAAGGTATTTATGTTATGGGTCTTTGTTATCTAAAAAAAGGTAAGGGTTGTAGGTTGGGTTTGTAAGGTTTCATCAATATTAATAACATAAAAAATACTACAAGCTCCAATAAACTTTTGCATTTACATTTCGCCAGTTACACAGATTTGTACAGATGGTTCACTGCGCAAAATCATTAGGCAAGTAACCAAAAAACGACTCTTGCTACGACACAAAAAAGTTAAATTCAGGTCGCACAGCGCTAATTAACTACAGTTATATTCACTTAGAAGTTGCCTCTCTTTGTATCGCATAACTCTTATATCTTCTGACTACGTTACATTCACTGAATTGGCCCGACAAGGCGAGCCCACCGCATACTTGCAGTTTCATACCTAAAATGCGGGTTGCGCCTTCTGTACAATTCTGTGCCAGTAGTAAGTAAATCGGTAATAGGTTAAAATAGATAATAAGTAAATATCTTGGAGCACATCATAGAACGCTATCTAGACTTAACTAAAACTAACTACGACAACGGATAAAAACATACCTAACGTTTTTTTGTAAACACACATGTAATATTATATTATGATACATAGAAAACACCCATACCAAAACATACACACATAGAAACCTATTCATGGACTTTATATTATTATCCTTTACATGTTAAACAACTGCATATTATTTTAAGAAACTGTAATCATATTAAACATGTACTTGACAGATTTTTACCTCTTGTGGTGGTTCCATGTTACGTACAATATGTTCCACGAAGTTTGCACGATTTTGTAGAAAACGAACATTAAGAACGTGTCTACGTATTCGCCGAAGTGATCGATGACACACAACACAATGATTGAGGTCTTCCATATCAACATCCAATCGTTTAGCACTTTCAGGTCCGTTGAGATATAAGCCAAGTTGTCGTTAAAATAAAATCCAATGAAAATAACAAAAACACAGAGCACAACGAACGCAAGCGAAGTCAAGACTGCGACTGCGAGTGCATGCCATGATTATAAACAAAGTAAGTTGTGCCCGTGTCGTCTCTACTCTTCTCCCTCTAATATAACTAAAAGAGCGAGACGGCAATAGCAGCGATCTGCTACCTGCGAGTCCGTCACGTTTGCACCTGGCAAGCAATAAAACTCATTATTCTTTTAAACAATCAAAATGGTATGCAATCTTGTACGTATTTAAAAATAAGAGCCAAGTATGTCAAAAATATAGTTTTAAGTCCGCCTAGAATTTAAATGTAAGTGATTCTGTAGCCATTATTTTATATTTTACTCGATTTTTGCTAATATCGTGATATAAAATTCACGCCAAAAAAAGGCATTTTTTTCTATGTAAGCCACTGATTGGGGAGATCACATATATTTCTTTTTTATATACATGAAATGTACAAACATCTGATATAGGTTCCTTTCGCGCCGGAGCTAGGGTAATTTTCTATGAAATTTGCGCATTCTCCTTTAAAAAAAGTATTTAGTAATTGGCCATGTTACTTGCCAGCAAAGTCAAAGTCAAAGTCAAACCATTTATTTCAAATAGGCACATAAGAGGCACTTTTGAACGTCAAAATTTACAAAAAAAATAGAATTGATTCTAGTTGCCCCTTCCAAAAGGTAGTTTCGTATGGAGAAGAATGGGCAAGAAACTCCACCGGTACTCTTTTAAAAATGTTTTACAATATTTTGTTTGATTACATTAATTATATGATTATATGTGAAGACGATGCACCTAGAATAAAATTACTATACCATAATAGGTAAAACGAATTAAAAACTAAGCAATGAAAAATAACTTAATTATTAGATAGATACGTGGTGTTCACATATTTACAAACATCATACAAGTATGTTTTTCTAAAAAAATAAGTCAGTGTGTGAGTATAGGTTATCACAGAATGTAAAATGAATATCATAAAAATAACAGATTTTACCATAAAAATAGCAACCAGTTTGATTTTGTCTAGACTCTAGATTGTCCTATGGAGCTGGACCAGCATGTTTCCAAGCATTCCTGTCCTGGATATAATCCTCTAACTTGTAATATGCTTGTTTACAAAGTGTACTTTTAATATGTGTTTTAAATTTTCTCTCATTTAATTTCAATATATCACAAGGTATTTTGTTGTAACATTTAACACAGTACCCCATAAAAGATGTATGTACTTTAGATAATCTGAAAAATGGTTGATCTATTTTATCTTTATTTCTAGTATTAAAATTATGTCTATCGCTTATCTTGTTAAAAATATGTAGATTTTTCCTTACATACATAATATTTTCATAAATGAATTGGCAAGGTACCGTCATAATATTAATCCTTTTAAATAGTTCCCTAAGAGATTCGCGGCGACGGAGATTATAAATTGCTCTGACAGCTCTCTTTTGCAAAATAAAGATGGACTCAATGTCAGCAGCCCGACCCCACAGTAAAATGCCATACGACATAATGCTGTGGAAGTAACTAAAATAAACCAAACGCGCGGTTTCTATATCTGTTAGCTGTCTTATCTTTCTAACAGCATAAGCGGCCGAGCTTAACCGCCCCGCCAGAGAGGTTATATGTGGTCCCCATTGCAGTTTCTCGTCTATAGTGATTCCTAGGAAAACCGTTTGATTAATAAATTCCAGTTTTTCTCCGTTCAATATGATATCACATTCGCTACTTCTAACATTAGGTAATTTAAATCTAATACATTTGGTTTTTTTTTCATTTAATACCAAATTATTTACCGTAAACCAATCTTGGACCTGAAGAATAGAGTTATTCACTTCGTCAAGATTTTGTGATCGTCGATCTATTTTAAAGATCAATGATGTGTCATCAGCAAATAACACCATCTTCGGTTGATTTTGAAGTAAGCTATTGGCCACCCCCGGCTAATAACTGATTCATTGAATTTAGAACTGTAGAATTTTTGTATACCGTATATTATACCCTTATAAGGTCGAAACTGAATTGAAAAAACGTATAATGGAAAATTAGTAATTGGCCGGGGATGGCCAATAACTGAAATTCAACCAAAAGTGATGGTCCAAAAATGTATGAACCAAAAACCCAGAGTCGATTTAGACAAATCTGGTATCAATAGCTTTATTAAAATGCACAATTTACCCCACCGAAAAAAAATTGCCCATATCCATGGGGTATATGAGTTATAGACGAACAAAGTATATATGGAAAAATCGTGAATAACTTGTTATTTTTACCAGTTTTTTCCACAGCATTATATTAATAATGAATAAGTTGTTATTTTTATCAGTTTTTTCAACAGCAATATATTAATAATAATAATCATAGGACAATAATAAATATAAGTTGCGATTATATGAACCTATCAAGTTGAAATCTTATATTTCACAGCTTGTAAATCATATGTCAAGATACTTTTGTCGTGAAATCTTTTTACAGTTGAATGTGCCTATTTTGTCTCAGATTATTTATTTTTGTAAGTCGTTTATTTAAAAAAAAAAACAAATACTGTGGGAAAAATATGTATTTCAATTATTTTCAATGTCTATTAATATATCATCTAAGAACCCAGCAGGTTGCATAAGGTCGTCTTGGTACCTGGCCCAGGCCAGATAATATATAATGCTTATTATGTGGGCACAACTGCCCAATGTGCGGCGACCATGAATACAGCTGCAACAGTATTCCGAAATCCTATTCGTGTTATATAAAACATAACAGTAATATGTTCTTGTCCCGACGTGCCTGGAATGGATTCGACACCTAATTAATGTACTTTCTTCGTTATTAATATTTATCCTTTCGGGGTGTCTAAAAACTTCAATTGAAAAAACCCCAGTTCCTCTAATATGTTCGCAACAGTAGGACCTTGCAAGTTTTACGTGGTATGTGCCTATTGCGAACACAATTAATTGGTCATAATCCATTCTTGGAAAATCCGATAGATTGGGGTGTGTTGCATCCATTCGGGTAAACACAATTCTTTGTCGATCCCAATGATGTTCATCGACGTAATCGGCTAATAGGTTCGGCCTGTCCCTATTTCTTTCAATCATCTCTATAAACTCTTCAGTAAATCTGCTGTCTTCATATGTTGGATGAGTTGCATTGGTAAGCGCTGCATCTATTCTATAATCTGTCATTGCGTTGCCTAGCGCTATATTAAAATATTTGTGTCTAAATATTTTAAAATCTCTTTTTATCGTGCCATTAATGGTTTCCACGACCCATCTAACCATGGTTATCAATCTGGATTTATTTGCCGCTATTGTACTTAATTGTCTTTCATTACGTCCTACAGACGGTGGCATGTAAGCGTTATAACCACATTCCTCTAGATCCGGCAAACAGTCTCGGAAACCCCGATCCAAAACAAATACATCATCTGGGTGTAAAAAGCATCGCATTGGAGCTTCTTCCATGGGACCATCATGGTTATCTAATATTAGTTTTACTATGTCGGAGTCTGAAGTTCTGGCGCCGTAGGGTCCAGTTACTTCTATGATGTAGCCATCAGCACACACAATCATGAAGGGCTTAATCAAGTTGCTATACTTGTGTAAGCTATAGCTTAATCTTTGAAAGAGAAAGTTGGAAGATTTTTGAATAAATAAATAAGTGCCGTCGATAATTAAAATGGCCTTTGTTCGCTCTTCATTACCAAAAATATAATTCGGAAGTGTCCTATTCCTTTCGATCACTTCATGTCGGCTGATGTGGTCAAACCCGAGATGCCGAGGAAGGTATTCATTTTTGAGACATCGTCTAGCCTGCTTTAACATGCGTTGTAAAGACGTTTTCGATGTGTTTATCAAAGATGCCAGTCTTACGTGAGGTTCACCTGATCTAAGTTTACATAGGTATACGCCCAATACAGTATTGCACTTATTAGTTTGTCGTAAAGACGGTGTTTCTTGTAAGATACTCTCAAACTGGTTATGGTTCATTCCAGTCCAAAAATGGAGATCTTCTTCACTTATTTCATGAAGCCTTTCAAAGTCAACATTACCTTTTCTTTCAAGCACTCGTGTATACAACATAACTATCTCGCGTAAGTTCTCGTTTCTGAAATTATCTTGGCGATTACTCACATTTACAGAGAAATCCTCAAATGATGAATTCATTATATGAAATCGACAGACTCGTGCTAGTTCTGGTATGTAAAAAGAATAATAGCTTAATAAGTGCGCTTTTATACTGTCGGGCACTTGTCGAAGTTGCGTTGAAGTACAATTGTCGAAGAGACATCTTCTTGAAGTATTCGCGGCACGTGTAAATCCAGTTAAAGAAAACGATTGCGGTGGTCTAGCTTCAGGTGTTGATGGTTGCCTCAATGCATATTCAATGCGTTGCCAGCAAGGATGACAAATAGATCTTGACCCATCAAAGACGATCTGAAATCAACGAGACATAATATTACACAATGAAACGATTGTCAAACGTTTATTTTATTATCAACCTAATATGACCATTTTTGTAAGTACATAGATAAATAAATATTTGTGGTCAGGGCACACTGCGCCATCTAGTCCCACAGTAAGCTTAATGCTTGTAGTATGGTAACTAGACAACTGAATAAACATACTTAAATACTTTTTTTTTTTAAATACATACACATTATACATATTTAACACCCAAACCAAGACAAA
Source organism: Tiliacea citrago (assembly GCA_963921375.1). Lineage (NCBI taxonomy): Eukaryota > Metazoa > Arthropoda > Insecta > Lepidoptera > Noctuidae > Tiliacea > Tiliacea citrago. The sequence continues at coordinate 5,854,091 of OY992783.1, forward strand.
CAGATATTTTTGAAACTACAAACAAATGTTTGTCTTCTGCGGGAATTGAACCCGCGAATCGAGATGAATTGAGATGAATCATTACTTTACTCGGTGACCTATATTATCATTATTATTAGTAAAAAAGCTGGTAGGTAGGTACTATGGCCTGGTCCCCCTCTTCATGAGAGGAGGCGATGCCCCTACAGTGGAGCGTATACACATAGGTATATTGGCTGACAGTGCAACAAGTTTATGACTAGCTTAATTGCACCACTTGTAATCATAAAGCCTCTAAGTATTGTTATCATCCTATACATAAACTCACATACGGGTAATGTCAGACACTATGTGTTAAGTTTATACTACCACGAACGGGTAACTAGATTTAACTTAAGACTTACTTCTTGTGGTTGTCCATGATTCAGTAGGTGCTCCACGACGATTCGATGTGACTCCAAAAACTGAAGCGACAATACATGACGTTGTCTCCGTAACACAGAGCGACTACAGTTCACACAACGATTGTTCACCTCCATATTAGCAATGTCCAAAACAAAGAGTAAATCGGTGTCCGGTGTAGAAAAAGCAGGTCAAAAAAGCAGGTCCAATAATGAAAATCGGTGTCCGGTGTAGAAAAAGCAGGCCTTAAAAATCCAATAATGAAACGCACAGATCACAACGGTAGCAAAGCAAACGAAGGACTGCGTGCGTCGGCGCCGTTAGAACCTCGGTCCAAGTTAAAGAACAAAAGAATAGAAAATGGCGACTGGCGTCCGTCGGCGCGCTCGCGCTCCTATAGGTAAGCCTCTCGCTCACTCAATAGAGCGAGAACTAAGATGAACGCATCATATTCTGAAGTATTTGTGTGTATTTGTTTAGCGAAAACAAAATAATGAATAACAAAGATAGGTAAATATGCTAGAGAACTTAAAAAAATAGACGTAATCTCATTAATAAAGGACTTTGAACTTGATAGTTGCATATGATCGCTAGTTATATTTATTATTGTCTTATGATTATTATTATTAATATAATGCTGTGGAAAAAACTGGTAAAAATAACAAGTTATTCACGATTTTTCCATATATACTTTGTTCGTCTATAACTCATATACCCCATGGATATGGGCAATTTTTTTTCGGTGGGGTAAATTGTGCATTTTAATAAAGCTATTGATACCTAATTTGTCTGAATCGACTCTGGGTTTTTTTTGGACCATCGCTTTTGAATTTAGTTATTAGCCGGTAAACATTTAAGGTTATAACGAACTTGCGAACTTTGAATATACACAGAATTAAACTTCACTTAATATACTAAAAGAAACACATCATATGTAGGCACTGGAAAAGTAAGTTGCACACCAAATCAAATTGTTCCAAAACTCTTACCTTATTTTTTTCTTAACAAAACGCCCACATCTGTCAAAACTTTTTCAAACTGACCGTTTGAATGATGTAAAACGCCATCTAGGTCACATTTTATGAACTAAAACGAAAATACAATAGATAAAGAAATATTTTTTGTCCTTTGCATTCATGGGCTTGCTTGCATTACCTTGTTTCTACCTCTTTTGTTATGAGTGGCCAGTTACTATAGCGTGGCCAATTACTATAGCAGTTACCCTAGATAAATTTAAAATATGCCAACCTTCAGGAATTGGTGTATATTCATAAGGAACATCATCCACAGTCAATTCGTCTTCATTATCTGTGGCAGGTAGTACCTGAACTGGCAAGCTATCTTCCTCCCCACCAACTACCTATTTTAATAAAAACAATAATTAAGTATTAGTGCTTACTTATAATTTGTGAGACCTGAACTGGCAAGCTATCTTCCTCCCCACCAACTACCTATTTTAATAAAAACAATAATTAAGTATTAGTGCTTACTTATAATTTGTGAGTAAAGGCCAACTTTACTGTTTAGTATTCCTACATTTTTTTTTATTAAACAAAATACTACTCTAGAGTAAGTATACCTACAGAAATCATGAATGCTCATAGAAACATCAAATTTAGACATTGTATATTAACAAAAATCATAATTGAAACGCATTATGTGGCACTCAAACCCCAGCCAGTCAGCCACACAAGAATTTTAAGTGTCATAATACTAACAAAAAAACTCAAGTGGTGACCCTTTTTTATTACTTACAGCATTAGGTAGGTAAGTTGCAGAGAAGGTAAATTTTTGACCATATTGTCCGAATACGGAATTAAATGAGATTACATTGATTGATTGCTATGAAAATAAAAAAAATAGAGATATATTATACTACATTACCAAGCAAAAAATATCACACCTGTACAAATCCAGCTTCTTGTATAGGCATCCCAGTAGCAGCCTGCACTCCAATTAAATTTAAAACCCTGTTTTCAAGGTCTGTTAACGTCATCTGAATCGCTGGCCCACCGCCTGGTAGGGAGGGGGAATGGCGTCCACTTAAGGCAAACATGGTGTATTTTTTAAATTATTTAATATAAATCAAAATTAAGAAAAGTAACAAAGTCTTTAATTATCGAGTAATCAACGATTTATCAACATAGACATATATCTTTGACTTACTAGTAGTAGGAAAACATTATAAAAAAAACATGTTTGAGCGGCATTGCCCCTGACATTGGGTAATGCCGCTCAGGGTCCGGGTAATGGCGCTCTAACATGTTTTTTTTCGAATATAACAAGTAAGATACATTCAAATGAGAAATATTAATGAGATCAACCTTATACAATAAAAGTAGAGTCTACAATCACAAATTAGCATCAATCTTTTGTATGTACGATTAGCCTTTTCCAATTTAATGAACATAATAAAGTCTTAGATGTCAAACAACTATTATAACATAATATAAGACAATAACTATTAAGAGGTAAGACAAATTAGAAATAGAAATATTTTATTTTCGAACACATAAATCACAGATGTATCCGTTTGGCGAATCCCACCCTGAACATATAGCATGAGCCCACAATCCGCAGATGGTGCAGCGATACCACATTTCGTTATTTTTTCCAAATTCTTCGCAAATAATACATTTGTTATAATTTTCATTGTCCACGTTCATGTCGTCATCACTGTCATCATCGCAAAGGTGCTCTTCATCTTCATTCTCTGAAGAACTTTTTTGTAAAAATTTTCTCTTGTAAGATTTTTGTTTCATACGTTTGTTCTTATTTTTTTTGACAACTTTTTTTGGTTTTGATTTATCATCTTTTGCAGTCTTCTTGAGTTTCGCAATTTTTTTCTTTTCTTTTTCCTCTAAAATTACTTTCATAGGAGTGGCAGTTAAAATGGTAGCATGTTGTTTTCGCTTTCTTTGACCTGTCTTAGAAGATGGTGCAATAGTTGGTGTCGTTGCTATAGCAACAAAGGATATCGGAGTATTTTGTTCATCAACAAGTTCTTGGTTACAAGCAACTGCCAAAACAGATTCAGAGCATTGATCCTTATTTGATGGACCTGCCGTAGGAGATGTATGTCCTGAAATTATGGCCATATCATCAGACTGTGCAACTTCAAAATTCTGGACATTTGGGTCTTGATTTTCAGTGATTACTTCCGATTCTTGTGCCATCAGCGACGCTGCCAGAAAATCCTGATCAGTAAAAACATTCGGGTTCAATGGATAAATTCCCGTTGCTCGAAATCCAGATTCTGCCTTACTTATACTCGCAACTTGTACGTATGCTTTATTGAAAAGACCTGCAACATCGTATGGAGTTATTTTAGACATCAAATTTGTCTTCATGTGCCTGTTGCATTCCTGCCTATAAGCAGCTTTCAGCGGTCCATAAAAAGACACATCCAACGGCTGAGTTCTATGAGAACTGTGTGGTGGAATGGAAAGTATTGTGATGTGGTTTTCTTTGCAAAAAATAAAAGCTTGAAGGGAAATGTGACTGCTGTGATTATCCAGAATTAATAACACAGGTGATTCTTGGGTAGGTTTGGTAAATGCTGCGAAATGTTTGAGCCAAGTGACATATAAATCTTCGTTTATCCAGCCATTTTTAGAGTTGGTGTATAATGCACTAGCCGGTCCATCTTTTTCTAATAAAGGCGTCATTCTCTGTCTAGCAAAAATAAACATAGGCGGTAGGAAGTTTCCGGCTGCACTCATCGCACACATAACTGTTGTGTTGCTTCCTCGTTCGCCGCTTGTAACAGATCCGACTCTTCTTTGTCCTTTTTCGGCAAGCACTTTTCCTGGGTCTGTTACCGTGGTTATGCCAGTTTCGTCAGCATTGTAAATGTTGTTGGGAATAAACTTATGTTTATCCATTAAGTCACCAAGTTTGTCATAGAAAATTGTTATTTCTTCTTTGTTAAAAGCAAAAATTCTATTTAAGCTTGTCGCTTCAGCTTTGCGTATAGAAACTGAAGGATTGCGTCTCATAAAAGCGTGAACCCAATCTAATCCAGCTGTTTTGCTGCTTTGATCAAAATTGTTTTTGATATTGTTGAGCTCAGCATATTTATAAACAAGTTTACGCAAATCTGCGACATTAAGTCCATAGTATAGCGAACCCAGCAACTTAACTTGTTCAGCAATTTCAGTTTCTTGCTGTTGGGTGAAAACGGGCTTGCGACCAAGTCTTGGGTTGTTCATGTTTTCATTTTTTAGTCGATCTCTCAAGGTAGTAAATGGAATGTTATATTGTTTTGCGGCTTTCCTTTTGGACATACCTCCTTCAATCGCAGTTTTAGCAGACAGAAGGCCTTCTTCGGTCCAAGCCGCCTTAGCGGTAGTCCTTTCACGATTTCTTGGCATATCTACAACAATGAAAAAAATAAGTCACTATGGGGTAATGGCGTTCAGCTGAGCGGTATAACCCCAAACGGTCGTTTGGTAATTAATTCGAAATTAAAAAAATATCATGCACATTTACTGAAAATTGATTGCATTATCACAAAACTGAATAGTTTTATTGTCAAAAAGTAAAACTAAAAGCTAAATAACCATGAAAGTTTTGGACTTACCCGCAAGAAACACGTGACCAAAAATTAGATCAGCGCGGCCGCAAACAAAGAAACGCACTTTATGGTCACATGACGCGAGCAGACTGCCCGTTCGCATCGCTGTCCGTTAGAGGACCCCTCCCCGCGCGCTTCACGCCGCATGGCGTGTTGCTACGTCGCATTTTAACAGAGTTATAGAGGTGAGCGCCATTACCCGGTGAGCGCCATTCCCCCTACCTACCCTACCCTGACCTGACCTATTTATTTTTGGCCACTTTTTCTTGACATTATTTTTGAAGTCACTCCAAACCTTAACAAACATGAACAATTGAATGCATGTATTTCTAATTGTGTGAAGTAAGTTTATTTCCTTAAATGTGCGTAATTAGGATTTAATAGGCTTACCTTCCGCCACTTTTCCTCTGTTCGAGAATCCCCAGTGCCATCACTATTGAGCATAACTGTTAACTCCTTCCATTTTTGCTGCACATAATGTCTACCACGAGGACCCCCGCTGGGTTTGGATAAGTCTCCATGCCTAAAATAAATTTAACGTGAGATAAAGGACTGTGTGCTCCAATATTTATTTTAATAATATATGTTACCTTTCTATTTTATACGGACATAATTGACAAAAATTAAGCACATAAGCACAGTATAAATATTAATACAGTAAGACGACGCCTTTGATCTCTGGAAAAATGCCGACAAAGTCTAGACAATTTCGCAACGGTTTATGCATGCCAGGGTCACATGCATGTCACAAGTAAACAATATTTATGAAATTATTTATTTATTGCAGATCAACATGGTTAGCAATATTATAATTAAAACAATATTATAACATAATACAAGAATGTACACAATTTTAAACCCGCTCTTTACTGCATGTTTTATTAAGAAGTTGAGTATGACAATAAAAAATGCAGTGAGGCGTATACAAAGAGATTTATGAACTGCAGACATGGATTGAAGAATTCGACACTTGTAGGTAAGAACCTCGGTAGCTCTGTTGGTAAGAGCGTCGGGTGTACTGGATGCGAAGGACGCAGGTACAAATCTCGCTCGCGGTTCGATTTTTAATTTTCATAGAAAATCTTTGAAATTCGCGACGTATGCGTTAATGCGTATAATATGTATTTAAAAATATTAAGTGTAGTCAATGAAAAATAAATATTTTAGGAGTTATAATTACTAGCCATTTAATACACGGAATATACCTTAACTTTTTAAAACAAAGTGAAAAAAATACAAAACTCAGTTTGGTTCAGTACTTTTCTTTCAGAAGTCGGTGGCAAAAGTCAATGAAATAAAAAACAAAACCATCGACTACCGAAATCAAAGTTATTTTACACTTTTTTGCGGTTGTTTTTGAAGTCTACTGGTTGTTTTTGAAGTCTACTGACTTCAAAAACAACCGCAAAAAAGTGTAAAGTGGTGTAAAGTTTTTTTTTAAGTTTGGTCGGTGTAATTTGCTGAGGAACAATTCAAATACTAGACCGTAAAAAAATTATAAATGGGCAACCGATAAATATTTTCGGTTTCTAGATTTGTTCGATTTAAAATTTCTGTTTTGGAACTTAATTATATAAAAAATTCTCATCCTAATAAATAATTTCAACAAAAATTTTACTGGGAAGCATTGACATGGTTTTGAATTATATTCTATTAAACTCAAATGTTCAAATAATTTGAGCCCAATGTTAGATTCAGAAAAAGAAAAGATTGACAGCAATTTTGTTTCCAATCTATGGATGTATTCAACTAAATCATCCGGAGGGACTTGTAATCCGCCAAAGCGATCACGGCTAGTGTCGTAAGCTCTCAGGCGGATGTACAAATTTTTGTCATTTGCTTCGTCTGCATATGATGAGGCGTAATTGACTACCGATAGGCAGTCATGTTTGTGATTTTCCACACACTTTCGTAACAAATATCCACAGATATAATGGAATGCATTTTGTTCCGGAATATCGTAATCCTTTGTAAGGTTTTCTGAGGTATTGGATGTTTGAGGTGGGTTCTGCACAGAAACTTGTGGTGGAGCTGTATTTTTCGTAAACTCTACAAATTGCGTAAGGATGCTGTCGAAATCTTCGTTACAGTTCGTAGCGTCTGACATTTTAAGAATCTGATATAAAAAGTTTTTTCTGAAAGCCCTGGTGAATTGAATGCTTGTAGGTTCCCTACAATTTCCACCAGCTTGCCTCATGACACCAAAGAAATTTTCTAAACAATCATTATTAATTCTGCGTGTTAAAATGTAATCGTATCCCTCAGCTCTGAAATCGTTATAAAACTGCCGAATTGAATTAATTGTTATAATGAAAGCGTTTATAAATTTTATTATTTTAGTAACATCTCGGCCGCTAGTTTTATGTTTAACTCTCATACTATTGAAAAGAAGTATTGCTTTGTCTAGCAATTCTTCTTGCAGTGTAGTACCCCTATATGGTTTATTGTAGGGTTTTGGTGAGCCAATGTTACTTGAATTCAATAAATCAAAGAGGTTGTTCATGGTTTCAATAAAATATATCGTGCCATTAGCAACTTGTAGAGTACCCGACGATTGGTAATTATTTAAAGCTGCTACTACAGTATTGCTAAACACTTGCACGGCAAACCGAACTTTTTGTTTTTGAAAACTATTTGGCTGTATATGCGTATCTGTTAGACGAGGAGCTGATCGCATGTCTTTTATTTTATCTTGTTCATACATGTTTTCTATATCCTCCCACCGAGCAATTTTGTTTTCAAACTCATAATTATAATTCAATAAATTATTACGAACACATTTTATTAAGTGGGGTACATCAAATATGTAGTATATTTTGTGGCTATCAATCTCAAAACATGAGTTTTCTTTATAGATACCCAGCGTTTTTGAAAATGTCAAAAAATCTGATCCTAGATCTGATACAAAGGCTCGTACATTAAATCCAAGCTGTAGAAGATGTTTGGCTGTGACAATTATCCATGTTTTTAATTGATCATCTATTTTACTACTGGAAATAAAAGAGAAGCCAATAGGTTGTTTCCAGTTTGATGTTATACCTCGAAGCATTAAGGTAAAAGCATACCCTGCAGCAACCGGTTTCTGTTGCCCATCTATTTCATGTAAGCCTAATATTTTGTCTTCCTTGGTGTTATAGAATAAGTTTAACTTTAGACTCATCTCATCCATACACAGCACACATTCCTTTTGAGACGGTGACATATGCTTGATTGTAGCTGTTAAAACATCCCACATTTGTTGGTTGAGTTTAGTTGCCATAGGAAGGTACATCATAGCTAAAGTTGATTTGGATGGCAAACAAACTGACTTTGATAAAAATCGATAAGCGAGTGGGCTTGTGTAATACATATTTAAGCAAAACAATTTAAATTCTCTACTGTATCTATTGTTTTTACAATGCGGTTTTAAATACAGTTGCGCCTTTACAATTGCGCTTAACTTAGGGGATAAAAATTGATCACAACCTCTCAAAAATTGTTCCTCGGTAATATCTTTATATTTTTCAGTGATAGTTTTCAACTTGTTGCTTGTTTTGAATAATTGTTTTCTGAGTCTCTTTTTTCGGGGAGTATGATCAGTTAATCGTGCTGGTGTCTGAGAACTGCAGTCCATAACTTTGTACTTTTTAGAGCTGGTCTGTCGGGTAATTTGTGATGAAGGACCCGCTATTTCACGGTCTGTTTGAGCGGATTGCCGTTTTAAATGCCTGGGTTTATTGTGTAGATCCAATTTTACGTCACTTAAAATTTTGATTTTAGCATCGGTCTGTATGTGGATGGAATCTTTAGTTGGTAAAAATAACGTTGGCATAGCTGTTTTCTTCAAGGATTTCTTCCCGTACATACCATTCTCAAAATGCAAACTGCAAATATATGTATGTTTTAAACTTTCGATGGACCTTTCAAGTAAATCCAGTCTTCTACAAGCTTCTACCCATAATTTACATCTGAAATATAATACAAAACAAATTTATAGATATATTGTGCATCTACAAGGTGTAACCGAAAGGGTATATACATAATTATAAAAAAATGACGTCCGCCATCTTGGATTTCAAAAAGGATGGCGTTTTCGTAACAAGCACCCCAATTATACTCAAAATTGACACCCATATCAAATTATAAAAAAAAAATGACGTCCGCCATCTTGGATTACAAAATGGATGGCTATTTCGTAACAAGCACCCCAATTATACTTAAAATTGACACCAATATCAAATTATAAAAAAAAATTACGTCCGCCATCTTGGATTTCAAAAAGGATGGCTTTTTCGTAACAAGCACTCCAATCATACTCAAAATTGACACCCATATCAAATTATTTAAAAAAAAATGACGTCCGCCATCTTGGATTTCAAAATGGATGGCTTTTTCGTAACAAGCACTCCAATCATACTCAAAATTGACACCCGTATCAAATTATTAAAAAAAAATGACGTCCGCCATCTTGGATTTCAAAATGGATGGCTTTTTCGTAACAAGCACTCCAATCATACTCAAAATTGACACCCATATCAAATTATTAAAAAAAAAATGACGTCCGCCATCTTGGATTTCAAAATGGATGGCTATTTCGTAACAAGCACCCCAATTATACTTAAAATTGACACCAATATCAAATTATAAAAAAAAATTACGTCCGCCATCTTGGATTTCAAAAAGGATGGCTTTTTCGTAACAAGCACTCCAATCATACTCAAAATTGACACCCATATCAAATTATTTAAAAAAGAATGACGTCCGCCATCTTGGATTTCATAAAGGATAGCTTTTAATGAACACATAATAATATTAGGATAAAAAACACTTTTTATAAAATAAGGTTGTAAACATATAATATTCTAAACACTCATGCTCTGTGCGGTTACCTGTCCTATTATTATTTTTTTTTATCGTCCGCCGTTCGGCCATTTTGTTAGCATTATCAACGTGACACGACATACAACTAAAATTATAAAATTATGCAGTCTACAATAACAAAACATAAGATATTTATTTACCTTTCTTCTGTGCGTGGAAACTGATGAAACCGCAAATCTTTATTTATAAAAGATGACGACTTGCAATCTTTCACAGCACACGTCGTATTCACCATTTTAAATAAAACAAATATAACACAAAATCACAAATACGCGTTAGCCCTGAATGATACCTCACGAACTACTAACATCGTTTTGTTCGCAGTTCGGGAGCGGCTTTCCCGCGTCTCGCCCCTCACACCCCGCACGATTGCCCTGGCTAGACGGCTTCGTCGGACGACTGTAGGATTTTTTAGACTGTGACATAAGTAAGTACCTCAATTTTAGTTTTTATTCAACTTGTTTTTACAAATTTCACATGACTAGCGTAATACTTAATTTGACTTGAGTATACAAAGAAACTTTAGCTCTTTTAAACTCACAAAAATATATTCCAAATATCCCATTGAAACACTATTAAATCTAGGTACTGTATAGGTATGCATAAGACAATAAAATCTTAATGTAATACACTTACTTTTCCATAAATTCTATCATAATGGTGTACTGCGGGTAGCTGGTTCTCATTGTAGAACTATAAAATAGTTCTAAACTTTTCACAAATTAAATCACAACACAAGTTCACTTCAAAATTCCCTCTAAAATACTTTACTCTGCTTCAAAACAAAGTTGGCCTTGAATGAGCTTCGAGCGTCCGTCGTTCGTTTAGGAATACAGTCAAATCAACCACAACGTTTTAGTAATCAGTTAAATTAATATGCAATTTTTCTAACTGAATATTAACTTTTTCTGCAGTTTCTTCGTATTGCGTTTTAAATTGAACAGTATTAAAGTTTTAAATGCCCTGAAATCACTACATTTTTAATTAACTAAATACACATCCAGTTTCTGAACGAAACATTCATTCAATTGTAAGATCATTCGTTCTATTTTTCCCATCCTTACTTACGTTAGAATGACGTCACCAACGTTATCGTATGGAGCTCTCGATACTATTTCGAAAGTGCTTCGTGCTTCCGACTTTGGTTGTATTCCGTTATCGTATCGACAACTCGATACGTTTGCGATACGAAACCTACAAATAGTCGTGCTAGGGGTACAGAACTTCAGTTGGCTAACGAAGTCAAGTACCTTGGGGTCATTCTAGACAGTAAGTTAAAGTGGAGGAAAAAGGGGGGTAGTCACATAGACAACAAGCTAAACAGGGCCTGCATCAGCTTCTGGCAGTGCAAGAGAATGATAGGTAAGAAGTGGGGCCTATCCCCCAAAATAATACTATGGCTGTACACCGCAGTGATCCGCCCCATGATTACCTACGGGGTCGTGGTCTGGTGGCCCCGCACCAAGCTGGTTACAGCCTCCAACAAACTACAACGCATGCAAAGACTAGCCTGCATGGCGACCACGGGCTGCATGAGGACTACTCCGACTGCAGCAATCGAAGCCATGCTGGGTCTACCACCGCTCCACCTGTTCATACAGCAGGATGTTCATAAAGCGACGATGGCAGCGGTACGTCTAAATGAATAAATCTCTGGGGTAAGAGGGACACACAAGACTCCGCTCTGCTTGAGGGACTAAAAGATGAGTTCCCCATTACGAAAGCCATTAATGACAGGGTACCCAAACAATTTATCTTTGATAAGAAATACAAGATCCAACTTCACGAGGATCGCCGTTGCGAGGGTTTGCGCCCCGCAGAGCTGCGCATCTTCACGGATGGATCCAAAACAGGTAGTGGCACAGGTGCTGGAATCTTCTCGGAGGACTTCAACATACACATAGCCACACCATTGGGAGTCCATAACACAGTTTTCCAGGCCGAATGCATGGGTATTTCTCTTGCCGCTTCTGCGATCATGGCCAGGAAAGTTAAGGATCACTCATTACGTATACTCTCAGACAGCATGGCCGTTTTGCAAGCGCTAAACAGTCACACAGTTGACTCTGGGCTGATATACGAGTGCAGGCAGGCGAAGGAGGCACTCCCTACTATCGACGGCCGCCTCGCGAAACGGGTTCTACGACTAACTAAACAACAGCTGCGTACAGTTACAAACTCAAACTCAAAGCATTTATTTCAAATAAACCAATTACAGGCACTTTTGAATTGTCAAGGGGTCGGTCAGTCAGAGAGATGAAGCTAGTTGCCTATTCCAAAGCGTAGTAGGTTCCTATGGTGAAGAACGGGCAAGAAACTCCACGGACACTCTTTTTAATCAAAATATTGTGACAAAGTATTGGTTACATCATTCATGTTGAAATTATACATGTGAGGACAATGTAGAAAGACTTGCACGTTAAAATCGTCTAAAAATAAGTTAAAATAAGCCGTGGCAGCCAAGAAATGACAGCGGCTATTACTGGCCATGGGTCATTTAATAAACACCTCTTTGTCATAGGAGTCACAGACAGTCCGCTGTGCAGGGCCTGCATGGAGGACGACGAGACAGCTGCTCATGTGCTGTTAAACTGCCCGGTGGTCGCCACATACAGGGCAAACTACTTCGGTAACCCAGGTATCCTACGTGAGATTGTCAGTAACACCAAAGTGTTGCTGGCCTTCCTTGAGGAGCTGGGGTGGATCGAATAACCGATTTTTCCACCCGTACGCAAAATACGCGCATTGACGTGGAGTTGCGGACACCAGCCCGTATTACCTATTACCTATTATTACTTTGACGCCATACAAAATTTTCTTTCTTTTTTTAAATAATTTAGTTTACCTACGAAATGATATTCATGACTGCTGAAGGCAGTATAAGCTTATCACAACCAAAAAAAAAGCGAAAAGAATTTAAATGCATATGAAACTCGATTTACAGCCCATAGTGCGACGCCACCTCCGTACGCATTATTGCAAAATAGTCGTCAGTGTGCACTACAATGCACTACAATAGGGTGGAAGCCTCATCAGCACCCTAAAGGTATTATTATATTGTATTCGCAGGGCATTGTTTGCTTTTTTTATGGTATGATTAGCCCAAAGGCTGCTGGTGTAAAATATTTGGCAGTAAGCCTTGAATAGTGTAATTTTTACTGGTACTGAGCCACCAGCAAACCTTTGAGCCACCATATTTCCCCTCACAGCTAATGCCCTGCGCTCCCTTTCCATATCTGTGTCGTCTTTCAGGTGTTCGGTAACAAAGTGACCCAGATATTTAAACTGGGTTACTCTCTGTAAAAGTGAACCGCACAGCGTTACCGGAGGGATATATGATGGACTTTTATTTCTACCTCTAATACCAGCAGCTCATTTATACTTTAGCCCATACTCTCGGCATACCCCTCACAAATAGAAAGCAACTTTCTCATTCCACAGATAGATGGTCTCAGCAACACCATGTCGATGTCGTCCGCGTAGCTCAAGTTATTTAAACTAACTCCATCTATGTGGCATCCGCTATGTGTGTTGCTAAGGTCAAACAGTAATTTATAAACATAAATGTGTGAATGTGTAATTAATGATGTCTATGTTCTATGTTAGAGGGTTTGGTTTCCGCACGTAGTCCTTCATGTGGACCATTGTGCGTCGGCCATGGCGCCCGTCAGTTGGTTTATTCCAACCAGCCCATTCCAATCAGCTTCTGGAGGGAGGTCCCTCCAGAAGCTGATTAGGTCTTCTGGTCTGCATAGAATATCTGTGAAGGATCTGGGTGACCCGAGGATTTCTGTTCTGATCTGGGTGACGCCTGTGCAGTCAAAGAGCACATGCGCAACGGTTTCATCAGCCTCCATGCAAGCCCTGCACAGAGGGCTATCCGTTATGCCTATTGTGTAGAAGTGTTTGTTTAGTGAGCAGTGTCCCGTGATGGTCCCCGTCACCAGGCGCAGGCCGTTCCTGTCCAGACGATTAATGATGTCATAATATTCTCTAATTTCTAACTCCAGTAATTGCATTTTGTTATAAAGCGCACTTAGTTTGCGTATATATCGCTTAGTATTTCTGTACCTAACATGGAATGATGAGTATGCAGTTGACCGGAAAATGCTATCGCGTTCTCTAACCAACTTAATTCGCTTAACAAATTATCTACGTTATTGCTAATTATTTGTAGTATTTGCGAAAACTATGCAAACTATAAGATTGTGTTTTTTTTTTTAACGGTTACATAAACTTTATTTATGGATACATTATAAACTCAAATAATTATTTACACTAACTAGGTACTAACTACAAAAAAAAATACAACATAAAAAAATAAAAAAAACACTTAAGCGTCGAAGTACTCGTCCGCATCGCTGTCATCCGGAAACGTGCCCAGAAGACTGGCAGCATTACCACGTTGAATGGCAATGCTAATTCTTTGGGCAAAGAACGAGCCAGCCCTCTGGTCACGAAGTGTCGATCAGTCGGCGAGAAATTTCCTTATAAAGGAGACGCGCACTCGAGTTAAAAGATTGAGACTAGTGATAGTTATAAAAATAACTTTATTTGCTAAACGTGTTAGTAGTATAATTATTGTAGAATAATGAGCTAATAATGAGCTCCGAGTTATGTTTGGGTTAGTTTATAAACTAATTCTTATCAACTAGTACAATGGTGGGGACAGGATGTTTGTATTTCTCATGTCTTAAATATGTTTACATATTTATGTTTATTTATTTATAATTAAGTCCGTTCCTGGAATCGTTATCGGACAATGGCGCCATCTCCAATGCTGATGGTCTGGACTCGTGATCTTGACTCCTCCCTCCTAGTCTTTTTGCACTCTTCCGAATTTTTATGAGTCGATGAGTTAAAAAGACGATAGTTAACAAGATTATGGTTACTATCGTTGCATAGGTTAATGCTCCTATTTGTTGGATTTTATCAGAGGTTAGATCTGGTCTATTGATGGCTGCAATTTGCTCATCTATATTGTCCATGTTTTCTGGTAACGTCATTGGTAGTTTGTTTGCTGGTTCTGCAATTTCTGTGAAGGTCTGGATGTCCACAGTATCTTGGGTACTTCCGCATTTCGTATTGTCTTCTATATATGAGTTGATTATGGTGATGCTTCTATCAGCACATCTATCATAGATCGATTGTTCTTTTAGTTTGAACTGGAAATATAAATCACTCTGAATTTTGTATGAGTATTGTTCTGGGCAATAGATTTTGATAACACTACAGTTGTTACGTTGCTTCAGGATACTTTCTTCTACACATTTCTTTGTGGGTGAAACTGTACATATATTGTTATTACATTTATCTATCATATACACATGATCAGTTCCCGTCAAATACTGGCCGTTCTTAATACTAGGCATTTGGCAATATTTATCAGAGGGGGTGATTATACTGACTATAGTTTCTAGGTTATATTGTTCTTTAGAAACAATAGGTATAGCGAATTGAAATATTAAAAGCTTCCCTTGTATAGCGACACTTGGGATTATTAGAGATTGAAGTTTATTTAGGTCCCGTACTACATTAACTTTACTAGGGATTTTGTCTAGTCCTTGTTGTAAATGTATTTTGTTAAATATCGCTGGTTGTAATATATTATGTTGTGCTAAAACGTAAGCTTCTTCTAAATGCTCGCAGATATCTTTCAGGGTTTCATATACTAATATTACTTCTTGTAATAAATATTCTTTAGTGTTAAGTTTACGATTTACAATTGTTATTAACTGATTAAGTTGATGAGTTACGTTATTTATTTTGTGATTCATGGTAGTCATACCGTTTGATATATAGGTTCATTTTTTGTTAACGTGAGATGATGTTTTACAGCAGTAAATGAGGTTTGTGCTGCATCTTCCGCAAATAGGTCATTATTTTCTTTTAGTATTTGTTCTAATGTAATGGATTTATTTTCTTGATAGTGTAACAGTATTGTAATATTATCGTCTGATGTTTTTATTTTATTTTCACCAGGGATATTAATAGGTTCTGTTTAGTTAAAGTATCCCATCCTATTAAGTATTCAAAGTTATTAGAAAAGTCAAACATGTAAAATTCTATGGGGTTACTATCTTGTCCGAAGATATTTATCATAGGGTATGTGATTATTTTACCATTATGTTTTGAAAGTCCGTGTGGTGTTTGTACTGAAAATGATTCGTTTACGTAGGTAGCGTATCCGTCTTGTATCAGTTCTATAGCTATATTAGGTTTAATGAATGAACGTGTTGAACCAGTGTCTATTAATATTTTTTCGTCGGTATCAGGTATTTTAATATAGGGTAGTTGAACATAATTATTATTTATGTTGGAGTTTCTGGGGATGATTCCGTTTGAAAATCCTCGTGACTGTTATTTGTGTCATATTTGTGCATAGGTTCACAAATTTGGTCGTTATATTCATAGCTAGGGTTGATATTACTAAAATATTCGTTTTCACATTGTTGCATGTAATCTTCGAAAGAAATATTAGGGTATTCGTTATTATTCGGTTCAGGTTCGTTGATATTAAATACTCGATTTCGCTTAAGTTGAGGGCGTTCAGTTATAGTTCGCATTGTTGCGTCTTTATCCTGTAATTCAGGGATTTGTGGCTTAGGTTGCCAGTTTGGTCTTGCTTGTTGCCATTGAGGTCTTTGATTAAAATTATTATTATTATTATTATGATTACGATTGAAATAATTGTTAGGTTGATTATTACTAGGGTTGCCATACCAAGGCTGTTTAGCTTGTCCTGCTTGCATCCTAATCCTAGCCGAGAAAGGTGAAGGTGGATATGCATGTCGTTGCTGGACAGGTCTAGTGCCAAAGTTTGAATTATACACAGGGGCGCTGTGTTGTTGGGAAGTTGAGCTCATGTTATGTTTAACGAACGGCTGAGTATGACCACTCGGTTTGTTTCCCGTATTTTTTATATTAATTAAATAACCTTCTTTATCGAGAGTTCTAGCCCTAAGACAAGTCTCTAAAAAGTCTAGCTTTTCACATGCTGGTTTATATTCTGGTGGTAAGAGTGATATTAGTTTTTGATTAGCTACTTCTTTTAAACCGGTATGTACGTGTTGGTTGATTGTACATCCTTCAGCTATTAACATTTGTAACTCGTATATTACGTTAGTTAAATTGTTTGAATTTGGTCTTAAGTTATTGATTTCTTGAAATACATCTCCTATTGTTCTATTCCAAGAGCCATACTGCTGTTTTAAAATGTCTTTAATTTCTAACCAAGTGAAATTATGAGGATAGCTATATATGAGAGTGGCTGCATTGCCAGTTATTTTAGACAAGATTATATTGACTTTTTGGGTGTCTGTTCCCGAAGTTATTTGAAGGAATCGTTCTACCGCGGTAATGAAACCGTGTAAATATCTTTCTCCTCCTTCTCCAGAGAACTGGGGAATAGGGATATTATTTTCTGGTCGAACTTGAGAGTTATGGTCTACGGGTGGCGTCATTATTAGTTTTGGTGTGATTAATAATTTTCTGCCTGAAGGGGTAAATGCCAGTTTGATGTTGTTGACTGGGAAATAATCACGTGTACTTACAATTGAGTTGCGAGGATGATGATGGCTATCACTGTCTTCATCTGGATGTAGTAGAGGCTTCGTAGAGTCGAGTCCTTGAAGTCCGTCGATTTACTCCGATGAGCTTCTATACTGCGGTGTACGAAGAGAGTTCTTCTTAGCCTGCGTCACCTTGGTGTACGGAGAAGTTTTGCTCTCGAAGTCAGCGTCACCTTGCAGGAGAAGTCTTGAATCTTCTTCTTTATTTGTAGGTTCTGGGCAGGTTTGATAGAGTAATCTTCTTGGTTCTGTGTCTGGTAGCAGGAATACAGCAATTCAGCACGTCGCCGTTGTTGATAATTTCTTCAATAAGTGCCCGTAACGTTGGGCGCCAGTTAAAAGATTGAGACTAGTGATAGTTATAAAAATAACTTTATTTGCTAAACGTGTTAGTAGTATAATTATTGTAGAATAATGAGCTAATAATGAGCTCCGAGTTATGTTTGGGTTAGTTTATAAACTAATTCTTATCAACTAGTACAATGGTGGGGACAGGATGTTTGTATTTCTCATGTCTTAAATATGTTTACATATTTATGTTTATTTATTTATAATTAAGTCCGTTCCTGGAATCGTTATCGGACAATGGCGCCATCTCCAATGCTGATGGTCTGGACTCGTGATCTTGACTCTCGGGCCCCATGACCCGAGCGTTTCGACTCCAAACGGCTCAAAACTGTAGTTACCCATAAGTGAGATGGCGCAAGGGTGTCGACACAGGTTGCGTCCCACACCAGAGGCCTACCCACCTTCCAAGGCAATAACGTCATGCCGTCTGGTCTCTTCCCATCGTCACGTACCAATCCGTTTGGTTCTAGTACCGCTGGTACGCCGCCGGCGGTGACAAGGGCTCGACGAATAATATCGTTGATGCTGGCGTGCCAAGCTATGCGACCTGCGCTCCTGCAGCAGGACAGGCCATGGTGTCCGAGACTGTCGACGGCTTCACCGCAATGACACCGATCCGGAGCAACAAAAGGTGCGCCCAAGCGGAGACACGTAGCGAGCCGAAACGATGAGTCATCCATCATAGTGCCTATGGTGGATGACGGTAGCGCCGGAAGCCACAAACCAGACTCCCATTCTCCCACAGCCAGCAGGCGGGCACGCTCAGCAGTATTAAGTGACGTGTTTATCAGGGTATTCCGAATAACACTGCAGAGCGGCACGTCCCACCGTCTCTGGGAGGACGGGTTGTCGGGTAAATCCGTATTGGGACAAGCCATTTTCCAAGCGTTCAAAGCGTCGGTCAAACACGGTACCTCAAAATCAACCAGTGAGGAAGATAAAATGTTCCTGGTTAATTTATCAGTACTGTGAACCGAGGAGATGAAGGCCGGTAAACTTATACATGAAATTTTGCGGACGCCGAGACCTCCCAGGCGAATGGGAAGTGTGGCTTGCTGCCACGCTCGGTCATCCAGGGCCACATTTAGGATAGAAGTTAGTGTGTTCCTAATAATTTGGTCAACTTTTTCTAAAAGTTGTGGATGTCTCCATAAATGTGAGGAGCGAAGGCTATAAGTAAATTTTGGTCCAAAACAACAGTATCGAATGAGTGTGAAGGCCGAATGGATGTTAATTTTAAAAAGTCTTTCCGAGACATCATTAAAATTTTGTATTTTCTCCTCAATGAACGTTGGAAAGGATTCGTCAAAAATTGGGGAGCCCAGGAGATGAATAGAATTTCTTTCCGTAATTTTGATATTTGGTGCTATTGTTATTAATTTTGCTATGGTAGTCTGTCTGTCAGTGGTTTGGGGAAGATAAATTTCACATTTTGAAAAGTTAAGGTCAAGGCCAATGGAACTGATTTTTTCTTTTAAAAAAGTTAAATCTTTTAAGACTGTGTCTACATCACCTCCTAGGGTTCCGTCATCCAAATACCAAACGTTGAATTCAGAATTTAGTTGTCGAATAATTGGATTTATTGCCAAACTAAAAATGACTGGCCCAAGGGGGTCACCCTGTTGACATCCAACAGCTGATCTCAAAAGGTTGTCTTTATAGAGTAGTTTAGAGGGGTGCCGGTAACATTGATAAAGAAAACTGTAAAGGACGATGGGCAATTTACTATGGACCCCGTCCCCACTTTTTTTTTTGATCCAACAGACTGCTTTTGTCTCATATTTTTCGTTACAAGCTACAAAATAACAATCCGCTGGTTTCAAGTCATAAATATATGGGGTTTCCTGAAAAAAACAGGTTTCAGTTTCAATTATCTAACGAGAATATAGATGATTGTTTTCTATTTTTCGTCACAATAAATGAGATAAAACATAATAATTGCCTACTTATTTAATATGGAACATAAAACAACAAAACATCACGCCTATATTCCACAAAAGAATAGATAGGCAGACATGTGTGGAACTTTGGTAAGTAGTAGTGTGCGCGCCGGAGAAGATTCCAAACAAAAAAAAGGCATTGCAGCACATACCGGGCATTAATTAGCTAGTTAAAAATAAAATACTAAACATCATATATCTATATATGATATATATATAGATATATATGATGTATCCATATATATCTATCATATATATATCCAGTTAATAAGCAAGGGTCAGTATTAGTCGTGAAACAGATCAAACACAGAGTACATTGTATATTGAGATCAAAAAGGCAAAGTGAACAACGAGAGCAACAAATAGCTAGGTATACCAGAGTTTCAGGTAAGATTTGACAGGGTGACTATGTTTTTATTTTAATCTATTTAAAACTCTTTACAAGACACCAGGAACATTCTCAAAGTCAATTTCAACAGAGTGATCTGGAACTTATTTAAAGTGACCTAATACCGCCTTTATTCCCTGCAAGTGTAGGCAGAGATGTTATGTTATGCCATTTTAAATAAAGAAGTAAGTATACTTAATAAAAATATGCAATAAAGTAAAATGACATTCGATTTTCAATTTTTAATAATCTAACTTATTCTCTACTAAAAAATAATTATGACCACATTTTATTATTTTCCCTTAAAATCCCATACATTCGACGGTTGTCGCCATAATAAAAAATGATCAGTTAGCCAAGACCTTTTAAATGAGATATGTCTCAAGTCTGTTGACTAAGTTTAGATATCGTGTTGTGGGTACCCTGGGTACACAATATCTACCTACACCTACGGGGTATACAAGCGTGAATATGTTATGTCATGGAAAATCAATACAATATGAAGTATCGTAAGTAAAAACCAATACGATTTTCACTTATTTTTTCATAATCAAACATATTTTGTACTACAGTAGTACCATTACATTTCCTTAATTTCCCTTAAAACCCCATGCTTTTGACTATCGTCGCCATAGTAAAAAATAATCAGTAAGTTAAGACCTTTTAAATGAGATATGTCTCAAGTCTGTTGACTAAGTTTCAATTTTGGGGACGCCAGTTCCCATCGTCCTTTTGGGTATTTATTTTTGAACTTCTGTCAACAAAGTGTCCCTGTTTACGGAATTGAAAGCGTTCTTAATGTCAACCTTAAGGATGACCTCACCTTTACCACTATTGAGGTAGGTGGATAAAGCGTGTACCGCAGCCTCACAGCCCCCTTTAGATCCGAAGCCCAGCTGTAGGGGCTGGAATTTGCTGGCCAGTGTTTCTCTGTAAAAAGCACAGCAAATTTTGGCTGCGATACGACGATAGGTGGACCCTACGGCAATGGGACGAATGCCGCCGTCCTTCTTGCGCAGGGCGCATAGATTTGCCCCATACAAGATATCAATGACGGCTTCGTTGACATTGCCGGAGAGCATGAGATTAATGAGGGCCGTCAGCTCCTTCAAAAGGGACTCACCAGCCTCCCCGGCCTGAACAAATTAGGTCCTTCAAATGTTGAGGAGTCAAGCCGTCGAGGCCGCCGGCGGAGCCACTTCGAAAGGAGCACACGGCCGCAGATACTTGTTGAGCTGTAATTTCAAGAGAGTTGTATTCCGGATCGGGTGAGTCAGGGAAGGAGAGGTCATCTGCCGGGGCGGGATGTTTGCTCTCCAGAGCTGTAAGTGTCTCTGGTGAGTACGGCGCAACCACATCGCTGCTAAAGATGATCCTAGCTGCACCTCTAATATCACCCTCGCCTAGTTTAGACTCTACATGGTGCAATAAACCTCTTTGGGGGAGGTGGGCTGTTAATTTAGAGTCGAAACATTGGGCCGAAATGTTACAATTATCCTTGATTTGTGCTGTTAACTTTTTTTATTTGTCAATTTTTTTTGAACATGTAGAATTCTAAACGGGAAGGTGATTAATTGCTCCCAATTACTTTGAGAGTTCTCTCGGGTGACGAGGCGGATACAACGCGCTAAACATGAAGCCACGGATGGTCTCGCGCCACGAGGAAATCTCTTCAAAACTGGAGTTGAAGTTTTTAATTTTGCAAGGGTTTTCCAAAAGGGTTGAGCAGGTAAATCAGGAGTTAGGGAACTGGGAATTGTCGGGCATGATGAATTCACATTGTGGGGTTTGTGTTTCTTGCCCAAATATACCTTCAAGCCTCGTTCACCTTTAAAAAAGCGAGCTTGGGGACAATAAGGGCATCTCACTAGGCCATCCAGCGATGTGGAAGGTTGACTGGCGCTTCGTGCGGCGTCACTACTGTCTTCATAATTCAACATAAATGGTACTTACAGGATTTTTTCCTTATATATTATTAAAACAAGTTAAGAAGCTAAAATAAAAAACATATAAACATAACAAAAATGACACCAAACACGATGACAGCGGCACAGTCACGCCGGCGGCCTGGGGCGCCGCACCGCCGTATGTTATTTTGGCGAGCCCTGGCAACCGTTGCCATGAGACAGCGTCGCGTCGGTCAAATATTTATTTTATAATTTTCAATCCAAGCGAAAATATTTATTTTAGGTGATTCCGTTATGATTTTGAATGTTAGAACGATGTAGGTTTCGGTGGCTATATAAAGCAGTGTAGATTTTAAAGAGTGCAGCGGTACATTGTACCTTAGTGACAACGTTCGTAACTTTTCGACTTTGTCACATTCAATTCATTAAAATATAATACTCGTATTATGTATAAATATAATGCTCGTAGCATTGAAAAGTTTGTTTGATATTAACACCCACTCGTATTGATTGATCTTATATACAGAATTATAATTATTAAATTTCAAGTTATTTCTTTTCAAAATATTGGTTAGATTGTGTCGTTTATAATTATCGGCGTCAAGTGGAATATGCAGACTGTCATTTAACTGTACTTCAATCTCTTTTTGTTTCGTAATGATTTCTGTGTGTTCGCTCATCAAACCTTTGCTCGAGACTTATATGATGATCATATTCAATAGCTACATGTTGCTGATTATCGTTGAGGGCTTTAAGTGCGTTATCATATTTAATGGCATCTGTGTGTTTCCTGTAATGCTCTTAATTACGGATCCGAGACTTTCTACTAAACCTCTGTTGAATCGATTGGGCTTTAGGCTTTGAATATGAGATGAGGCTTTATTTAATTTCGCATTCAAGCTATCTATTTTTCGCTCATATAAAGTGCTAGTGTAATTGTCTAGTCTGTTTGTGGCATTAGTAACTTGAATATGTATCTCGTAAATATTGTGGTCTATGTCTTTTTATTTACTTTTATTTTACTCTATTCACATCAAATTATGAAAATAATTAGCAATAAGAGCTTCACGGGTCTCGTGCCGTCGCACAGGTATTTGCTCTCCTTCAATGACTTGAGGCACTTGGCCATCACTTAAAATTTGCTCCCAAGGGGCTGGTAAATCAAGTTCTGGATCATCTGGAGGTAAACTGTCCCCTCTACGCCGTAAATTATTATGTAGGTAGAACTGCGGTGGCCACTATAATTGTCAATGCTTTTTCTAACTTCACATGCATTCCGAGTGCCAACACATGAAATGTTCGTTTCCATACACCATAACTTCTTTCAATGGGATTTCTTGTTCTTATTTGTGATTCATTATAAAGTTGCTCTGTTTGTGTTCTTGGGCTTCCTAATGGAGGCATATCCACTGTCAACTACCAGAATTGAACACTGTAGCATTCATCTTCAAATTTTGCTTTGTTAACACTATTGTTGAATATTGTGCTATCGTGACAAGACCCTGGCCATCGTGCTACTATGTCAGTGAGTTCCAAGTTAGCGTTGCATATTGTCTGCACATTTATAGAAAGTAACCTTTTCTGTTCCGGTACAGTTCTGGTTGTTCACCTCCCACCTGACACTAGAGAGGTACAAATGACAACTTTTTGAGCGTGCAATCCATGGCAAAAATGACACGTGGAAATCGAGGTATTTGGTAAAAAATTGTCTTGCTCTCTCCTCATCTCCTGCTGAGTAGTAGGAAAATTTATATATTCCTTGTGCATTGCAGCAATAGTGGCACTGACTCTGGATTATTTTATTGGCAGAAAAAATACTCCAACCACGGATGTCACCAATAAGCATTTTGCATAAAAACGGAATAAAAAAGGAATTTTTTGCATAAAATCTCCCAAGGTTCCCAGCAACTGATTTATCGGTGAAATGGAAAAGTTGCTGAAAAATAATAAAATAATTAGGTAGATATTCTAAAGACAGTAACATAATCTATCATCATCATCTATAGAATATTTCTGTGCTAAACAGGCAGGTACATATAATAACCACATACAATAACTTATACAAGCTGAAATTTGAATGGTTGTTTTCCCGCGGCAGACCAATTTGCCCTCAGTAGTACTATAGATTCATAGAGTTGAAACTTACAAAATAAAAAAATAAATTGTTTTCAAATAATTTAAAAATATGCATCAACTCGAAAGCGTGAGAAGCAATAGTAGTACACGTATCGTAGGTATTACTCAAAGTCTCGAACTGTACGAAAGTGCCCCCCCCCCCCCCCCCGCGTCACTGCGTCTCTCAGCTTAGTTGTCCCGCGACCGTCGCACACTGTAAGAAAATCGTAATCTGACGGGATTTTATTCTTATGATACGGAACTAATTAATTTGATTGATATAAGTTATAATTAAATGTTTTTTTAGTTTTATAAAATAATTTTGTATTGTTTCGTGTATTTTTGAAATTTAAAAAACTGAAAAATACAGCAAATAAACATATTACTCATTCGTTGTGGGCAGGGAAAGCAATGACAAAACTTCTGGCTCCAATATACTTCTATTTTTTCGTGGTATGCTCCTTAATCCTGCTAAATAGGGGTCAGATGAGATTAAAAGTCTATTTAGGAGATCTGGGGCCTTACTCCCGACAGCATCGAGTACTGAATCAATCGAATTAGATTCGAAATAAATGACGATCCATACCCTTGAAACCGACACTAGCGCACGATCGTGCGGTGGTTCAAAACGACACTAATTTCGATCGAAAGATTCGTTAGAATCGAAAAGTTCGTACTCCACACGCCATCTGATAGTTATGTATCGAGTAGTTGAATCAAAACTAAACGTCAAATTACTCGATAGCAAAGAAGCTACTTTATGAAGATCGAGTGAGATTTTTTTGTGTTCTTTACTGCTTTATTTCTTCAAAATCTTTATCATTATGGCTCGCCTTACTTTGTTTTTCAATGTTCTTGAGAAAACATCGTATGGATCTTCGTGCGAAAAGAAATATGAATCGATATAATACCCGGGGTTATAGAAATGGATTCGGAAGAATTTCGAAGAAGTTATAGTTTCTCGAAGGAGTTGTTTAATGTGTTGGTAGAAGATTTAACACCATACATGAAGAAATTAACCAGACGAAGTGACATTTCCATTAAATGCAAGGCGAGAAGCCCGAAAGTCTGACAACCAGTCTTACCAAGGGGTATCGTATTACCCTGTCACTGGGTTGAGGAGGTCAGATAGGCAGTCAACATAATCAGCCTATAATGTTCTCACTGCTGGGACACAGGCCTCCTCTGTGTGAGAGGGAGTAGGACGTAATCCACCACGCGGGCCCAGTGCGGGTTGGTAGTATTGACATGTCTTCGAATTTTTGGTTCTAGGACATGCCACCGGTGTCCTCACGATGTTTTCCTTCGCCGTTTTGAGAGCAGTGGTGATGAAATAATTTATACAAAGTAAAGCACCTGTCAGGGTTCGAACCTACGACCTACAACTCGTAAGTCGCTGTCGTTACCACTGGGCCACCACTGCTCTCAAGTAGGCAGTCGCTCCTTGTAAAATACTGGTATTCAGCTGCATCCGGTTAGACTAGAAGCCGAGCACAACATAGTTGGAAAAAGAATAGGCAGATTGGTTGATGTTTTTTCATAGGGTTTTATTTATTAAGTTAAAATAAAGCACTAGGGTGTCGTTTTTTACGTGAGAAAGTGATAGAGAAGTAAATAAATTCAACCACATAAAAGATTCTAACCACAGACATAAGACACTTGACAATGACGTAATCCATGAATGATAGGATATAGACAATGACAGGCATAACGACGCTGATAATACTCGAACCTATGTCGATCTTGGTTTACGATTCGATTTGGTTCGGGAGTAAGGTTTTAAATCGAGTTCAGATCAGAAACGAGTTCGAATCGAAAACAAAATCAAACTCGAATCGTTTTCGGGAGTAAGGCCCCTGTATTTGTATCTACACGCGAAGTTTTTCGTGTAAAGAATTCTCTATAGTAACGATTGTCTTTGTTTCGTGCCTCTTGGGCTTCTTCCGATAACTGGCCAATTGGTAGTATACATGATGATATCACGTCTTTACCATGAAAAAGAACTTTGTGAACACTGACAGGCATATTGTACCAAAAATATTCCATAAGATACAGTTCCCTGGTATCTTTAACAAACAAATCAAAGGCATTTACGTCAATCGAAAACCCGCATCCGAGAGATTCTAAAATTATATGAAATCGATGAACCAGTTCTGAATTCACGCCAGTTATCTGAGCTGTTCTTGAGGAATCTCGAAAAAAGCGTCTGGCAGTGTTGCCGTCATTGGTATTTCCCGACTGTTGATTAGGCATGTCCACCAATAAACCCATTTCATTTCTGAATCTTCTTTGAATCTGCTTCTTCTTGTTTTTGACTAGATTTTTATTTTGATCACCTCTAACTTGCCAGACTTTTATATCGAGTCTATATGCAATGTGCAGTATACATTCCATGAATCTTATCCACGAATGTAATGGAGAAAGTCCAAAAGTCATTGCAGCTGTATCGAGTGGTTTCTTTGAAATAACATCAGGTTTATTCATTTCGGATGGCTTTGCTCCACATATATAGCAAGTTTGAGAGGAACCGGACACTGTCGACAAGGCAGTGCAAATTTTGCCATCAATCATAGTAAGCATGAATACCGGTTTTACAAAAATAAGAACGTCATCCATATGAACTTCTACAGGTGATAATGTATCTATTTGATGTTGCATCGCGCTGACCTCTTGTTTTGTTAATTCTGTAGTTTCCCTAGCGAAATGAAGTTTAATAGGTCTACAGAAACGTGTAGACGAGGGAGCAGGGTTTTGCCATACGACCATATTCTCCTTTTCAGTATTCAAAGCCATTTGAATGGGCACCATCGAAATGCTGAAGAGATTTTCGTCAAACTGACTTTCTGATGTGAACTTCTGTTTATACCTTTGTTGTTGAGCTCCATCACAACCCCACTTAATCAGGCAGGTTAGTTCCTTTGATCCAACTTTTAAAATTTCAATAGAATCTAACACATTTCTTTGGGTTAAACATATACGATTGATAGTATGATTCACCAAAGATTGAAGATTGCATTCTGCAGTTGTTTCCGTGACAGTCTTCTCTAACGGATAACACTGTTTTTTTACTTCCAGTATTTGGTCATAAGAAGGTAACAAGTTTTTAGCCAGGTTATTAACCTTTTCTCGAATTATAATGTACTGGTGAGTAGATAATTTAGCATCTATCATCATGCCAAGAGCTTCATCTGCAGATAGAGATACAGGATCATTAATTTGACGTTTACGGGCCTGTTTGATTACTGTCCCACTATTACCGGACTCAGACGATAATTCTCTTACTATGGCTGCAGAATCTCGTTTGCCAGCATTGCGTAAATTGCATTCATTAGCCACAGCAATTTCTTCTGGACTGGTCGTCTCTATAAGTGTTTGGATTTTTCGTTTTTGTGTTCTATCACAACAGTCTTGAAAACGTTTTGCTGGTCTTCCTGGAGTAATTGAGGAGGAGGATGATGGAATTTCTTGTAAAACACTTTCAGGTAAAGTAATAGTTGTTTTTAACCAATTCATATTATTTTCTAAAAAACGATCCCGATGACGATGGCATTTAGTCCATTTTATTTCAATTTGTTGGCATAATGCTCTCAGCAAACCCTTGATTTTATTTTTAGAATATTCAGAATAAGTTACACGAGGATATCTATTCATAAAAAATGAAAAAACTTCGTCAAAACGATCACTCCCTCTGTTAGATGTCCAAATTTCGAAAATTTGCAATTTCGTTATTTCGGTAGCCATGCTGAAAAAACAAAAATGTATGGGTGCCGCAAAAAAGCGCAAAATTTATGAGTTGCATATGTTAGTTAAAACTATCAGCTGTACTGTGATGGTATATACTTTACTATATAATGCTATATAATATGTTTTCGGGACTAATGAATTTAAAATGTAAAAAAATCGAAGTATGTTTCGTGTCCTAACAGAAATGGTTGATTTTAGTATATAATTACTATTATAAATCGAACAAAATATGTATGTACTTACATATGAAATACCAACACTACGACAAATAAAGTAAATAACACTATTGACCCAATAATCACTTCGTAATCGTAAGCGTAATTGGCACAAATTAACACTGCAAAACACGTAGTGAGTGTGACTCAGTTTTGTTTCTGATATGAACATTTCTAATATTTATGTTGACATACCCACATTAAAAAAAATATGGTGTCGTTTTTATTAGAGGGTAAGGAATAAAAAGACACCAATAATTGGTAGATAAAACATTGTTCGGATTTTGAATTAAAATACCGCTAGATTGCTATTTTCTTACAGTGTGCGTCGCCGCGTCGTACGCGCAATGCGTTATTTGCAAAAATGATCGAAATTACAATTATTATTCCAATTAGGAGTACGTCGCTATGGTGCAACTGTACGCTAGCGCTGATTATAACTCCCACGCTGCCTGGCGACTTTACTCGGAGCCGCAACACTTGGAGTCGCTCCGTCTTCGCGGGATTCTGACGCGGCCCGGACAATAATAGCGGCTACTCGATCATGGGCAGTTCAAGCCATGCACAAGGCAGAGGTCAATCAGCCGCTAATTCGTCAGAGCTGGACGAGGAGATAATCGAGTACTTCACCACGTTTGACGTTGTTTATCGTAAGATGTGTGTAAGATATGTCTTATAATTATGACATTTGTAAAATACTTAAAGATAAACCTTTATTCTACACGGTCAAATTAAAATAGCTAGCGAAACTCCGCATACGTGATGGCTGTCGATATCTAAACACGACAAAATAAAGAGGTTTGATGAATTTTTCTTTGGGTCAACAACCGCTGTTAGGGCGGAAGTTCACCGACTTTTAAAACGGCTGTTTATCATATAAACAACCGATTAAATCATTTTGAATGTTCACCACACGTTAACCAGTGTTTACAGCCCTTAAACAGCCGATCTTTTTAACCGAGCGCAAAAGCACCGTTTAACCTTCCAGTAATACCATATGTTGAAATTTGCTGTGACTTTACGACAGTTGAAACATTCCGTTATAAGTTTATTTCAAGTTTCCGCTGTTTTTGTGAATAGTTAAACATGCAGTCTGTGTTCAATGTATTAATTGATAACTATCAAGATCACTAATTAGGCCTTCTTGAAAATCTAGAAGATATAGAGACCAGAACAAGGCGACCGAGAGTATTTCAAGTGCGTCGTAATTATTACGAAGAATATAATGAGGAATCGTTTAAAACTAGATTCCGTTTGTCAAAACCTTCTGCACTGAATGTACTACAACTGTGTTGTCTAGTATCAAAATCCGTCAGATCTAAAAAAGTAAATTTTGCAATAAATGGCTTTTTTTCTTTAATAAAGTTACAAATACTATATCATTTTATATAATTTAAAGTAAAATTACTTTTAATATTTCTGGGAGTTATCAAGTTAAATTGTTTTTAGACTTTAAGAAAGGCAGTTTTACAAACTCTTATTTGTTTATGTGGATTTTTAATCGTAACATAGTATTCTGCGCTTAGATTTTTTGGACCTCTAGATTCATTTTTTAGCCTAATTCTAGAACATTTTGCAATACGGCAATGCTGCAGAATGAAATTATCTTGATCAATTTTACTTCGCAATTCATTTATTCAATTTTTAGGGAAGCAAAGTCTTCAAGAAAACGAAACTATAGAGCATTACCATAGAGCAAATTGGTATCAAATTAAAAATCTACAGTTTTTGAACAGTAGATATACCTTCGCAGAAAAGCGAAGGTAAACTTTTCAAAAACTGCAGATTTTTAATTTGGGGCACTACAAAATTTTCTTTCTGAGGTGATACAAGTGATAAAAGTGTTTATAATAAGTGTGTGGTGCGTGTCCCGTATGCAGTTTTCAGGAAAGTAGTTTTCTTAACGATACAAAGTGAGTATAAAGCTTATCAAATGTAATAACTTTTCAGAATACTTAGTTTATCTTGTTCATCAGTTTCTATGAATAATAAATGTTCTTACAATGATATTACTAATATTTTATCTGGTGGATTGTAATATTCAAATAACTAAATCTGTTGATCAAATTTGTAACAACAATATAATTGTTTAGAAATTGAGAAGTGAATTGATTTTTTTTTTGTTGTAAAAGCGACTTCACAAAAAAAGAAGAAAGTTCCCAATTCAACCCGTATTTTATATACAAGCGATAAAATCGTTTTTAGATTTCGGGTGGAATATTTTTCTGAATGATTCAGTATGAGCTTAAAACATAATTGCTTAAGTAGTCTGAAAACATTCCTGAAGACCACCCGGTAACCTGATGTTAATAGTGTCAATGTAGGTATTCGAATGTGTAGCATGATACGAAAACTTAAAATAATTGAATATGATTCGATCATTTAAAATAAGCAGTTTTTTTCGTTTTTGTTTTCAGATCCACAACTCAACTTCATCAAATTACTTCTAGAACTCTTCAAAATCTTCATCATCATCATCATCGTCATCTTTCAAAATCTTCAATCAAATTAAACAAAATGTAAGTACATAACATTATAAATTAAAAAAATACTTTTCAACCTTAACCTTTGCAATTGGCACGAAAAAGTTGTCTCCTGATATTAATAATGTCAATTTATTTGAATACCCCTTTTTTTTTTTTTTTTTTTTTTGGGTGGGAAATCATCAAATAACTTCTCCCGCTCTGGGCGGAGCGGGAGGGCGTGTCAGACTTTTACTGACTAAAACCCACCCGTGTTCCTTCCGTTGCCTGTGTGCCAGGGCCACGATATCCCTTTCGGACAAACTCGCAACCCCGGCAGGCATTGGTCCTAACGGACCCCGTCAGTTTGTGCTGACATCTCTTTGAGGCGCGCGTGGAACACAACGCGCCGTCGACCCGGGCCTGGTCCTTATCGGACGGCGAGCTACCCATCGCTCACCGTCCGCAGGCCCGCGCCTACGGTGGCCGGAAATCGGCTTGCGACTCCCGACGCCCGGGGCGTCTCCTGCGGCGACTAGGGGCATGAGGGCGCGAACCTTGTCTCACCCTCACGCGTTCCGCCTCCTCCTTCGCTAGCATAACTGCTTCGCAGAAGGAGGTGACGGCCTCCCATGCACTCTCGCTCCGAACCATGGCCTGAACCAGGCCCGGACGCGAGAGATCGCCGCCGCCGATCGCCTCCGTGAGGACACGGCGGTGCTCCGCCCAAGCTGGGCAGACCTCCACCGTATGCTCCACCGTGTCCTCCGGGCGATCCACACAGTGGTGACACCCGGGCGTTTCCTCCCGCTTAATCCTAAACAGGAACCTCCCGAAACATCCATGTCCGGTGAGGACCTGCGTCAGGCGGAAGGTGAGGACGCCGTGGCGCCTCTCCAGCCACTCCTCAAAGAGGGGACTTATCGCCACAATTGTGGCGTGCCCAATTTGAATACCCCTATGTGATACAAAAACTTAAAATAATTAAATATGGTTTCGATAATTTAAAATAAGCAGTTTATTCTATTCACTTCACATGATCTGACCAAGATTATGTCTGGACTTTAAAAGAGACTGTGACCTCTGAGTTTGTTTCGGCCTTTCTTCTCAGAGTAGTCAGATACGAGACGCCGACCTCATCTAGTTTTGTAAATATGATTGACGTGTAAAAGTGTTTGTACAAACCTACTTACAGAAATAAAAATCATTTAATCATCATCATTTCAAATTTCATCACCTATAATGTATAAATAACACCTTTTTGTACTTATATTCACAAATAAAGATTGATTTGATTTGATTTTAATCATTTTGTTTTCAGATTCACAACTCCACTTAATCAAATTACTTCTAGTGCAGGAGTGAAAATCATCAAAATCATCGTCATCTCTCAAAATCTTCAATCAAATTAAACAAAATGTAAGTAATAATAAAAAATACCTTTTAACTTTAACCTTTGTAATTGGCATGAACAAGTTGTCTTAATACGGTAAATCTAATACCTATGTATCAACATCTGCATGTTTTGTAAAAAGTATTTAATTTTTACTTTTATTTTCTAATACAACAGAGCTATTAGCAGAGAGAGGTAGATAAGTAAAATGAAGAAATGTAATATCTATAATTACTTATGTTTTTTTTTTCAGGTCTAAAGCTGATGAACTTTTTCCTACATCCTCTGAAGAAGAGGTTGAAGAAATTCGTCCTCAAAAGAAAACGAAACGGTTTAGAGAAGAGTCTCGTTCATCTAGCAGCATGCCAATCGTGGATGAAGAGAGCGAAGAGCTGGAGAGAAAACGAACTAAACGCGAAAAACAATCAGCACGTCGAGCTGAGCCAGCAGTGAGCGTTGAACCGGTACGGCCATCATTGAAAAAGTCTAAGATTCGTCCAGTCACAAGACCTACGGCTAGGGAACTTTTCGGTACGGACAGTGAAGATGAAGCATAGGAAGCGGCCTGTGCCTCTTCTTCTAAAAAAGTATCAACTTTAGTATCTTCTATCACGAGAAGATTAGCCAACGGTGTCTCTCGACAGGGTCATCCTTCTAAAGAGGGATCGCACTTCATTGAATTAAAAGTCTATAAAGTTTCGGATATTGAAAACGTTTCTGCAATGAATAGATGGCGTCAAGCACTGATCACTTTAAAAAATAAAACTGACGATAATACTCAGGCTAAATACCCCCAGGTATTTAGCTAAATTTATAACTGCAAGTAGGAAGGAATTTAAGGATATCTCACCGACATTTATTTCAAACTATTATTAAATGCAAATAATATTTTTTTTGTACTTAATCAAGATAATCTTTTCAAAATATGAATTTAGTTATTATTTGCTTTCATATATAAGCCTATATCATATTAAAGCGTAGATCATACGCATAAATAATCAAAATGTATACGTTACAGAGTAAGCTCGTATCCGCACTTCAGTAATGTAATGAACATTCAGGATATGACTTTTTCCCCTACAATAAGCGATGTAAAGGTTTTAGAAAAAAATAATCCTGACTTAAGTGTAAACATTCGTGTCAACAGATTAGATAACAAATTTTATGTAACTGGACCTCTATATAAGTCAGATTCAAGAAAAACAAATCATGTGAACTTACTTTACATTGAAAAAAAAATGGTAAGTTTCATTATTGTCTGATAAAAGATCTTCTTAAACTAGTACGCAGGCAAGTCTCTGGACATAAAGGTAAAATGTATTTATGTGAAAATTGTCTTCAATTTTTTTCAAGTGTGTCTAAGTATACTGCGCATTCTTGTTCAGAAATATTATTGGTGTTGCCTTCAAAAAACAGTGTATTGAAATTTGAACATTACGAGAGACAGCAGAAAATCAATTTTGTTATATATGCAGATTTTGAAAGCATTTTAACACATTGTACAGAAAACCAATCAACTGAAAACACTAAACTTATTAAAAAACACGAGCCTTCTTGTTTTGGCTATTATATCATAGTCCCCTTGAAAGTAGCAATATCTTTAGGCAAAATTAATTCCTTTAATTTAATTTCGTGCTCCTGAATGATACCCATTTCTACGTTTTTTATATTTGTTCGAATGATGTTAACAAAGGCATCAAAGTCTCCGACATCCTGATGACACCTTAATTCATAATCCGCAGTCCTCTTGATCACTGCTCCAATGCCATCAGGAGCACCCTTGCCGTGCCCACCTTCTTGGTAATTCCATGTGACAAGTTTTAATTCTGGGAAGTCATTCCTTAATTGGGTTAAA
The DNA here is from genome assembly GCA_963921375.1 of Tiliacea citrago. NCBI lineage: Eukaryota > Metazoa > Arthropoda > Insecta > Lepidoptera > Noctuidae > Tiliacea > Tiliacea citrago. The sequence continues at coordinate 5,887,846 of OY992783.1, forward strand.
ATATAAAATATATATTTATTTCTATACTGGCTAGAGGGACTATCTGTTAAAATGTGAATGCGATTAATTTGCGATGATCTGTTAAACACAAATTTAATTAAATAATTTAAATGAGCCCACACTGCCGCGGCATCATGACGGGTGCATTCACTGGCTGTGCAAATAGAGAAGGCTTGAGTAGCATTGGAATCGTTCTTTAAATAAACCACTGCTGTATGAAGTGAGACTTGACCACGGCTGCCACCAAAGTGCATGCTTTGCACTTCCTCTGCATATTTATATGAATAATTTTCAGAAAAATCCATATGGATCAAGGCTTCATTAATAGTTAAGCTTCTTTTAAATATTTAATAGTAGCGTACTGGTTGACAATATTACTCGTGTGTGATAAAAATTTTGGCAGCATATTTTCCAGTTTATTTATCAGGTTACGTGGATCAGATCTCTTTGCTTTCTTCTTGATTATTTTTATTTCTTTGTTTTTTGTCTCTTTGTATCTCTTTCCCTTACCATGTACTGTATTTCTTTATCATTTCGAAATTCTTTATATGGTACTGTTTTATCCTTACAAGAAACGCATTTGCGATTAAGACAATCTAGGCTATATTTATCACAACAGATTTCCTTTTTGACTATCTTTTACATGAAGAATATCATTCTTATTAAGAGCCGATATTAATAAGTTAAAATTTGTGTGCAACAAGCAGGCACACGTATCACGGTCGTCAGTTGGAAGAGAGACCCAAAATGGTCTGAGTCTTGTAAAAGTCGTGTAACTAATTTTAATGTTAGTATTTTCAGCCAAAAATTTCTTGTGTAAATTTTTCATAGAATCTAAAAGATAATTATCTGACTTGTTTAACGATTCCATTTTTCTTCTTATATTGTTTCTTGCCTGGAGTAATGCGACTGTTAATGTCGTCTTCGTAAAACTTTTCTACTAATTGTTGAACGTTGATGTTATTTCGTGCATTTTTCTTAAATCGTTCTCGGAGATGAACTTTGCGTAGATCAGTAGCAACCTTAAATTTTTTAAACTTCTCTAACGCGTTTGTCTTTCCTCTTTCCAGTAGTTGCAAATTTTCGTGTTATTTCAGCACTTATAAGTCTATCAAATAATTGTTTCTTGTCTTCATTTTTTGTATTTTCTGATCCGTTACTTATTTCACCTGTTAGTGTAGATATTTTTCTTTTTAAATAATTTACCCTGAACCTGTATCTGTTTAATAACAATATATAATTTCGTTTCTCTTTTTCATGCTGCATTTTCATTGTTTTGAGTATCTGTTTAATAACAATATATAATTTCGTTTCTCTTTTTCATGCTGCATTTTCATTGTTTTGATTTTTTTAATTAGGTTTTTTTCACGCACATTTAGTTTCGATTTTATTTCTTGTTTTTCTATATTTAAGGGATCTGTATTCAAGTTAACATTTTCAATATCACAACTTTCTTCAGTTACTGCAACGTTTTCTATCACTCTTTGACATACTTTCTTTCTATAAAACTTTTTGGCACTCTCTTTCCATTTTCGTCTTTGAATTCTTTGCTCGCGTGGACTCATTTCGTTAATACTTTTAATCTTTTTATTTTCCTTCGCTTTTAAGTAATATTGTCTTTTTTTTTCTTGCTCAGCCGCATATAACTCAGGATTTCTTTTAATAGTTTGATATTTTTCTCGTCTGGCTATTCTACGTCTCTCTAATTCTTGTTCGCTTTTTTGTTTTTTTGGTTTCGCCATTATTTAATACTTAATCTAAAAGTAAAAAAAATATCATTAGTGTGACTTTCAATATAATTCGTGTGAATTGTGAATTGACACAAATGAGAGTGACACGAATGAGATTTTTGGTAGTAAATTCGAATTTATTTTGTAAATGGAACGTTCTAGAATATGTACCTACATTAGAAACCAAATATGCTCTCAATTGTTTATTAGGCAGCTAAATCAAAAACAAAAACACATTTAACACGTTCACTGCGTTAGTGAAATTTGATGACTTTCAGTTGGTGCGGCATGGGGTCTATTATATCCGAAGCATGATTTGTTCCTGGTGCGTTGCTGGGTCGAAAAGATCCGTTCGACTTCCATCTGTTTAGGAGGACTTATCTTTATAGGCATAATGATTAAAACATATTCCTATATAGCAATATGTTGACAGATAAACACTCAATAAAAGGCTGAAATCGTAGGTAGATGCACTGAATGGTTTGTTTGTAAATAAAGGGATTGCCTGTCGGATCTTTACGACCCGTTATCCGCACTGGTTAGTAAAAGTGTCGATACATTTTTAGTGTTGTGGATGATAAAAAAAACATCGATAGCGATAAAATGTAAGTATAATATATTTTTAGGATTGGAATAGAAATAAATTATGCCGTTATATTAGACGTATGATTTTCATTATAGCAGTCTCGACATAATGTCTTTTTACATGCGTTACACATGGTTTTAACCTTTTTAACTTTATTGCCGGCAACTTTGCTGCTTAGAGTTTGGCGTAATTTATCGTAACATCCTGAACAATTGCGTTTTTTGTTTCCCATGATTAAGTTGTGAACTGTTTCCGCTGTAGATGTTGGTAAAGTTGATGTTGAATCCATTTCCGGAATCATTGGTTGCTTTCTTAGTGATACCTTCGAGAACTTCTGTATTACATGTTCAATAAACTCTTTTTTGGTCAATTTGTTTTCATTTTGTAGGTTGTACACTATCAAGGCATTTATAACTGCCGTTCCAAAGAGCAACTCTAACATTACTTTGCGGTACCATTTAAGACCACGCCTTAATGTGGAGTAATAGGAAGACATTTGATCGCTATAATCAATTCCTTTTTTATAACTGTTATAAGTCAGTACACAGTCAGGCTTCAGGATTTCTTCATTTGTCCTTCTTCGCTTCTTCCCAGTGTTTTTCAGTGAGGTATCATGATTTTTACACGTAGTCATCATCAAAACGGGACGTTTATCAAACCACTTAATTACTTTAATCCCTTTATTATTCATTTTACCAATAATGTCGCCTTTCTTCAATTTCGTGCTGACAACCCTTTTCTGTTAGATCGCAATGTCCCACAATAGAATGTTTTCTTGTCGATTAGAGCCTCCGTTAGTCCAATAGATGAATAAAAATTATCTGCTACGACAATACGCCCTTCATTTTCTAAATCTTGTATAAGTTTCATTACTACATTCTGAGCATGGTTAAGTTCTCGTCCACCGTCGCCCTTTCCAGTGTAAATAATTATGTTAAATGTGTAGCCTTCTGGTGTGCAAGCTTTATACAATTTAACACCGTATTTGTGAGATTTATTTTTTATATATTGACGAAAAAGAAGTCGGCCTCGCCATGGCACCATGGATTCATCTACCACCAGGACTTTTCCTGGTTTGAGTACCTTTTTAAATTGCAACAACAGCATGTCATGTATTTCTCGTATTTTATACAGTTTGTCATTTGTAGAATTACTATTATCACTAAAGTGCCAGAACTTTAACAATAGTAAAAATCTATCTCTGCTCATAAGCGAAGTTATAAATTCATTTCTGTAAAGTTTATTTCTAGACCAGTAGTCGTTTATATGAGGCAGTTTCACAAAGCCCATCGCCAGCAGAATAGCAAAAAACTTGTGCATTTCATCGGAATCCGTTGCCTTCCATAAATTTGCACGAGATTTATCAGCGACATTGTTAGACTCTAAATACTTACTAGCGTATTTATTTGTTTCAACCACTATTTTATTAATAATGTCATCTGTTATAAATAATTTGTAATATTCATCTGGCTCACGGACATTGGAAGGGACTAAGATTTCAACTGTACCTTCAAACTCTTCAAAACTAAGTGGGCTATCCGTTATATCTTGCCATTCATCATCATTCGTAGCTGAAGATGGGATTGTGTTGTAGCATGAATCTACTTCTGAAGAAGTATCTTCAGATGAGGAATCTGTAGGTCCACTAATAGAAGCACTATTATCTTCATTAGAATCACTATCGAAAAATGCAGCTCCCGTTTGAGGTGTGTTCATCGGTAGTGGATTTGATGCTATCAAATTTTTCACGTTGGAGCTTGAGTGTATTGGTAAGTTCTTATCAGTGGAATGAGGTGGTATTGTCTTAGTATTTATTGTTTTTTTTTCTTTTTGTGGGGGAGTTGCTAATAAATTGAACAGTTGATCTTCATTAAATGATGAGTTAAGTGATACCATGTTAGATGTTGAAATATCACTCAACGACCCGCATCTACTTGTTATTGCAGAGGACACAGTTTTTTCTCCTTTTTTATGTAATAAGAGGTCAACATCGCTTGTACGGGGCATTTGTTTTTTACGGTTTTTAGGTGTAGAAAAATAGTTAAATTGATCTGTCATTGCAGGTGGTTTTGTTTCAGTTACTAAGCTGTATGTCGGTGGCTGCTCCTTATGATTTTTAGGTGATGAAAAAATTTCGCAATTATCATCGCTGGATATAGGAGAATGATCATCAATTATTGGGGTATCGAAACTTTGGTACGCTGGTTGAATAATTTTGTGTTCCAATATTTGTATTCGTTCACTATGAACTGTGCTGGTAGATGGTGTGGGTGAATCTGGTGGCTGGGGATTGATGGTTGCAGTTTGTAGGACTTGTAATGTGTGACCAGTTGATGGGCTAGTGTATATATTACCAGATATATTCCGCTTACCCAATATTATTTGTCTTGGAGGACCTTCGCTTACTTTATTTTTCGTTGGCTTTTCACCCTCAAATGAATTAAACAACATTTTCCTGGATCGCTTCATGTTCCATTCACTTTCTCTTCTAATTTGCATAAAAACTCATCTAAACACACGGACCTCACTAGCTCAACTAGCATGTAATCTAGTGCGGCTATCGGGTCATCGGGCATCGGGTCGTTAAGAACCGATGAACGCACTAGACGTAAAAAAATTTGCTTCAGTCGGCATCGGGTCGTAAGAACCCGATGCGATTTTTTCGTACCTATATTATCTATTTAACGAGGCAATTCCAAAACACCAACCCTCTCATTCATACTCATAGGGAAAACAAATATATCTGTCCCGCACCGGCGGTTGGCACAGTAATTTTTACCCCGCACCGGAGGAAAGATGAGCATCGGATATAATCAACCCGATACCGCACCGAACGTGTTAACTAAGCACGATAATGTGACATAACACTAATGATATAAATTTGTTACAAAAGTCAAAATCTTTCCTGAAATATGGAATTTCTCTTAAAATAACGACAAACACAACTGTGGACCACGCGCGTTCGGTCACGACTGAACACACGGGATGCGCGCGGGGTAAAGGGCAGGGTAAATCAGGGACAAATTCTGTTTACTTGGTACATTTTCAAACGGTCACACAAATGATACTTTAAAAACGAACAGTTTTAGAAAGCTAAAAAAACCTATGTTTTTTATAGCCAATATTGGTTTTAATATCTAATTATTCATCTTTAAAGTGTTTACAAAACAGTAATACGATAACATTTTAATTTCCACGACGCGTTTTAGCTTTTTAGATAAATAAAGAAAAAAATATGATTTTGGAGCATTAACACTAATGAGAAATAGGTACTATTTGAGATCTATCTTTTTAAGTTACAATCATAAAAGATTCGTTCTAACTGGCGTTTGGGCGTCTCATAAGACTACATGATTTAAAATGATTTTGGTTACGATAAATTCTACACCATGAGAAATAAATGAAAATATATGCTTTTGGCCCCAAATTTGAAATCGACCCCCTTAGTGTTGTTACTTTAAATGTAAGTTGAGAAAATCAGTATTTTTTGTTGTTTTATCGTGTTTAGATATCGATACCCATCACGTCTGCGGAGTTACGCTAGCTAATTTGATTTGACCCTGTATATTTTAAACCCATAAAACTCTCAGTCGAGATTGATCGAATATAATTTAAAGAATTTGTTTGAAGTCCTTAGTTCGCCCACGAAACAGTGATGGGAGGCTACAGCCTAGAGTTCGTCGACGACCACAACCACGCTAGTGAATACCGTTTGAATCAGCGCTACACTCGATCGATCTCAAGGCTGTCTCGACGATGAGCTCGCTGCAGCTTACAGCCATGAAATTGTTCTTTTTTTGTCAGGCCTAGAAATGAGTGTCTTCTAAAATGCTAACAACGAACTAAAATTTCGAAACGGTTTTTGCTTATTACTTTTTTCTTTGTTTTCATACAATATATCCGTACTCTGACATTTGATAACTTCTTAAGACCCATCCAAATGAGTAAACCGAGAAATTTCTTAATTTTGCAGCATCGCAATCATTCCACTTAGTTAGATTCCGGGTCTATAGACTTCGTTCACACGTTCTCGCTCTTTTTGATCGACTCGCACGCCGCACATAGGGGTATTTTAATTATCTAGGCGGCCAAAAGTCAAAATAACAAAGTTTAGATATTATATCTCTATATTAATACTTCGGTAATGTCCGACGTATATGTGTTCTGTTCACTTGTATCGAGGGTGCAGGTTTAATAGAAACGACCAATTACGACTGCAGTTTATTTGCGACTAAACCTCTCTGTATCACGGGCGCAGCCGTGCGTCACCAATAATATATTCGCTGAGTAAGCTTGTACATAAATTGTGTCCCTACAGTAGCCCCCTTCTTAAAAGAAGTACACACTAAATACATACATTTATTTTTCAACAACAATGTTTTCAAAAATTATATCTAATTACATGGTTTTTTTAAAACTAAAAACCATTATACCTTTGCACAATCCAATTTTATCTTGAAGGAGTAAATGACACATGACACAAAATCACTCAACCTTAATACACGTCTGGGTTACGGGGTACAGTCGGCGGCGGCGCTGTTTGCACCTTTACGACTGGCAGACTCCAACCGGCCGCGACTGCTTCCTTCTGAAACCAGCCTCGTACCCGCTTCTTGCATTGGCCTCTGATTAAATACAGAATCAAAATTCCCATTAGAACGGCGCACACAATCACAATGATTTCCAAAGTTCCAACTCTTTGTCCCATCATCTCGTTAGACACCGTTTGTGCTATAGCGACATTGTTCTGTTGTGGTTTACTTTGGCCCCAACCCATTTTTAATTACAGAGATATTTTATTTTAAATAACAGTTGTAGTTCGTAAGGTCTTATTCCAGCAATGGATAAATTGCGTTTGGTATTTAATTATTATTTGTCTAAACTACTAGAACATTTTGCCTTAACTCTGAATAATCTTAATTAACACTTTTTTATGAAACTTTGCATTTGGCTGGCCTGGATAAACATCATTTCATATGCCAGAATTGCATTAATTCATTGTTTAATAAAGTGCTTCTTTATTGACAATATGCAAAATAATTTAAGTGTTACCTATTTGCTGATTATATAATAATATCTAAAACCTATATTTTTCTCTTAATTGCATTAATTAAATCGTAGTGTTGTTTTTAAGCAGGAATCGAACCTGTACCTTTGTAACACTATGGCTTACTGTACTATTAGTTGTAACATACATAGTTTTTATTGTGCAAACCTTATCGGTCGCCTGACCGTTCTACCGCTGTGTGTGGTATAAGTTACACGCTTAGTACTACTAGTATTATCATTAAACAGTTTATTATTAGGATTAGCTACGACACAATCTTTTTCTTGCTGTTTTAGTGGAAGGGTTCCTTCATTAACTACGTATGCCGGTTTTAACCTATCGATTGATATCTTCACACGCTTATTTGCTATTTGTAACAAGAAATACTTTTCTTTTCTCTCTAAAACCTGATATGGACCATCATAGGGAGGTTGTAAGGATCTTTTCACCAGATCTACTCTTACAAAAACATGTGAACATGTCTTCAAATCTGAATGAACAAATATAGTCCTTGCATCTCTCTGTTTAGTTGGTCTTGGCCTAAGGTTTTCGATGATATTCCTAATTTTGTTTACATATTCGTTTGAATCACTAACGCTTATGTTGTTGTCACCGTAAAAATCCCCGGGTAACCGTAATGTCTTCCCGAATGCTAATTCCGCGGCACTGACACCAGTGTCGCTTCGCGGCGTTGCGCGTAACCCAAACATAACTGTCTGCAACTCTTCAACCCACGTGCCACTGTCCCTTCTGGCCATCAGTGCTGCTTTTAACACGCGATGGAACCTTTCTACAGTGCCGTTCGCTTGCGGGTGATACGCTGTAGTTCTTAATTTATTTATTCCTAGACATTTCATTAACTCATTAAACAAGCTGCTTTCGAACTGTCTGCCCTGATCTGTAGTAACCCTTACCGGACAACCGTACCTCGAAATCCAACCTTCGTACAACGTCTTGGCTACCGTACTAGCGTAAATGTCTCCATACCGTAAGTTTTTATTATTGTGCCGTTAGCGGCATATAATGTAAAGTTAGACCTATTGCTATCGTAATAACTACGCGAACGATTTCTCTTCACAGGTATTACAGACACGTTAGCTCCCGTATCAATTAAAAATCTCATACCTGTTTTCTTATCACATACTACTAGGCGGTTGTGTATCGTGCAACGTTCCGCCGTCGGCTGCACCGGGTCTAGTTTCCCGCCGACTTCTCCTGCCCCTTGCTCCAATTACACGGCTTCACGCACTTTGTTGCATTCTCCCTGTAACGATAGTGGTAAAAACACAACCAATTAGCACTTTTCCTCTCGGCACCCTCATCACCATGCTTCGATGCCGATCTCGATCGCCGGCTGCCGTTGTCCCAACGCTTTCTGCCTCTGCCACGCTCCAGACCTGCGAGACGCAGGTTGATCTTCGCTAGCTCCCCCAGGATGTGACTGATGTCTGTTGATACATCACTCCTTTTCCCTGTAGTTTTTTCCTGGACCTCCACTGCTTTGATCTCTGCTACTGTTGATGAGCCCTCTCTCGTACTTTCCAGTACCTTGTCTGCTATCGTGGCGAGCACATCCAAATCCTTCGAGTCAGACACTGCCAGCACAGCCCGCACTGATTTCGGCAGGTGTGATTGCCACATCAACTTTAGGGTGTCGTCAGGCACTTTTTCTCTGGCTAACTCACGCATTCGTCGCAGCAAATGTGATGGCCGCTGGTCTCCCAACTCCATTTCGCTGATCAACTTCTGCAATTTCCTTGTCTCCGACTCCTCGAACACCTCCAGTAGCCTTTCCTTCAGCGTCTGATACTTCCGAGATTCGGGCGGGGCAAGCAACAAATCGCTCACCTGCTGTATAGCAGCCTTGCTTAATTTAGTAACAACCAGATTCTGTTTGGCTGCATCACTCAGTCTTTGATTTTCTACCGCGGCCTCGAACTGGACAAACCAGAGTCGCGTTTGGTCTGTCCAAAACTCGGGAATACGCGATGAGACAGTTATGCTGGCCAGCGCCTTTTCGTTGGCATCGCCGGACATGTCATCTTTCACACCTTGCGCACGTGGCGTAACACTTTGTTGAGGATTCATCTCCGTTTCAGTTTATCCACGCACCTCGCCAAAATGAAATTTTCACTGGGGTCACCACTTTAGATATTATATCTCTATATTAATACTTCGGTAATGTCCGACGTATATGTGTTCTGTTCACTTGTATCGAGGGTGCAGGTTTAATAGAAACGACCAATTACGACTGCAGTTTATTTGCGACTAAACCTCTCTGTATCACGGGCGCAGCCGTGCGTCACCAATAATATATTCGCTGAGTAAGCTTGTACATAAATTGTGTCCCTACAAAAGTTTAAGGAATGCTAATTACATTGACTACCTGAGGCAGGGGACATTCCAACAAACAATAGACCACCACCCCCACCCTTCTTCCGTTGCGCGTTATCAGGTAAATTCAGTCGAAAGTTGATCATTGAACCTTGTGTACGTGTCTCTTATCGGCTATTTACAAAAACGTTAACTTTGTGTGTTAAACTGAAGTTTTCTGTGTTTACCTGGTCCAAAATAGCAATGGATTCCGAAACTACAGGTATGTGACAATCCAAATGTGATATAGTTGTTCAAATTTGTTTTATTTTAATATACTTTTAGTGGTCGAGAAATAACGTCTGAAATAAGGATATTTTTTTAAGAAATCTATGTTTGGGAAGCTATTTGTTTTAGTATCCGGATAGATCCGGCAACTTTTGTAATTTATATTAAAAATATAGACCCTTAAGTAAAGAATACTAAATAAATTAGCCGCGGAATAGCGCGGATGCGCAAAAACGTAGAACATTGAATTTCACGGTAAAAATAAGCTAAATTTGTGAAAAAAAGTATTTATGTCTAAAAACAACATTTACTTGTTCCAGATATAGTGGGTACTTCCGGAGTGAGAATAGTGACTCGTAAATCTCTCTTTGATATTATGAAAAATGAAAATTTACGCAATTTGGAAGAAAAACTATGTTTTTTGAGAGACCACCTTTTCACTAGTGACGATCTTACTGAAGATCAATTAAAAATACTGAAAAACAATTTTGCACATTTTAAATCGGAAATGAAGCAAAGGTGGATTAAATCTCACAAAAAAGAAGAGGTTTTTTTGAAAAACAACCAACTTTGGCTGGAAGGTACATTCGAAATTCCAGTCACAACGGCAAATCGTCCAGGTCGCCCTTGTAAATCGTTTGGGGAATCTAGCGAAAGGACCAAAAGAAGAAAAACGGAAGGCATCCGATCTAATGTAGAAGATGATGTAATACTTCACTCAGCTCAAGTTGAATTAAGTAAATCGGGAAAACGTGATGCCTCCCACGTGCTCAAAGATATTATGAGCTCTCCGACCCGTGCAACGAAATACAAAAAAGCTTATGATTCGTCTAAATGTGAAAAACCATCGCGTCTAACCCCCATGGAAGCATTACAAATGTTTATAGATGCAGACTTAACAAGAGGACAGTATGAAATTATAAGAAACACGAACAAAAAGTTCTTTCCATGTTATAGCTTAATTCAAGAAGAAAAAAAAGAGTGTTATCCTCCTCCAGAAACGTGCACGGTAACGAGTACCTGCGCCGAAATCCAACTGCAACCTTTAATTGATATTACCATTAGGCGCTTATCGGTATTCTTAGAAGAGGTCTTATCAACAATAAAAGAGCAAGAGCGGAAAACTTTGAAGTTGATATGTAAATGGGGCTGCGATGGATCCCAGCAAGCACAATATAAACAAAAGCTTGAAAATGAGGCTGACTCTGATGCAAATATTTTTCAAAGCTGCTTTGTACCTGTGTGACTAGTTTACGGCAAGGACAACGAAAAGGTGTTATGGGAAAATCCAACCCCTTCATCTCCCCGATTTTGTCGTTTAATACGATTTCGCTTCGTCAAAGAGACAACTGATATAACCAATGAAGAGATCAGTTATGTCAAAAATTCTGTTGATAATTTGGTTGCGACTGAGGTGGATATTGACGGAAAAAAGTTTTTAATTAATTCTCAATTTGTAATGACAATGGTTGACGGAAAAGTTTGCAATGCAGCTACTGGAACAACATCCACGAGTCGCTGCTATATTTGTGGAAAAACTTCTAAAGAGTTTAATAATTTGGAGGACAAAAGGAAACTCTCAAAAGATGCTACTGAATTCGGATTGTCTATTTTACATGCGAGAATAAGATTTTTCGAAAGCATTCTGCATTTAGCGTACAAATTGCCCGTGAAAAAGTATCGGGAGAGAAAAACAGACGAGGAAAAAGAAATGGAAAAGAATAGGAAAATTGAGATACAGACCAGGTTTCGCAATGAAACTGGCTTATTAGTAGATATGCCGAAAACAAACTTCGGAAATACGAATGATGAAGTACGATGATACCAGCAGGAGATTCTTTGAAGATCCGAAACTAGCTTCAGACATTACAGGGATAGATTATGAGTTAATATATAGATTAAAAGTTATTTTAGAAACGATTTCGAGCGGATATACTATAGATGTAGAAAAATATGCGGAAGAAACTGCTTGTTTATACATAAAACTCTACCCATGGCACCCAATGACACCCACACTGCACAAAGTACTTGTACACGGATCAGATATAATAAAAAATGCATTATTACCTATAGGACAACTGTCTGAGGAAGCAGCAGAGGCACGCAACAAACATTTTAGGACGTACAGACAGGATTACTCAAGGAAATTCTCTAGAGAATCCTGTAATAGAGATATTTTAAACAGGCTTCTTTTAAGCTCAGATCCATTTCTTAGTGTCTCAAGGGCAATAAAAAAAAAGAAGATTTCTTCGTTTCTGCCTGAAACATTAAACATGCTTCTGTATTAGTGTCTTTGGCGATGGCGAAAGTTGGACTGGGCGATTATGGGTTTCGCATACAAATTTTCATCCACTATTTTACCCTCTTAAGGGGTGATTTTTCAAAATAGCTGATACATGTAAGGGCTTAATACCAATTTTCATGGTTTGAACTACCAAACGATCGGGTTTCCCGTACAGACTTTCATCCCCCTATTTTACTCCCTTAGGGGATGATTTTCCAAAAAACGCAGAAACACGGTTTATAATTTTGAACCAGAATGCTAAATACCAATTTTCATAGTTTAAACTACAAAAAAGATTTTCCATACAAACTTTCATTTTACTCCCTTAGGGGTAAAATTTCGAAAAATTATTCCTTATTCCTTGTCTACATTATAAAGGGAACCTCTGTGCAAAATGTCAGCTTTCTAGGTCCAAGGGTCAGAATAGAGTCAGGACTTTTCTTTTTATTTATATATAAAAGGTGGATAGAAGATAGACTACGCCTACATAATGTTTTACGTACTTTTTGTGCAAAATTTTACCAATAGCCAATCATTTTCACAAAATGGTGCATTAGTATTGAGGCTTTCTTACTCATTCTCTAGCTCTTCAGTCTCAACATCATCATTACCTTTTAATAGTTCCTCCCAGAAATTACTACAGTCATTATCATCGTCCCACCCACCACCCACACCTCTGCCTAACCCTTCGGGGATTACAGGCGTGATGATAAGTATGTATGTGTATTATCATCGTCATACTTAATTTACGTCTCACTTAATGATAAGGAATCTTTTCAATTTTTTTATAAAGTTTTTTTTGTTGTCATTTCTAGAGCTCTGTTTAATCTTAGCTCTAAGCCTTTTGATAACATCTTGTTTTTACCTTGTGCAAACAAATGACACAATGAAACAATTTAACGCAAATAAATGAATATGAATATCGAGTCCGCGTACCACTGGTCAGTTTCCCTCAGTCGTCAGTTTATTTAATTTGCCAGTTTCGTTGATTAGTCAGTTTCGCTGATTGGTCAGATTTGGGGATTAGACAGTTGCGTCAACTCGACAGTTTCCAGTTTTCGCCAGTTTCGTTGATTCGTCAGTTTTATTCAATTCGTCAGTCAAAGTACAGTCGGTAGAAAACTTATACACATCTGCTAATTTAATTATGTATGTATTACGTAACATAACATCACGGCTGTTTCCTCAAAGAGCTAGGCAGAGATAAAATGATGACCTTCCAAAAGTGACGAAATACAACACAATTCTATTTGCTGATGATAGTACAGTACTGTTCACAGGAGATAATAAATTACACATGGAACCTGTGATAAATATGACTTTGGATAGCATTATAAACTGGTTGACATCAAACAATTTACACATAAATCTCGACAAAACAAATTTGATGACATTCAGAAGTAGCGTAAGTAAAATAGCAAACATGAACATAAATTACCGAAATAATAAGATCCAGGAAGTAGACGTTACGAGATTTCTGGGTATAAAGATAGATAATAATTTAAATTTTAAAGAACATATACATACATTATGCACTAGATTAAACACCTTTTCTTATGCATTGTTTAAACTTAAACAAACGGTCAGTACTTCTACGGTCTTTACAGCCTACAATGGCTATGTTGCACCTATTCTAAAGTATTGTGTTATTTTTTGGGGTAATTCTACGAATAAAGAAGCGGTATTTAAAGCCCAGAAGAAATGTATACTAGCCATAACTGGTATAAAAGTAACAGACAGATGCAGACCATCATTTTTAAAATTTAATATTCTTACGTTACCATGTTTATATATATTAGAGGTTATAATGTTCGTTAGGAAAAATACAAACCTCTGTAATAAGTTGCATAGCAAAAGATACAAATTCAATATATGTTTACCTTTTAATAAAACAGCGTTGTTAAATAAAATTATATTATGTATGGCTCCACGCATATTTATAACCATTTACCAAACTCATTCTTGGAGATAAGTGATATAAGTATATTTAAAAACAATATCAAAACACTGTTACTAAAAAAAGCGTATTACTCTGTCACTGCATATTTACAGGATACAAATATTATATAATGTGTGTAAATTTGCATGCCTTACGGTAGGACATGGCTAATGGACACTATTGCTTGTTTTAAGACCTTCTTTTTGTACCCATATTCGCAAATTAATAAATGATTATGATTATGATTCAAATATTTTTTTTTAAGAAATCAAATATATTAACAAAAAATATTGTGATTGTAAAAATACAACTTTAAGTTTGATTTAAATTGGGTTCCTTACATTTTCCACCTTAAACGTAAACGTATCTTTTACGTTGAGTGTACTAAACTGACGAATCGACGAAAACTGGCAAATACTGGAAAATGGCGACTTAAAGCAACTGACTAATCGGTAAAACTGACTAATCAGTGAAACTGACTAATCAACGAAAATGGCGAATTAAATAAACTGACTACTGAGGGAAACTGACCAGTGATACGCGGACTCTGAATATCATGTGTTTTTTATCATTCTTTATTTCAGTTTCTGTCGTTTTGTCGGGTTTTTCCCAATGGTCAGATTGGTGGTCAGACTAGTCTTTCCAACGGGAATTTTTCTTCCCGTTGGTCAGATTTATTTGACAGCTAGAAAAACAACAGAAAAAAGTACAATGAAAGTAAAAACAGTTTTGCATTTTAATAGGTACTATCGGCCAAAGTTCCGCATGCTCACCTTAAAGGCGATAATCGCATAGCACGAGTTTTGACCAATAGGATGCACAAAGCGTATTTTAGTGGTGTTCGTATTAGTATAATCATGTATAGAATGTGTGACACTCACACTAGGAGCGTACTATGCTCACTTGTTTCTGCTAAGAGACGAGTTTTTAATGGGCACGGCCAGCGCGGCGCGGCGGCGGCGTGAGCTCTTTGTTATTGAATTGAATTGTTATTTTATTATTGACAAGAATTAATTTTAGTACTCATATCTTCTGTTTGTTTGGTTTAGAAAATGTCTTATTGATATTGCAGTATTTACAAAAATAATTTGTAATAACTAATAAACTACAATTTATATGTATTAATCCACTTTAATATTTTCCTCTCTCTATCGGGTCTATAGATATAGGTTATTTATGAACACTTTCACTGCCTCTCCAATTTTCACCATATCCTATGTGATGCCGCATGCCGCAGCAACCGCACCATATTCCCTTCACAATAAGATGAGACATTGAAACGAACCGTTTTATTACAGTCCGTTCCACCGATTTTGACTTCTATTCCGTAGGCTTATGGATGGCATTAAAGGCAAAAAGTGGTTACAATACCAACTGTTTACTGCAGCTGCCATTTGTCATGCCACCAACACAATAGCATTCAAAATCGATTGAACGGACATTTATGGTTTGTTTACCTTTTATCTCACGGCTCCCTGAATACGTTAGGTATAGGTGCGTTGACCGGCACTGCATGAAGGTATCAAATGTTTATATTGAAATTTTTCGTGTTTAATCGACTTTATTAAAAGTAAATAACTATCTAAATTTCTATGTGTTTGTTTATACTTGGGCAATTTGGGAATACTTGAAAATTACAGTAATATTTGAACCAATACTCTGCGCAGTTCATACAATGTTATCAGAGCTTTTTGTTTGTAGCTAACGCAAGGCCGCAAGCCGCACAACTCTTGCAACTGAAATAAAAATAAGTTCATTATCTAAGACCCATTGTTATTTAGTGGGAATGTCTGGAAATTCGGTTAAACAATAGAGGACGGCTTAATACAAGGGCCATACGTTTTTTTATTACCTTAGGATTATCTCAAATGTTTTGCAGTTGTTCCTTGTATTTGGTTTAATACTTTTAACAGTAGGTAATTGTAATATTACCTTTTATTCATTAAAATAATACAGGGTGAAATTGAATTCATGGGCATCCTTTTAAGGGGTCATTGTACTCATCATTATGAACAACTTCAACTATGAGACCATACCTGAAATCGCGAAAAAAAAATCAGCTGTTCCCTACATTTATGTTTGCATAACTCGACAAAATGTAGGGAACAGCAATTTTTTTTTCTCGATTTCATATTTGTTCCCATAGTCAAAGTTGTTCATAATGACGAGTACAATGACCCCTTAAGAGGATACCCATGAATTAAATTTCAGCCTGTATAACGAACAAGGTATCGTTGCAATTAAAATGCCCAGGCATGCCGTGCAGGATGAGCACTTTAAGACTGGATTATAATCAAACCAACACTTTACTCTTTTATAATTCATGCTCTAGTCAAAGTTTGACAATTCATGATTTTAAGCGAAATCAACGCTACAGGCGCGTTACCGGCATTGCATGTCAAGTTTTTTTTTGACAAATCTAACAATGATTCAGTTCCTACGCCACTAAAATTCAGAAGCTTATCAAGTAATTAAACTAAACTATAATTTGTGCCTTGGCAGCAGTGAGAGTGAAAGGATTGAAATAAAATGTTGGGTACTAGTGAAATATATATTTTTAGTTTGTGTTCATTTAACATTATGCAGGATTAAAGATTTATTTAGGTTGATATTTAAATCTTATCTGTATAATAAAAGATGTATAGTAAGTGCTTTTTGTATGAAACTATCGGCTGTAATCTCAGTGTGAAAAAATAAACAGTTAGTTAAAATCTACTTGAGAACAATTTTAAGGATTTGCTGTTGTAGAAAAAAAAACAATATAAGTAACTTAATTTATTTTTAATAGACTTTTTCAAAACATTAAAGATTCATCCAGAAATTAACATATTATAACAAAAAATTACACAGAAATTATCATCAAAATGCAAAATATTATAAGTGAAAAGATTCTTACTCATAATATCATTTATAAACTGTATTTATCTACACTTATATCGTAAAGTTCAAAATATGAAATCAACACAACAATGACAAACAGACAACACAACAACAACAGGCAAAAAGCCTGTCAGTAAATAAGATTAGGAGAATATTGCTCGTGCAGTTCTAATGAAATTGAAAAGTTTTAAGATTAGTACAATTTAAGAATCTTAATAATTTTTATAATTTGCAATAATTACATTACACTACAGACTAGGTTTATCAAGCAAATGAGATCAATTATTTATGAGGTGGACGGATATGATGACACTACTGAATATGTAAAATAACAAACTAACGAGATCGGGGCTTACGACAACATTGATTGTAAATAAAACAACAAATCCACCAATAAAGGCAACATGACACTAAATTGACATCAATAATTTTACAAGAAGACTTCAAAATCGTTGGCAATATTTTAAACTATGATTACGGTCTACAGTCTACCCTGTGACATTAATCAACGAAGTAATATAATACAAATTGGAATAATAAAAATAAACCTAATAAAAATAGCTATACAGGGTTATTTGCAAGCCGCCGGAGTCGCGGGTTGTTCGAAAGAGATACCATGGCCCTGGCACAGGCAACTGAAGGAACACGGGTGGGTTTTAGTCAGTAAAAGTTTGACACGACCTTCCGCTCCGCCCAGAGCGGGAGAAGTCATTTGATGATAAAACACTAATAAGCTCGTAGGACTATAATACTAACATCATAAATAACAACTTTTGTTGTATGACTTTTAATAATTCATAAAAAAATAATTTCATAATACAATTAAAAATATTTATTTTGATCGCTCTAAATTTGAACAACTCTACGCGGTACCAAAATATGTAAGTAGTTAAATAAACAAACAGTGCGTTGCGAATGCAGGGTCGCAGCGGTATTTACTACAAAATACAGATCTAAAAAGTGTTATTACAAATATTACAACAAAAACTTGAAAGTTTACTTTTGGTATTCTAAAAAGTCATAGATCAAAAGTGGTTGTACTAATATAGTCCTACCAGGTGTTAGAAAAATAACCCTGTATAATGTAATTATACAGTATGTTAATTAACGAAAGGCGTTCCCGTTAACCCGCAATAGTATAGCGTCCATATGCTACCAAAATATGACCATTCGAAAATTCACGAAAAAAAATCTGCTGTTCATTACATTTATGTTCGCATACCTAGCTTAACAAAATGTAGGGAGCTGCTGATTTTTTTTCGCGAATTTTTAAATGGTAATATTAATTGTAGCATGTTTGGACTATTGCGGGTTAACGGGAACGCCTTTCGTTAATTAACATAGTGCATGTTAAAAATTATATTAACTTAATATTTCGTCGCTGCTCCTCCCGCATCTATCACAGCATCGCAACGGCTACGCATGGACCTAGCCAGGACTTCGCACAAATTCGAACCTCTGAATGTGTCCCAAACTTGTTCGCAATGTGTGACAAGTGCTTCCTTCGTTCTTTCTGCTCTACTATCCCATATCTGGACCATTAAACCCCACAAATTTTCAATGGGGTTTAAGTCTGGCGATCGGGAGGGCCATGGCACTGTTTTAATTTGTGGTTGCCCTCGCAACCACTCTTGAACAACCCGCGCACGGTGTATCGGGCAATTGTCCTGGAAAAAATAAAATTCTGGCACGTCCAGTTGTGGATACACCGTGCGCACTGTGGGTACCATGATGGTTTGTAGCACCTCTAAATACGTTTGGCCGTTTGCCCTCCCTGGTATAAAAGCGAGCTCGCCTGGTCCAGCAGCACTCATCCAGCCCCACATGTTCACTACAATTCTTCCCGATTCTGCATTTGGGTTCACATTTCGAGGTTCGTATCTTGTGTTATCTACACGCCATAAATTCCGACGACCTTGTTGGCTAGACCTAAAGCACTTTTCATCAGAAAATATGGCGTAAGAGAAATCGAAGTCCCTGTAGTCACGAGCGAATCGCACGCGAGCAGCTTTCTACTCCTGCGTCAAAATAATTTTTTTTGCGGGACGTCTGTGATGGACTCCAGCTCGATGCAACTCGTTTCTAATAGTTTGCATCGAAACTTCGTATTCTTGTGCGAAACTGCGAGTGGGTGTGAACGGGTTCTCTTCATACGTGGCTATCATATTATTTAACTCGTTTTCGTTTATAGCCCGGGGTCGAGGTGCACGAACGCGTTCTGTAATTTCTCCTTCTTCATATCTTCGCACCCAGCGGCGCACCGTTGTTCTCTAACGAAAAAAAAAAAAAAAACAATCAGCATCGATTTTTTACATAATATAGGAACTAAGTATAATAAGACGAGTACACTACAAAAGTCTTATTCAAAGGGCACAACTAGTACACTATAAATAAAAATTATAAGTATTGAAATACTTAAGGTGTGCATTTTGGTTGACTTCATGATAAATAAACTCTTAACTTTTCTATAACTAATTTAAGTAGTTATAACATTCATAACTATATTTTAAAATACAAGTTGTAAATACAATAACTGAAAATCTCTTAAGGGGTCATTACTCATCATTATAAACAACTTTTACTATGAGAACCAAACCTGAAATCGCGATAAAAAAGCAGCTGGTCCATACATTTTGACGAGTTACGCGAACATAAATGTAGGGAACAGCTGTTTTTTTTTCGCGATTTCAGGTTTGGTCCCGTAGTAAAAGTTGTTCATAATGATTAGTACAATGACCCCTTAAGAGGTTTTCAGATATTGCAATTTACACCTCGTATACCTATGAGTAAGAAAAATGGCATAGCGTAAATTCCAACATTGTATGAAACTGTCCCAAGCAAATTTGTGCTTTATCTCTACTATTTAAAAGTGTTTATCCCGTGCGGGCTGGCAACGTGGCATTTCTAAAGGTTTTTCGTGGTTAAATACCAACGATCTAGCTGCTTGGCCGAAAAAATAGTAAGTACTTGCTATTTTATCGGCCAGCCAAGCACTAAATCGTTAGTATTTAAAACTATGTGTGCAATTTTTTTTAAGTTTTTTTGGTAAGTATTTACGAGCACTACTAACAAAAATTTACATTATTGTCAATTACTTTCCATCTGCAGTATTATGATAAAATAAATGTTAAAAATAATTATAAAAAACAATTATCTTGTGCTTGGGCGAAAAAAAATTGTAGTTTGAAATATAATGATCAAGCCTCTAGAAATGCGACGAATGCGCTCTGGTTTTTCTAATTAAAATGCGGCAACGACGCTGTGAGATAAGGCACCATTGTTTAGGTTGTTTTGGTTTAGGATTTATTATCGGGTCATAAAAGGCTCCAACAACGTGTTTGAAAGCAAAAATAAATAAAAAGAACAATCTTATTTGAATGCATTACTATAAGTAGGTAATATCTTATGAGACTTTTAAAAAGAATCCATCTGAAAGTTATAATAATTTTATTATTTTTATATATAAATCTGCCTAGCCTTTTCCCAACTATGTTGGGGTCGGCTTCCAGTCTAACCGGATGCAGCTGAATACCAATATTTTTCATGGAATTTGTTTTTAAATTGCAATATAAGGAAAAATGCAAACTATGAAATAATAATATTACTATCACTTTATTTATTTCTATATCTCTCCCTCTATCTGAATACAAAAACATAACTTACTTGCATGTTCAACTCCACTGCTATTTGGGATATATTTAACCCTTGTCTATGCAAAACAATAATTTGATTCCTTTCTTCCTGAATCAGGTTTCGGGTCGTCATGGTTGCACCACGTTAGTCACAGCCCACACACAATACACACACAGTCCAGGATACAAGCTAGGGTCAAGAAGAGGCTTTCGATCACAGTCCGGTATACAAGCAGAGGTCACAGTTAGGCAGGCAATCAGTCCGATAGAAATAAACAGGTCGTAAAATGAAATGGCGATAGGAATTTAAGGGAAGCGTCAACAATTAGCGAGAGCAAATTGGCACTGCCGCGCTCTATTTTTTTTTTTTTTTTTTTGTATATGGCATCTCGCAGTTGACCTTGAGAGGCCGTGACTGCTTAACCGGTCTTTCCTGTGGCTGCCCTAAGGTATTAGCTTAAAGCCTCCAGCCAGGAGCGTAAATAAAAGTATTAAAAACTAAACGACAGCGCTCTAAGGGCACCCCCTGTGGGGTACGAACCTCGGCTTAGGGCGTCGTTGGGGAAAAACAAAGCAAATTGGGGACGGGCTGGATCAAAAGTTTAAATTCATGATTATTAACGGGGATTACTATTAA
The DNA here is from genome assembly GCA_963921375.1 of Tiliacea citrago. Taxonomy (NCBI): domain Eukaryota; kingdom Metazoa; phylum Arthropoda; class Insecta; order Lepidoptera; family Noctuidae; genus Tiliacea; species Tiliacea citrago. The sequence goes on from OY992783.1 coordinate 5,909,182, forward strand.
ATGCTACGGCTCACTCAGCCTCGGGGCTGGCGGTTCGACGTGCAAGGGACGGGGGGAACAATTTATTCTTGATCTTCGCGTGGTACCTCGGCGGCGAGGACGGAATGACGGTTTGTGTTTGTGCACTGTACTTGTGGCCCTATTGCTTTCCTGAAGGAGAGTAATGGGGTCATCCGGGTCTAAAAGAGTATGCCTAGGTCGGCGAGTCTTACTAATTTGAGATGGCCTATAGCTAGCTGCCTGCACAACCAAGGGGTTGCGATGTCTATCTGCGGACTCGAAGAACCGCTTTGTCGCGCGTTTCAAAAACTGCTTAATGGTGGGGATTCTAAGATCTACGTGTAGGGTTTCGTTCCGAACGAACCATGGAGCGTCCGTAATTTTACGGAGAAATCGGTTTTGAAGTGCCTGCATTCTGTGAATGAGATGGGGACGGGCGTGTGCTAAAGCGGCACACGCGTACGTCATAATCGGCCGGATGCACGCTGTGTAAATACGCAATTTGCCCTTAAGGGACAACTTGCTGCGTGAGTTCAGGACGCAATGAAGCCTACCGAGAGCGAAAGCAGCGCGCGAACGCACTTGCTTTATGTGCTCAGCGAACGAAATGTGGTGATCTAAGATCACACCGAGATATTTGGCTCGCTTCTCCCAAGGGATAGGCTTGCCGAACATCTTGATCTGTCGTGGTAGGTCCGGTCTACGCCGGGGCCTAGAAAAGAGGACCGCTTGGCTCTTATCAGGATTGACCTCGATCCTCCACTTCCTGAACCAGTCACCGAGTCTGTTGACTTCGGTCTGTAGGATGCGGGAGATCTGGTCTTGACTGCGGCCGGTGTAGTAGATGGCCGTGTCGTCTGCGAACAGAGCTAACTGCGCCTTTCTACTTTTCGGGATGTCACTGGAGAACAGCGTAAAAATGAGCGGAGCCAGCACAGACCCCTGAGGGACGCCTGCGCGGATCGGATGAGGGGAAGAGAGCGCACCCTCGATGCGATAGCGGAAGGTGCGGTTCAACAAATAGTCCCGTAAGATGAGCACGAGACGATCTGGCACACCGAATTTGTATAGCTTATACAATAAGCCGTTGTGCCAGACTTTGTCGAACGCTTTCGCGATATCGAAGAACACAGCACCCGTCATGAACCCGCGTTGGAAACCGGCGCTTATGTGTTCTATGATACGGTGGACCTGTTGTACGCAAGAATGTTGGGTTCTAAAACCGAACTGTTCGTTGGGGATGAGCCCCTTCGTCTCGGCGTAGTCTCTGAGACGCTTATAAATAAGCCTCTCATAGACCTTGCCGAAAACGTCGAGCAAACTGATGGGACGGTAACTGGAAGGCTCGGTCTTAGGCTTGCCGGGCTTCGGGATACCGATGACGGTGGCATTTTTCCACGATTGTGGAAAAATGTTATTACTAAGAGCACCATTGAAGATGGTGGTCATTAGCATGATCAGGTGAGCCGGGAACAACTGGACCACCCTATTGGTGATACCGTCTGATCCAGGGGCTTTACGGGGTTTCAGACCCTTGATTATATCGTGAACCTCGTCCGGGGAGACGGGGTCTAGAGGACAATCAGGGTCTTCAACCGGAGGGAGAGAGGCTCTACGCTCGACTTCGGCATCCACCTCGGCGAGGTGAGCCTGGTCTACTGGTTGAGAGCTGGGCGAGCACTGGGTCTCGAGGCTGTCAGCTAGGCATTCAGCCCTGTCGATGTCGTCGAATGCTATCGTCCTGTCGGGTCGTGTCAGGGGAGGCATAGAGACTACTTGCTGGGACTTGAGTTTCCTCTGAAGTTCCCAGAATGCCAGATGAGTGGGCTCTAGCTCGCTCAACATCTTGTCCCAGTTACCGTCACGCAGCTCGGCCATGCGTGTCTTTACAGATCTCTGCAAATAGCGCATGTGAGCTTTGTTGGCGTCACAGGGAAAGACGTCGTAGGCACGAGTAGCCGCGTTCTTCTCAGTCAGCAGTTCACGCACATCGTCCGGCAGCCTCAAGCGATGTTCGTCCATCGCCGGAGCTTGCCTTGAACAATCGTTCAGGATCGATTGTACGTGTTCCGTGAGTGAGCCGATCGCGGCCGTCGTGTCAGCGATTGAGGTAAACTGATCTGGTATAGAGTCTAGTAGAGGCGAAGTGGTGGATTTCAAGCGATCGCTTACTTTCCTCCAGTCCGTGACTACTTTGTTACGAGAGGGTACGTCCGGGTCAGGGAGTCCGTCGCGAGGGACCAGTCTCATGACGACTGGCCGGTGGTCGGAAGTCAGTTCGTCCATCGCCTCTATCGAATCCAACCGGAGGTTGATATTCTTTAGGAGCGCTATGTCCAATACGTCAGGGGTATGGTTGGGGTCGTGAGGGTAGTGGGTGGGCGTCATCGGGGCGATGACGTCAAAGTTTAGGACGGGGCAGAGGTCAAACAAGTGTCTGCCTCGGAACGTGGTACTGGTACTATTCCAGGCCGGGTGTTTGGCGTTGAGGTCACCCGCTATGATAACGGATTCGCTCAGGCCAAAAAGAATTGAAAGATCGTCAGAGAGCAGTTTGAGACCGTCTGCTGACGAGGTCGCGGTGGGCGGCATGTAAGCCGAAACTATCGTAATCGGTCTATGACCTGACATGCCTAGTCTACATGCAGACACTTCAAGACACGAGAGAGTTGGAGGATCGAGAGGAATACAGTATAGAGGGGTTCTATAATAGATCAAGGTGCCGCCCTTGTGGCATCGAGACCTGTCGTTGCGAACTATGCGATAGTTCGCAATTGACGGGTTTCGATGACTCGGCTTGAGGAAGGTTTCCTGTACTAGGAGAATATCTAACTTGTGGACGCGGAGGAACTCGGCGACTTCGTCGCGTTGTCCCCTAATGCCGTTGGCATTGAAAAAGCCTAACTTGAGGGATCTGAGTTTAGTTCTTGCGGGGGCCGTATTATACATATTAGGGCCGTTTCGCGAAGGTGTTGAGGACTTGCGTAATCTCTGGGTACGCATTGAAAATTCTCTGGATCTGGGAAAGATCGCAGGAAGATGTAGCCTTGACAATTTCCCCGGCCATTTGAATGGCGCGAGGCGTCATAAAAACGTTAAATGTGCTCGTGATCACATTAAACGCGTCTAGAGCGTTAGCGACGGCGCCAACTGAAGAAGTCGCGGGTTTAGGGGGCGCGCGAGTGGTGGCGACGGGAGCGGCTTTAGGAGCTGGCTCAGGTACACGGGGCGCGAGAGGCGCGCGGGGCAAGGCGGGCGCGGGAGCCGCGCGGGGTGCGAGAGGCGCGCGAGCCGCGGGAAGCGCGGTATTAGCGGCGGGTGCCAGTTGAGCGCGTTGAGCGCGAATATTGGGGTCCATCATCAGAGGTTGAGGATGGAGAGGAGGGGCCATATATTGGCCGAAGGCAGGGAAGGCCTGCTGGTGGTTGAAATAATTCCACGGACTGGACCTTTGAGGGCTCAGACGCTGCGGAGGTTGAGACAGGGTAGCGGGGTACCCGGGGTGCTCTCGTTGCTGCCTCGCGTCGAAACGCTTGGTCAGCTTCGAGGAAGATGACTTCGGGGCTTTAGGACAGCCACGGTAATTGGCTGGGTGACCCTGTTGGCCGCATAGGACGCAGCTGGGAGGCTCGGTGCAGAGGGCACGGTCCTTTGGACGGGTGCACTCAGAAGTGCCGTGCTCGCCCAGGCACTTGACGCACCTGGGTTTCGCAAAGCAGTTCTTTTGCGCGTGACCGTATAATTGGCATCTGTGGCATTGGCCTATGATGCTTGATTTGTGGGGCTTCTGGACGTCGAAGCCCTTAAGGTAGCATATAGAGCTGACCTTGAAGATTGGGTGATGCCCTTCAGTTTGTGGGCACACGACAAGAACCATGTCGTATGCGGATCCACCTCTGGATCGGTGCATCCTGTGCACTTCGAGGACAGGGATCCCCTGTCTCTCTAGGTCTGCCTTTATGTCGTCCGTGGCGATCTCACTGGGGATCCTACGGATCACCACGCGTATCTGACGATCCTCGGGGAGGGTGTACGAGTGGAATGAGATTCCTCTCGCCCGAAGAAGTTTTGTAAGTTCCCTGTAGTCGTTCGACGTAGGAACGGAAACTTTGATGCCTGGCTGTGTGCTGATGGCACTGGTGAAATTGATCCTAAGATCACTGCACCTTTGTGAAACTTCCGTCCACCTGCCCTTATCTTGAATGATAATGGGTGGGGGACGGGATGCCTTCTTGGAGGCAGAAGGAGTCTTGGCGGACGCGGTCGCAGTACCGGAAGTGGTAGCTTGCGACGGCGCGGACGGAGCCGGGGTAGGGGCCCTAGTGGCGACTACCGCGGGGGTAGAGGGAGCGGAGGTCGAGGGAGCCTCGATCGCAACCATTTTACTAGGTTGCGAAGACCTGCTCTTGTTCTTCTTCCTCTTGCCAGGGCCTGAGGTGATGCCCCCTTCCTCTGGTCCAGAGGAGGAAGAACAAGAACCTGACTCCGCATCCGAGGAGTCTGAGTTTAAGTTCGCCGCCGCCGCGTTATTGTCCGCGGGGGCGGTGGTGTCCATCGACACTATCGGACTATCTGACCGACTCTGTGAGTCAGAGTCGTCTGAGTTAGAAGCGAGCGCATCGCTGAACTGTGAGAGGCTCGCTGATGGCGTAGCCCTCAACCCACTAATTTGGGAAGCGTACTTCCTGAGGAAGTCCTGGTCCTTGAGGAGGACCTCTCTGACGAACGTCAGTAAGAGGTCGTCCTCCATACTACCGAGAGGGGGGATCCTATCGGAGGAATTTTGGAGCCGGACTCCACTACTAGAAAATGAAGCCTATCGTGGCCCTACGCCTAACTCCCCGGGTGGATTGGCCCGGGGATGAGTTTCGCTCCCTGTCGGGTGTAGACAGGGAGGATGAGTACCTATGGTGAGCCCTGAGCTTGTGATCCCGTTGCCAATCTTATTGTGCAAGGGGGCCCTATTTGGTCTAGCGCGAAGGGTGTAGACACACCCTAAAGACACTAGGTGAGTCGCTGTGGGAGGAAAACTGTCACCAGAGCCGACTAGGAGATCCCCCAAGGCCGGTTAACTCTGGGACCCGTCCAAATTATTGCCTCTCCCTGAGGGGGTTCGGCGGGTGCGTTTGGGTCAGCACCCCACTCGGCTTCGTTGGCACCGTAAGGTATCCACCGAGGACCACGAAACTGTGGTTTTACCCAGAAGGGGCCTAGTGAATTTAATAACGTTTTCCTGTTATAGAAACACCTGTCTTGAAAAAGACAATTTTTGTGATCCAGGTCTTTCGATTGAATTGATTAATAAATTAATCGACCCAATCAATCGACGATCGGATGTAGTCGGGGCGACTACGAGAGCGTTACGCAAGCGTAACAATACCGGGCACGAGAGAGCGGCAGGAGGGCGGGAGCACACCGATAGCAGCACACAACACGACCGTCCGCAGCGAGATCCGAACGCAGTATGTGCCGCGCTCTAGCTAATGTTTGTTATTTTATGTTACTCGCTCATTACTCACACAAATGCATATTGTCTCTAATTGGGGGAAACTAGGAAGGGGTGTGGTTTGTCACTAGCTGCGCTCTCGCAGGAATATTTTCTTAAGTGAGCATGCTTAACTTGGGCCGATAGTACATGTTAGAAAGCAGGCTAGAAAGTATTAGAGGAGAATTTGTTTTATGTTTAAAGAAATGTGCTTATTGGGCGGATTTGAACAAAACCACAATTTTATCTTAAACGTTCTAAAAAATGACCAACATTCAATTCTCCATTAGTTAACATCATTTGTGAATACATTATGAATTCGTCTCTCATTACATTTTCCTTTGTCCGTTTATTTGTTATTATCGTAAAATCACTTTTCAGTAAAATTCTCAGTAAGTTGATTATCCCGGGTCCTTTTCTTGTAATTTTTTTATTTAGTTCTTTATGCCAACTTTCTAAACAGTTAGTAGTTCTGTGCCTCTGCCCAAAAACAGACCAAGTTTGCTTGAAATTAGACTTTTCTAGCCACTGTTTTTGAAAATATTTTTAAAATTTTTGTATGTTGGCCGAATCAGGAGCATCATTAATTATATATTGCCAACCTTCATCCACTAAATGTGGCGGTAGTAATGGCAGAATTCCCGAAAGTGCAATTATGCGTTTTGTTGCTTTTGATTTTGTCAATTTAAATTTTTTTGCTTGCTTCCACACGTTGTGAGAAAAATGAAAATAGCAACCTTTTATTTCCGCACCAGGGTATACTTTTTTTAACGCATTAGAAGCAGCAACTTCAAAATCCAGGGTAAACTGTTTTGGTTCCATATACGGCAGTTGTGATCGTAGCATGCTAAAAAGACTGATGTAGCTTTGTTCCGATCTATGGGACATCAATACAATTAATGGTATAATATTAGTGGTGTCAATGCTGCTTCCAATATCACCATGGATGCTATATAACTGTGAAAATGATGTAAAGGCCACGCTCTTAAATGTTCCGTCACAAAAGAAATGTTTTACTCGTTTTAAATATTCCTTCGATTGCGGCGTACAAAAAACAATTATACGTGTTCCTTGGTCAATAAAATCCGCTAAAATGAAATTTTGAAATTCTTCAGGGATTTCAACGTCAATAGGGTTGTTATGAAATATTTTGGTAACTTTAGCGGCTTTATTTCGTTGACGGTAGGTACACCGTACTTTTAATAGATTGAAAAGACGGTATATTCACTCTTTATAAATTGTTGACATTGGTTGAAACTCCTTGCAAGCTTGTTCCCGCATGTTATGGAATGAAACTTCTATGTCATTCTTGCCGACATCTTGAACGCAGGTGTGATTTTTTGACTTAATAAGTTGATTGCGGTTCTGAAAAACCATAGACACTTACTAGCGGTCGGGACCCGTATCTACATACATATACCTATACCTACATAATACTTGGGCATTGAGACGGACATGAGTTTGGCAATAAAGTGATCAAGGTGTGACCAAGGATCTTGAACGTACTGCGAACTAAATAACAGAATTAACTCCTTGAGGTAACGACCAGTTTACTCACTTGAATCGTCACAGATCCCAAGCATCGCATTCTTTTGAACTGACCGCAAAGCCAAAATTTGTTTCCGTTTGTGTACGTTTTGTTTTTATAAAATTGATATCCATTATAAAGCAAGACAACTCCACCCTTTTTATTTATAAAATTAAGATCCACATTACTCAACTTCTGGTTAAAAATAGTATAGTACATGATGTGATTGACATTTCATGACAAACAGGAAAATTTTGTTTTATAAAACCATGAAACAACTTGCAAAGAATTTCAACCAGTGTCAACAAATTCCATGATGTCACAAATAAAACTAGTTTTATAACCTCTTCGTATTCAACAGTAGGGGAAACCGGGGCAATTTTCCCTTAAGGAAAATCTTGAATAAAACCTTAGAAAAACAAGACAATGAAAAAAATCAACAGCCATTTATTAGTCTCATTAATGTTCTTTAAAATTAACATAAAATAATTATCTTAGTCTACCAGTATTTGGTGCTAAAGAAATTAAAAAAAAAGAAGAAACTGCCTGTTTTGCCCCGTGTCCGGGGTAAAATGGTCATATGCGGGGCATAATAGGCATACACAGGCATATTCACTTATGTAAGTTTAAAATCGAGCACAAAATGTACAAATGTGAAGGGACTCGTCATCATTATCCTCTTCTCCGGCGCAAGAACAGTGGGCCCATCTGTGGCATGCACGGCAAGTGACCCAACCCTCAGTAGATTCCGAGTACCAATATCCACAATACAAACACTCTACATCTTCTTCCTCCGATTCGTTTTCCTTATTTTTTTCATTCTTCTTCGTCTTTTTCCCTTGTCTTCTTTCCTTTCTTCTCACAAGCCACTGGTTTCCGTGTATGGACTTGTTCCATATCCTTCTTATAAGGTGAACTGGTTATTAATGCCGTTTTTCCGCGTTTCCTAGTGCCTCGTTTTTGAACCCGTGCTTTGGGTTTTGGCATGATATCTACTGGCGACATGACATTAAAAGATGTTCCAGGTGGTGGAGTTGTACATAGCTGTAGGATTGTTGATGGACTTTGTGTGGGATTGTGAATAGTCAACGGTTGTGGTTGTGGTGGCTCTTGATTTAATGGTGACGGTGGTACAATTGTATCATCTATAGGCAGATCTGTAGTGTCAGCAGCTAGAAAATCCTCATCACTAAAGACATCTGGGTTAATAGGCCATATGCCTGTTTTACGAAAACCATTAATTGCTACAAGCATTGTCGCCGATTTTAAAAACGCATTGCAAAATAGGGCAGCTACTTGATAATGTGTCACTACCCGCCCTGGATTTGTTCGCAGCCATTTTTTTACTTCTTCTCCATAGTATGCACTTAATGGTTTCATAAAACTAACATCCAGCGATTGGAGACGGTGCGTGCAATGTGGAGGGAAACAGATAATATGGACACCGCTTGATCTGTCAACATCGATGAGTTCTAAACTTTTAACATGGCTAGCGTGTCCATCTAAGAGTAATAAAACTGGCTGTTCCTTCGTAGCTCTGGACCAGGTCACAAACTTATTAAACCATTTCAAGAAGATTTCCTTTGTTATCCAACCTTTCTCATTACATTCTGCCCAAGAATTGGGAGGAGCTCCATCCATTAGTTCAGGCTTAAGTCTTTGACGTGGAAATATGAACATGGGCGGCATGAAAACCCCTGTAGCACTCATACATATTTCGACTGTAAACAGTTGCCAGTTGGTGGCCACAACTTTTCCAAGGCTTTTTGCTACAGTAGTCATTCCGGTTTCATCAACGTTATAAACTTTATCCGCTGTAATTTTATATTTATCTACTGTCTCAACTAAAATTTTAAAGAAAGCCTCCACAGCTTGGCGGTTGAAGCCCATGGCTCGAGCAGCGGATGTGGCTTCAGGCTTGCGCAGTGACAAAGAAGAATTGCGTTTTAGGAAATTTGCTAACCAATCCTCGCCAGCAGTTTGAGTAGTCGGATCAAAATTATGTGGGATGTTATTTTTTGTGGCCAATTGATAGGCCAGCTGACGAACTTCTTTTGGAGACAAACCAAACAATCTACCTTCCATGTCTTTAATATACAAAGCTAACTCTTCTTCTTGAGCAGTTGAGAATACCGGTCTATAGTTACCTAGTTTTGTTGGTGATAAATATTGTTTTTTTTTGTATTCTTCGAGTTTTCGTTGCAAAGTTGATCGTGGCATATTGTGCTCAAGAGCGGCCCGTTTACAGCTTAACCTTCCGCTTGCCACATCCCTTACTGCTGCTTCCATCTCCTCCAAGCTCCATTTGGCACGTTCTGTCTTCCTTTGGTAGTGGCGAACCATAATTGTATCTGCAGAAAAAAAACATAAACTCAATTCAATTATCCGAGGCAAAACGGGCACCCTGCCCATTTTGCCCCGCCCAAAATGCCCCCGAGGTCAAATAAAATAAATATTAACCTAATCAAACGAATATGTGGTAGTTAGTTCACAACTCTTTCTAGATATTTAGTAACATAATTGAACGTAGGAATTCACATAATAACTGAGCATTTAACACATTCACGAATTAGCTACAAAGCAGACTTAAAAACGAAAAATAATATCAATTGCATCAACTTACGTAATTTCGTTCTGTGAACGTACGACGCACAGCTACACACACACAATCACTTGTCTCGCTAGCGCGAGGTCGACTGGAACGCGATGCGACTAGTTCCGAGCGTCTCGGTTTATTATTTTGCGGGGGAGAGGGGGTGTCCGTTTTACCCCGGGAACCCGTAATGCCCCGGCTTCCCCTACTTTACTAAATTATGAGCTGATCTGACCAACGGGAACAAAAAATTCCCGTTGGAAAGACTAGTCTAACCGTCAATCTGACCACTGGGAAATACCCGTTTTGTCTTGCTGTTTAGTTAAAGGTGTTTTTGTATTCACCTTACTCTTATTCTCCTGTTTGTTGGTTTGAGATTGTTGTGCCTCCAGAGTTCTTTTGGAGATGTCGCTTGTTATACGAGTAACTTCTACACCAGTGGCCATTAGTTTCAGTTTTGTTTTTGTACTGGTTGCTGATTTTTTTTTTTTTCGCAAAAGCAAGTCCTAGAACGTGACAAGGCAGCCTTGCAGTATTTGAAGGTTAGGTTTTTCATTTCTATCATATTATTATGTAATTGGGAACCTATGGTATTTATATTGGCTGGCGTATGTAACGTATGGGTTTTTAGGTTTGACACCGAGACCATGCTAAATTGATTTTGTTTTAATGAAAGTTTGAGCAACGAATCCGGATTCAATCTTTTGGTTAGGTGGTCAGCACGATGTGACGTGTCAGTGAAATGGCCGCGCGATATTTATTGATTGATCACATAGTTGATGACTGTGTCACTTTTCTTGGATGTAAGAAAGAGCTCAAGGTTCCTGAGACATTTAGTGAACCCTGGACGAGGGTTCTTGGCTTTAGGTACCATAACTTTGGCTGATACAAATCTTCAACTCCGGAGTCGGTTCTCATGCTTGCAATAACTTTGTTTCGTTCTTTGGTGGGAAGCTCGCAAAGACTGATTTTTTTTTCATAACACCGCCTGCATCCCAGTTCGGCTCATATTTTTTTGCAATCTCCACGAGTTTATTATACGCTGCAAGCCGATTTCCTTTCTTTTTATACTCGCTTGATTTAGTTTGCCATAAACAGGGACACTCTCGGAAGCCATTTATGAAGTCTATTATGACTGTCAGTTGGCAGATCCATTATTAAAAATGTGACATGGAGCGCGTCCGTCCTCTAGCGCTGTCGCCGATAACTGGCGACTTGGCTCGCCGACTGTGATTGACAAGCGGTTTTGAACGACGAGCCGAGAAAAAAATTAAGCAAACATGACGAGCCGCGAGCCAGGCTCATCAACTCACAAAACCGCGGTTTTGCAATGATACACCGGCGAGCTTTACCGACGAGCCATAAGGCTGCGGTTTTACTCGCTCCTCGATCAGGGCCTTTATACATACGTCTGTTTACGCTTAGGCACCTGTGCTTAAGCTTATCAACTTATAACGTTTCCACTGCTGGGACACAGACCTCCTCTCTGCGTGAGGTAGTGAGCAATAGTCCACCACGAGGGCACAGTGCGGGTTGGTTAATGACACATTCCTTCGAATCTTTGGTTATAGGACATTTTGCCGGTTTACTCATGATGTTTTCTTGCACCGTTTTGTTTACTTGGGTTCTAACACACGAACTACAACTTGGTAAATCGGAGCCGGCAGCATTGGGCCACCACTGCTCTCACATACGTGATATTAAATAAGACTTACCAGCTGGACATTTCTGGCATGATACGGCAAAAATATTTGTCCTCGTTGTCAGTGGGGCGAATCTTCTCACGTCAGTCCCATACAGCTTATGCAGTCCGGGATTTCAAATTTTTCATGATATATGCAAAAGTAGATTTTCCTGTATTTATTCTAACATAAAACCTAAACATGTAGGCAGTAGGTATGTAAAAGCGGGAAAAAAAAATATACCGCAGCAACATCACTTGCTAATTGAATGAATCTTTATCTGTTACCTGAGAGCTGCATAATGCATAATTATTACACAAAATATACATACATACACAAAAATTATTATTAACACAAATTCTCACCGTGTTTTTAAAATATTATTTTTTCTCGGTTTTGAGGATACCGAATGTACTTTTTTACTAAACACGGTTGAGTTACCGTGTTCAAAAACTCTTTTAATGCACACGTACTGATGCTTGCGACAGGCAAGTTGTGGATTGCTGTCCCACAGCCCTCTGGTATGTGCTGTGGGCCAAACACGACAATACACATAAAATCCGAAAAGTTTTTTTTAAAAGGGCATTATGTTGCTAGTTATATACAAATGAAAACGCAAATTTCCCTACCTTTACCCGCCTTGACAGACCTCTTGAGAAGTCCTTTATGTACGGACTTACATCAGCCTCAAGTTGTCCTATCAGCTCTTCAGAAAGGCGATAGCGCAAAATAAAATTATCGGCTCTCATCTTGAATATATTTCTTTTCAAAAATGCTGTGGCTTACTTGCTACGGCTGCCGACGACGGCTTACTTTATTATCGGCATTAGTCGCCTCTACCAAAGCCGAGACCAAAACAAACGGACGAGCCATTTTTGATGAAAGAGGACTTTTCAAAATTGACTCAATAGGTAACCGAATAAGATTCAATTGAATTGTTTCGTTTGGGTTTTAATAGCACGGACTACTACTTTTTTTTTCAAATAAAATTTTTAATTTCGCATCTTACCATTTATCATTATATTTTATCATATCATTCCTACATCGATGTTCGCGCTGGTACTACAAGTCTCAAATCTCGCGACATTTTTTTTTTTAATAAATGGCATCTCGTAGGTCAACCTAGGATGTTGTCGTCTGATTTACCGGGATTTCTTGTGGATGCCTCAATAAATTATGGATTCCAGCCAGGGCATTTTTAAAACAAAGAAGAGGTGCGTTAGATCAATATGTAGTCTTAAATCAACGGAAAATTGCAAACCGCATTTTAAATCTCTCATCAGTCAGCAGTCAGTTTCACGAATTATTGCCCAAGTCTCTACATAGTTGGCATACAAAATGAAAAACTTTGTTAAATTCCCGTCTACTGTAGAAGAAATTAACATAGTGAACTAAGGCCATTTTCATTATTATAATAAAATTGATCTGTACCTACTAGGTTCCCATGAAGGCATTCTTAATATGTATGGTGTTTTTGTTGCAGGCAAAAATTTTATGAACTAGCTCATTTTCCTGGAGTAGTTGGTTCTATAGACTGTACCCACATTAAAATGAGAAGCCCCGGAGGAATAACTTAAGAAGTTTATAGAAATAGGAAAGGGTATTTTTCTATCAATGTCCAGGCAGTCACAGGACCAAACTTGAAATTTTATTATTTAGTAGCCCGGTGGCCTGGCAGTACTCATGATAGCTTTATTTACAATAGCAGTGCAATTAAGCAAAAAATAATACTGGGGTGTTACAAGGGATAATTTTAGGGTATGCAGTTAGCAACGTCCTTCTAACACCATTTTTATCAGCAAATTCAACTCCCCAAGGAGCATATAACAGAAGCCAAATTAAAACCGGAAATACCGTAGAAAGATGTTTTGGTATTTGGAAAAGAAGATTTCCTTGTCTTCAAGTGGGAATGGGTATCAAGGTGAATACAGTTGTGGCTGTCATATGTGCATGTGCAACACTGCACAATATAGCATTATTAGTAGACAACTTGGTGCCACTGAACTGGGATGACATTAATATTCATAATGATGCTGTTGATATAGCACAAATTAATGAGAACTCCAACAGTAATGGTTTTACAGTGCGACAAGCTTTGGTTGAAAGGTTGTTTTCTTAAATATTAATTCCTTTATAAATAAAATTCCATAAATTAATCAAATATTTTTATGAAATGATTATATTTTAAACCACCCGTTTCACCAAAAAGCATCAAGTCAGTTAGGATGACTGTTTTGCAATTGATTTTTTTAGTTCTTCTAATTCTATTTTAGATTTTTCTAGCAATATTTTGTTTCTCTCTTCCTCTAATAATGGTGCTTTCTTTTTTATTTGTTCAACTTCCATCTGTAAAGGAAAATGCATGTGTACATGTTGTGCAATAAATAGACATAGTAATAAACCACATAGGTTGATGGAATTCATAGTTAAGTACCTGTGTTTTCAATATTTGCATTTCGGACTTTTTCTTATTTTCTAAAAAAAATATTCGAATCACAGCTTCTCGACGAATATAGTCTGTAGGTCTACGCACTTGATCACTGGTCAATGGTGTGCGAGTGCAATCTGAAATATAAATAAAAGATTGTAGCAGCAATTAAAATTATTTTGAATGATAGCATAAATATTGTATAATAATTGTACCTGTGATATTTATTGTATTTTAATTTTGGGGGCCGTTACTTTCATAATTGTCCTGGACTTCAATGTTTTTATCAATTTTTTTCTCCATATCCAGAATATCTGATAAAAATATACTTGATTAGCTGCGGACTTTGGGGCGCGGAGCCTAGCCGCGGCGCTTCGCTTCTTGCGCCCTTTTGGCTTTACCCGCCTTCCTGTTCTACCCTGCTACTTGCCATTCGGCGTCGGTCGGAGAAGAATTAGGAGGTGGGGGTGGGGGCAGCCTTCCCGCCGTCAGGGCTGGGGCCCTCGCCTTCTGCCCGCTCTTTTTGGGCTTGGACGGCGCTGGCTGGCCGCGGACTTGGTTGCAGGCTTGGCCGTGGGCGTGGCCGAAGCAGCCACAGTGGCAGCAAAAGTGGCCAGTCTGCTCGCCGCTAGTAGAGGGCTTAGGACAATGCCCTCCAGTACGGAGAACCGGCTGCAGCCAGCTCCTGCCGCACCAGGGTCAGAACCCGGTCCTCCGCAGGCACGGCCCTTGCTGCGTCCCCCCTGCTGCACCTCCCGAGGGCGAGCTCCTCGGAGCCGGGCCAGATCCGCTCGGAGCTCCTCGTTCTCCTTTCGGAGAAGCTCCATAGCGGCCGTCAAGCGGCCGCCTGCATCTCGGACATTTCGTCCGATGGAGGCCCGACCTGAAGGGCCCCCCTGCCGCCATAATGGAGGCCGCGGGAGCGGGTACGACCTTGTCTTTAGAGATTGAATACTCTTCAAGGCCACACCCTTGATCGCGGCTACCACGACCTCCTAAAAGCTGCTGGCGACTCGCTCCGCCTTGTAGCCGCCAGTGGCGTCCGGTTCACCACCTGAGGTATCAGAGAGCCCCTCCATTGGGAGCCACTCGGCTCGCTGGGCCGGCTCGGCTGGGCTCGCTGGCCTGAGTTCGGGTCGCCATCAAAGGACGACCCCTGGCCGTTCCCTGGCTTGGAGCGCTTCTTCATGAACTGTTTTTTAGTTGCAGCTCCCACCTCCACAGGCTCCGGGCTCTTAAAAAAGACCTTAGCGCCAGATGCAGCATCGGACTCCGACCGCGCATCACTCCCTTCCTCTGCGCTTGTAACGCCATTTTTGGGTTTTTTGTGTTTGTTTATTTCCATATTTGTTCCCACGAGTGTGGGGGATATAAAACGTCATTCCTAGGTACCCCCGTGCCTAGGTATTCAATAACATACCTAAGGTGGATCCATAGTTTGTGCGTTATTTTCTATAAAGTCCAGTTCTTGACTGTTTTCAATTTTATCTAAAATGGCGCCGTCGCTATCAAATGCTTTTTTGATTTCACTTATCATGACAGGTGCAGCCTAAATCGTAAAATAGGAGAAAGTTTTGTGTCAAGTTGTCAGGGGAGACAATAAACTACATATTTGATTTAATGATTGATAGGCTTAACAATCAATTAAAGATGCAGTATGTATTAAAGTAAACGCAGTGGAAATTGGTTTATATAAAATATATATTGCGTGCGATTAGGGTTGCCATACGTCCGGAATTTTCCGGACATGTCCGGTAATATAAGCCAATGTCCGGAATGCGGGGGGAATCTTAAACCTTCCGGAATTTATTACATTTTAGTAAAGAGTGAAACTAAAAAAATAATAAATCAAATATTTTTATTTCAAAATAAGGTTACAATCAACATGATTAATGTAGTTATTCATTTTGATCATTTTACTGATATTTAGTGCTCCCAGAAATATTATCCACACTTCCAAATCTTTAATAATAGTTTTATGGAACATTTCGCAACTCATATTTTTTAAATTATACTGCGTTATGAGAATCGACTTGACAGACTCTACAGAAAGTCTGTTCCTTTCTTTTGACCATTGGGTTCCCATCAGGGAAAAAACTCTTTCAACATTGGCATTTTGTGCCTGCATGGCAAATATATATGAGCATATCTTGGATAATTGAGTAAGTTTTCCTGGTCCAGCTGCATTCAGAATAGTTGTCCATTGGTTATTGGCATTCACCTCAAAAAAATCTTGACTTTGTTGCTTGATCATACTATTCAAAACTGTGATTTCATCAAACAATATGCTATCATCTAAATTTAACCCTTTTCCAATGAGAAACTGTATTGATGGAATAATATTGTCATACAGAATAGTAATGTATTTTTTTATTAACATGCATTCAAAAATCTCCAAGTCCATTAAAGGTTGCCGCCATTTGTTTAAATAATCCCGACAACATTTATAAGATTTTTGGATGTCATTCAAAAAGTCCTCTTTCTTCTCTTTGCTGCTACAAGTAAAGATCAAATCTCGCACTTTAAGTGGAACAAATTTCGCATCTTCTCTTGCTTTCAGGATATCATCAAGTGTTTTCAAAATCTTTGCGATGTCCATGACAGAATTGTTTTCTTTTTCAATTTCTAAAATTTTAGGCTGAAAGATAGCCATTAAGCTATGAACGAAAAACAAATAAGATTCGCACTATTAATTTTCAAAAAAGTTTACGAGGACAGTTGGCACTTGTGTCGTAGATAGGATATACGTTTTCAGAGGCTGGTACATCTTGAGAATTCTCTCAACTGCCGGAAAAAGGCTCAGCCATCTGGTCTTGCTGTGTGACAGTAACTTCTCATAGTTAACTTCAATGTATTCGCAAATGGTTTTCAGTGCCTCTGTTCTGACAGTGTAAACAGAAAAGTAGTTGAAGAGTT
This sequence comes from Tiliacea citrago, assembly GCA_963921375.1. Lineage (NCBI taxonomy): Eukaryota > Metazoa > Arthropoda > Insecta > Lepidoptera > Noctuidae > Tiliacea > Tiliacea citrago. The sequence continues at coordinate 5,925,814 of OY992783.1, forward strand.
TCATCACCAATACATCCACATCAATGTTCAGTGCGTCTGTTCCATGCTGCACGCTATTGTAAAGTATAAGAGTTGGACAGCCAACTCCAAAAATATCTTTCTTTAATTGATGTCGTAGAATTGTGAGCACGTTTTGCCTCGATGCACGATGGGCGATTTATTCCACCGCAATTTACATTTGCGTTGTCCGCAGTGAATGAGATACATTTTTCCGACAAATCATATTTTTGTAATGTTGTCATAATAATTTCAGCAATAGTTTCGGAAGTTTCATTCGGGGTACTATGAATATCCAATAATTTTGTTTGAATTCCTCCATTTTCGCAATCAAAATACTGTATCATTATTGGAAAAATCTTCTCAGAGCCATGATTGCTGGCATCAGTAGCAACTCCGAGATAATAAATATTTATCAAAGATATAGTCAGGTTTTTAACAACCCATGCAGTTATTACACCATTAATTATTGCTTCGGTTTTGGTTCTTGAACAAGTCATCTCGCTTGCAATATTAGAGTCGGGAAATATACTTTCATCAGTCGTCCACTACACTCCATTGAATTATAAGATTGGTGGTGCTTAACGGTATGAAAAGCGACCGAACCTTCAGCAGCAGACTGTTTTTGTTTACTTCCTGAAGACGACGATGCAAAACTGTCAGTGACTTTTTTATTAGTATTCACGGTCGTAAGTCTAGTCTTGTGCTTATTACTATTGACATGCGTTTCAATATCAGGTATCCCTTTATGTTTTATAGATATATTAGAGTTACAAATCATGCAATAAGCTTCTGTGGGTTCTCTTCCTTCTTTCATAAAAGAATATTTGGTTTTCATCACTTCCGTAAACGAGCATTGTCGTTTTCTACCACTTGAACTTGATGCCATATTCGTAACCTTCGACACAAATACACCATACACCACTAATATGACGAGCTTCAAAAACGCTTCTAATCGCTGCAGACAACAAAGCACTAGCGACGCGCGCTCCACGAAGTTCCACCGGCTGTCGAGAACGAGTCCCAGGTACTTCATCGTCGACTCGACGCCGATGTGAACCCCTCCCGCCGTTTTCTGGGAACCCGACAGTGGCGCGTTCCGAGGACAATAAAAACACATGGCCTCGAACTTGTGCAATGCCACCTCAAGTCCCAATTGCCGGATCCTATCGACGATTGTCGCAACCCCACGTGCCGCCAGTTTGGCAATTATGATGTTGCTGCTGCTTGAATTCTAAAAACAATCAATTTCTTAAAATAAAATCCTATTGCGAGTATGATTGTCATATTTATTATTCGCCTAAACACTTACACTTGCGTTACGTCGTCGCAGCCGAAGTTTCCTCATAGAGGCCGACAAAACGGTTTGCAGCCCCTGCTATTTCCTCCATAGCAGAGGCATGCATGTTCATGGCTCGTGCCAACTCTCTGTCGACCTCTATTCGAGACTGCTCCATTTTTATAAGTCGCTGTTGGGCCGTTTCAAATTCTTTGTTTTCTAAAACCAGTAATTAAGAGTTGCATTAAAATGAATAGTCAACCAATTAACAATATACATTAAGTATTTAAAAGATGATGTAGTTCTTGGGGGAGGGAGGCCTATGTCCAGTAGTGGACGTCTTTCGGCTGAAATGATGATGATGTGATTAAACAAAGCAAGTTAATACTATTATAAAGCTTGTAATAAAAAGGTATTTCGTAACCTTTGGGGGAAGGCGAGCGACGCTTCGAAGGGTCCCTAAAAATGTTTACATAAGTATTATTATTTGATTTTGTGATGATTTTGAATAATTTGTGTAAGGGTCAGCTCACACCGAGACGCGACGCGATATCACGATACTGGAAGAGGCCAGTGATTTCGCGCTGCGCCGCGCGCCGCCGCGAGACGCATCGCAACGTCGCGTGGCGCATAGTAAAATCGTTGGCAACACGACGCCTCGCTGCGCAGCGAGACGCCGCGCGGCGTAGCAGAACGTGTCTACATTCGCCACGTGCTAAACGTTTTGAAACTTTTCGTAATCCATTTTGTAATAATCATTAAACATTTCTGGATAATTAGCAATGTGGTCATAAGCCAAGGTATGAAATTCACCATGAATTCTTCTATTTCTCTATAAATTATGCACCCAAATACTCCTGTGTGATGTCTTCTTTTTAATTTTATTTTTGTATTCTTCTTCCTCTTCCTCTTCTGCAAGAAGTCCGATTATAACAAGATCCCAGTCTATCATTATAATTTCACTCGTGCACTCGATCGACCTGCATCAATACTACACGAAGTCTGGACGGAAATACTAGAGACCAGTCGCCACGGCAGCCTCGGCTGCGCCTCGGGGCGTCGCGCGGCTTCGTGAGGCGCAGCGCCGCTCTTGCACGCCGCGCGTACCGGCGATTCACCGCTGCGTCGTGATGCGTCGCTCTACGCCGCGAGACATCACGAGGCGTAGTGCTGCGTGGTGTAACGTACTCTATATTCTCACAATGAAATGTGTATCTTTTCGTGTAGAAAATAAAGTTATATTTTGAGTCGCTCTTTTAAAGTGTGCACCCAGCGTCGCGTCTCGGTGTGAGCTGACCCTAAGACTTAAATAAAAACTGTTCACCTTACTGGTTCCGGACTTTTCCCAGCTACTCCTTTTCTACAGTAAAAAGACAGGGATCGTTTTAGATATAATCTTGAAGTATGTAAGTAAAAATATTTAATACATTTGAGTTCTTGGGTTTACTTACTCAGAACAGCTGGCAACGTCAGAAATAACTTCTAAATATCTAAAAGTAATGGTTTTCATTAGAAACACATAATTATAGTACTTATTGTATTAGTTTTGTGATGTTAAACTTCACTGTAAACTCACTCTATATCTATCTGTCTCGCAGTAGGCGTGACAGTAGGCAGGTCGGCATCCTGCTGCACAGTGGTTATTTGATGATGTCCACCACTATCATCAGTGGCCGGCTCGAAGGACTAGTCACATAAATCATACATCATGTTTAATAATTATGTGAAGACCACCAAAAATACTACCTATAACTTATCAACAGTTTTTACCAGTGGGTTCTCGACTGGTAAAGGCGAACTGCATCCTCCCACGATGCTGATCAGGCGCTCTTCGAGGGGGAACAACGAAATTTTGGGTGCTGGCCCACCACCAGTCCTTGTTCGGCCCTCCTTTAGTTGTCTCAGTTTTGCCTACGTCCGGCTTTTGTACTGGTTGTAGTACTGTAAACTAAATAAATTATTTATTTGTGGTTTTCCGACTCTCATGCGAGCACAGCTAGTGAATACAATAAGTTACCTACCTTCTTCCACTCCGGCCCAGATTTGGACAGTCCACCGGCATCAGTATTTATAATGTCGGCACACTGTCTCCACAGCCTCTTGGACAGGGTATTGCCCTCCCTGCCTCTCACCTTGCCCAACGCCAATGATTGATGCTCCTCCAGAAAATCTAGGAGGAGCTCCAATTGGCGAGGCGTCACTTGGCGGGCCATAATAGTAAAATCAGAAAAAATTGATGTGTTTTGTGTTATTCACACTTTCGCGCGGATATGACAGAGTTGCTAGTAAATAATCGTCTATTACCCACAACCACGATAAACATACAAACTTTTTACTTGACTATGGTAAGCACAACTTCATCTGTTCCGTCATAACTCTAAAACCAAACCAAAGAAGTGGGTAGGTATGCCTCAATGATCTCTAACCCCAAAATAATTGGAAAAAAAGAAACTTCACTTACCTTAACCAAAATAAAACGGTTTACAATAACGGAAAAAGGTTCTAGTTTTAAACTTTCTCATTCCTTTATATTCGATATAAACTCAATCAAAATCCCAATCAGAAACGATTTGATTATCGGTGGTCGGTTATTGGATCGGATGTACTCTATAAATAATTTATAGAGTGCATCCGATAAATTATAAGTCCGATCCTTCTGTCAGATTCTGTCTGTATGTGTGTTTATTTATAAATTCAGTCGTTCTAGCTTCTCCTAATTCGAGCGTGTGGCCTAGCAACTCAACTTGCTCGCTTGCTCATTCGCTTAAAGGAGCAGATGGAAAATAAGGGCGAAAATACCTTCAGACAGTCGGATGAACAAAAAAAATGGAAAACAGCGTAAGTGCCGTTTCTGACTGAAATACGATCTGCCTTTCGGATTGGACATGTATCAATTTATCTATTTAATACAAATGTAATAATATTTATTATTCAGTATAACTGAATTTACCCGCACATCGGGAAATTATTCACCAAATGGCAACTCTGATTTTGACACAATTGACAATCATTCTGACATACAGTATTGAAAAATATTCCGATGGCTAGGTACAATAGTCCAGAAAATCAATGTAGTTATAAATAAAATGTAATAAATCTTTATAGAATTCTTTCGGACAACAATAAATTATTTAAAATTGAATTATAGTTTGACATTAGTAATATAATTACGTCTCATTTTGACATCTTTAATCATTCGCGTAGCGCATGCGCGTCGCGATTACCAATACGTTGCATGTCAGCTTTCTAGCCGATTATTTATTTTAATGATTTTGTATTCTCAAAGATATAAAATAACAAACGGGAAATGAAAATACTATCAGTATGCACTTAATCAAGCAAACTAAATAACACATAAAAAAAATCAGAAAATAAGGTTGCTAAAAAGTAAAGTATCACTACTTATCACAATATCGTTTGCGTACATTGAATCAACATGAAAATATGTTTAATTTCGTAAACGAGAACAAAGTTGACCGCTATGAGACTAAACTGCAATGATATTGCGATCGGAATGTGAATAAACCGAATTTTAAGATAAGCAGAATACCATTAGCAGAATTTTGGTCTATTCACAATGTCATGGCATTCCAGCCTCATGTTTGTCATATTACACGTTAATTAGTAGAATTGACCTTCTGGTGCAGAGTCCTGCTGGAAAGTCCACGGTACATTTTTAATAAGTGTATTGCTGAGAGGTTTCACAAGACGGTCTCTTGATACACTTTGGCTAAAATTTTCACTTTTTTCACAAAAATGAAGCTTTGTGACTCCTTGATAAGACAGGGGTGTCTTATCAAGGACTTGTCTTATCACCAAACTATTACTGACGCAGGATGATGACCACGTTGTACCTTTCCGACCACTTGGGCGGCTTCTTTAGAACTGTGAGCGTACACTTTGTCATTTTGCTTGTTATAATGCTCTTCAATCGTGAAATTTTTTTCATCAGTAAAGAGGAAATTCCTGTGCCTTTCACCTGGGTATCGGGACAGAAGGCGTTTTGATCGATTCACTCTCTTTAACTGTAGGAATTGATTTAGGGCATGCCCTGTAGCGCCGAGTTTCAGGTCTTGTTTTATTATAAGCGACAGAGTGGCAGGCATCGGCCCTACGGAACCCGTCAATTGTGTTGACATCTCATTGAGGCACGCGTGGGACACAACGCGCCGTCGACACACCGCTGCTGCCAGCAGTCGGCAACGGAATTGTACCTTTAGTGTAGTTGTGGCGGCATCTACAACGCCACATGCCAACTACGCGTCAAAGACCTGGCGTCAAACAAATCCTGCATCGCGCAAGCAGATCTGCCGACGAGTAAATATACGACCTCCCGCCATCAATCGTTGGGTTGTTGCCCACCAGACACAACACCCGTCTGTTCAGAGGATCGTCTCTTTTCTATTGAGGTTGCGTGGGACGGTGTCTGGTGGGCAACTGCCCAACGATTGATATCAGGAGGTCGTTTATATCCTCGTCGCGCGATTTATATGACGTCAGGTCTTTGATGAGTAGTTCGCATATGACATTGTAGATGCGACATAGTCATAAAAACATTTTCTCAAGAGTAAGAATACCTTAATTTCATCCTATAAGATTTTATTATAATAACAAGTATTAAAAAAAGAACAATAATGTGAATACGGCCATCCCATTATTCGGCAGTTTCTTCGACGGCTATATCTGTATCAATTAAACAGTCTTGAATATTACTAGCATAGTTCAGCCTTTTGTACTCTTCATGATACACCACTGGTATGACTGTTGGTACACAATTTGTTAAGATGTATGTATTTATTTTTAGATACTGGCAGCAACGCTTTGTAACATTGTTTCAGTTGGACGGCGTCGTTTTTCTTCGTGATTTCAATTTGTTCAGTTTACGCACCTGGATTCATAGAGAATTTCACATAAGCCATAACTGTCGTCGATTTTTTAAATGTTACCGTTCTTAGTCTGCTTATTTTACCAGACAAATTTCCTTTAAAATATTTATCTGCAATTATGTCCCATTTATTAAAGTCGGTATACTTAAGAACCTCTATTTCATAGGGTCTCGGTGACATCCTAGCCAGGGTGAAAACTGTACTCCACTGTGAAGGTGCAACAGAACGCCACTTAAGCTTCTTTCAATTACGGAATTAACCGAATCTACGGGCATATATGTATACCAGGAAGCAAATAGTTTATTTGTATCGATAAATGATTTTTACAATTTTGGAGAGTTACATTTAAGCAAGCTAAAACTGTTTTATTTTTATTTTGTCCTGGGCACAAATCACAGTAAAGTAAGAAATGTTTTATTATACCCCTTTGGTCGACCTCATTGACGTACTTTTGTATAATTGAAGATACTTCAATGACTACTCTTTTCCCGTCAATTTCAGACCAAGTGTAACAAAACTCATTTCTTGTGCCTGATTCATAAAAAGTTAAATTATACACTGCTAATTTAAGACTGTATTTTTTTTTTTTTAAAAACGTTGCCCCACACTAGGAATTTCTCCTGTATTGTGGGTGCGATGACAAACATTTAAACTCATATATACAAACAGCCAGACCCGAAACAACTACTTGCAGGTCATACAAATATTTGTTCCGAGCGGGAATCGAACCCGCGACATGCAGTGCAGCAGTCAATCGCTTAACCACTGCGCCAACCGTGCTGTCGAATATAACATCATATTTTCGCCGTAAGGCGTATTCAAAATTTTTTGAAGGTCAAAAGTTGTACATAAAATAGTAACAGTAATAGTAATCTTTGTTATGAATATCTTGATGTGCTTTGAATGTTTCAGTTGTTTCTTCTTTGTCCTTCAAATGTTTCTGTTTTGTCTTCTTCGTTAATGTTTTTGTCATTTTCAAATTGTGTACATTTCAAACACTTGTCTTTGCGGGGGAAATGAAATCCTATGTTAAACTCAGTAGTGAAAACTTTTTTAAAGACCTTTTCTCCTACGTACTGTAAGACATTTTTTTCTTGATTCTCTTTGTAAATTCTATACAGGGTGGCCCAAAAGTCGTGGATCAAACGCAACTAGTGGTTAGATGGGGCCATCAGCTGCAAAAAGTTGTTCTACGAGGTCCTTAAGGTCAACCCCTGCAGAGTTATAATTTATTTTGTGTTTTTATGAGAAACTTGACTTTTTTTAACTAATTCTTATTAAAATGCGGAAAAATCTACATCCTGTATCTTTTTTATAATTTTCACTAGATTGGTACTGATGAGTCCTTGCGTTAGACATGCTATTTATGGTTGTTTATTGGGTGTGTTGAAGATAATATTAAGTTTTACGATTTTTTTTAAAATCATAACTTTTTATTTACTTCGGACCTCACTGTGAAAACAAAATACTCTACCGAAAAGTGACCCTGTATTACAAGTTTTGGCGCATTTAATAGGGATTCTGAAAAGGTATTACACATGGCTATGCGTGGCTTTGATATCTTTCAAGGACGATTATTCGTAGCAAGGCCAAAGTTAACCCAACCATAAAACTCGGTTAGGCTTATTTAAAAATAAACTGGAACTAATACAATTAATGACAAAGACTCTCTGCCTCTCTTTTACACTAACCATTTAATCCTTTGTCAATAAAAGGCCGCTTCGCCCGTCAGTTCAGGTAGCGATATCTCTTCTAGGAAACAAAAGGCCAGGCCGGCCGGGGCGGGGGCCGGAGGATGCGCGTGAGCATGTTTCTTTAGCATGTTTAGTGTTCTTTAGTGACTCGCTTCCTGCCTGTGAGTACGCACGTGTTCTTTTTCTCGGTTTTACGACCACTTGTGATCAGTTTCTGTCCTTTGACCTACGCTTTGTTTTTCGGACTTGTGATAGATTGCCTACCTGTGACCAGTGCTGTGTGAATCGGACTAGATTCGGAATCGGACGGATTGGCTACAAAAGTGGACAGATGGCTGCTGCGAGGAGAGAATACACCCAACGGGAGTATGCAGAAATGCATTACCTGTATGGCTTTTGCGACGGTAATGCCCGGGCTGCTGCCAGGGAATATCGTCAACGCTACCCTAACCGTGATCGTTTTCCGGACTACAGGGTCTTTATGCGCGTACATAATTCGTACATGGAGGGAGTCTTACCCGGTCAGCATGCTCCGAGAGCAGGCAGACTAGTGATGCACTTTGAAAATGAAGATGAAGTGCTGAGAGAATTAAGATTGGATCCTAGTATAAGTCAACGCCTAATATCCCGTAATTTCGGGATTCCAAGATCGACGGTGCAACGTGTCATAACGGAAACAAATATCACGCCTACCACGTGCAAAGGGTGCAAGCTTTGCTGCCCGGTGACTGAACCTAGAGTGCGGTTTTGCAGAGAGATGCTAAGATACCACAGAGAGGATCCGCAGTTCTTCAACAAGGTTTTATGGACGGATAGGTCAACTTTTAGAAGAATGGGAGTATTCAATATCCACAATCTACATTTTTACTCCAGAGTGAACCCCCATATCATAAGAAATGATCGATTCCAGCATCTGTTTGGTATTAACACGTGGGCTGGTATAATTGGCCAGCAGTTGGTGCTGCATGAAATGCCAGCAAGGCTGAATGGTGCTCAGTATTTAAATTTTTTGCAAAATAATTTAAACCATATTCTTAACGAAGCTGAAGTTCCAGAAGAAAGAATAGCAGGAATGTGGCTGCAACATGATGGCGCCCCGCCTCACTACGCTCGAGCAGTTAGAGATCATTTGAACGAGCGCTTCCCCAACCGGTGGATTGGTCGAGTCGAATATTGCGTGGCCACCCCGGTCGCCCGATTTAAATCCATTAGATTTTTTTCTTTGGGGCTATTTTAAAGAAATAGTTTACCAAGGAGAGAACAATAGCGAACAAGAACTACGACAAAAGCTCGAATTTGCTAGGGTACAAGTTACTAACAACAGAGGTGCCTTCCGTAGGTTACGTAGGAATTTTATTAGACGGTGCAGATTATGTATTATGGTCAGAGGCAGGAATTTTGAGCATTTATTGTAAAATGTTTTGCTTAAAAAACAATTATTTCACAATCGTTGTTTTGTTTTTTCGTCCTAGAAAGATATTAGCCACTCATGGCCATGTGTAATACCTTTTCAGAATCCCTATTAAATGCGCCAAAACTTGTAATACAGGGTGTTGGAAATAAAATGCTGTTGAAAATGTAAAAATAACTAATTTATTAAATTAGTAACTGGAGCACAATGTACTCATTACAAGGAAAAATCTTGAACAACAAAAAATTGAAGAAAAACTAATTTAAGCCACAGACAAACAAGTGGCCAGGAATAATCAAGTAATTATATGTTCATGTAGGTTGTACTGAACATAGTTCCGCGGGGAAGGAGTTAGAATTGAATTAAGCTTACTAAACTCCATCCATAATATAAAATAATTAAAATTACAAATAATATTTTATCGCAAACTAAAGACTTATATATATGCTATCTGTAGGTATCTATATATCAGGCAAAGGACACAGCTTTGTGATGGACCTTACATAAATTTTGTTATTATATTTAACTTCAGCGACTCTTACATTATTATCGGTTCCAGGAAAAACCTTCACAATGCGGGCCAGTGGCCACTCCAATGGTGATGTATTCATATTTTTTACAAGGACAAGGTCCCCTTCCTTTAAATTCGGAACATTGTATCTCCATTTAGGACGACTTTGCAATTGTGTTAAATAATCTGAGGACCAGGTCTTCCAAAAGTCTTGTTTTAGTTTAGTTACCAGTTTCCAGAACTTTAAACGATTTGTTGGAATTTCCAACAAATTTATCTCGGGATAACCACACAAAGCCGTGCCAATGAGGAAATGTGAAGGTGTCAAATATTTACCTTCCTTAGGGTCTAGAGAAAGCAGGGGCCGCGAGTTCAAGACACCCTCTATCTGTAGTGCTACCGTATTAAATTCCTCGTAAGTCAAGCAAATGATACCCACAACTCTTTTTAGGTGGTGCTTGACGCTCTTGACACCCGCTTCCCATAGACCTCCAAATTGAGGAGCGTAACTAGGGATAAACATAAATTGGATAAATTTATCTTTGCAAAATTTGTACACTGACTCTTTATGAGCTTTGGAGCTGAAAAGTTTGTACAACTGATTCAGTTGATTTTGTGCTCCTTTAAACGTTTTTGCGTTATCGCAAAATACCTTTGAGGGCAGGCGTTATGTCCAGGCATGCCTCGCCTGGACATAAAGCGATTAAAACATGCCAAGAAAGTTTCTGTAGATAGATCAGATACTACCTACCTCTAAATGTATAGCTTTTGTGGCAAAACAAACATAAAGTGCAATGTACCCTTTAGTTACGAGCGGTTTACGAATCCTAGCTATTTTAATATTAAACGAACCGCAAAAATCTATACCAACATACTGAAAAGGCCTTGTAACGGTGACCCTAGCAGAAGGCAGAGAACCCATAAGTTGTTTCGCAGTTTCAGCTTTTAAACGAATACATTTTAAACATTTGTGTACCACCTTTTTAACCTCCCGGATGCCGCTAATAATCCAGAACCTCTGTGAAAGTGAGCTAAGTACTAATCTAGCACCAGCATGCAACAAACTGAGATGCTCTTTTTCAATGATCAATGAAGTAATATGACAAGCTTTAGGGAGTATTATAGGATGCATTTTGTTTTGCGGAATACCAGCATTCTGCAATCTTCCACCAACGCGCAAAATACCGAAGGCATCTACAAAAGGATTTAGACTAGCAATGTTAGACTTAACGTTTTTATTTGCCAATATGGCACCTATCTCATCAGCGAAGAAACGCCTTTGCACACATCTTATTATTATTAATAAAGCATTGTGTAATTCATTAGGACTTAATCTAGAATCTTTAATTACGTCCTGTTTTTTTGAGACATTATTAAAAAACCTGTAAATGTATCCAATAACACATTGGAGTTTATTCAAATCTGAATATTTGTCTAACAACGCAAAATCCACTGGCTCTACATTTTGTAAAAGACAGGGTATTGAGTTTTGGTCCAGAACTTCTGGTACCTCGAGTTTTTTGGGACTATGGAGCCCGTGTTTGTAATTTAAATCTGATAAATACGGCGGACCATGCCACCATAGAGCTCGAGCTTGCAAGCTCTGTGGCTCTACACCACGCGAGAGCAAATCGGCAGGATTATCCGCAGACTTCACATGACACCAAGAGATCTTATCTGTGAGAGAAACAATTTGCTTAACTCTATTATTTACATAAGTATTAGACTTTATATTTACAGACTCAATCCAAGCCAACACAATTTGGGAATCACTATACAAGAAAATCGCATGGGAAAACCTGGATTTAAGTACCTTGCTTACTCTATTAACTAGCTGTGCTAGCAGTAATGCGCTGTTCAACTCTAATTGAGGTATTGTTAGGTTTCGAGATAGAGGTGCTACACGGGATTTTGAGCACAAAAGATTGGTATCTACCTTACCATCTTTTTTACGAACTCTAACGTAGAGACAGCAACCATAAGCTTTCAGTGAGGCGTCTGCATAGCCCACTAATTCTACATTGGTAGAATCATGACACATCATCGACCTTGGAACAGAAATTCTGTCCATCAACTGTAATTTGTCAATAAAATTATTCCATGCTTGTAAGTATGCAGGGGGTAGAATAGTATCCCACTAAATTTTTGCAGACCATATTTCCTGCATTATCAACTTAGCTACTACTATTATTGGACCTATTAACCCCAAGGGGTCAAACATTTTACCAATGTAACTGAGTACCTGTCGTTTTGTATTTAAATTTTCTTCACAATGTGGAGCTTGAAAATGAAAGTTATCTAAATCAACATTGTATTTAATACCTAGAGCCTTGAAAATATTCTCTTTATTTAAATCTACCTCATCAAAGAATTTACGGTCATTAGGGATACTCTCCAGGACAGAAGGTAAGTTTGAGCACCACTTATGCAAAGTAAAATTACCTAATGTAAGTAGGTCTATCAATTGATCTCTTAGTAAGTAAAGTTGCTCCATTGTATCACAACCTGATAGGACATCATCAACATATGTATTCGTAAGAATAGCATTCGCGGCGAAGGGGTACTTATCAGCATACCTATTTGCTAGCTCTACTAAGCATCGGGTGGCCAAAAAGGTAGAGGATTTTAATCCATAAGTAATTGTCTGCAATTGCAGGCAAGTTATTGGTTTGTTCGGATCATCTCTCCACAAGATATTCTGCAGACACCTGTGGTCAGCATTAATGAAAACACATCGAAACATTTTTTCAATGTCACATATTAAAATATATAAATATGTGCGAAACAACAAAAGGATATCAAAAAGCTCACCCTGTACCACTGGCCCGTTCAGCATGACATCATTTAATGAGATGTTACTTTTAGATTTCATACTACCATCAAAAACCGTTCGCAACTTCGTGGTCTTGCTTTCCTGGTTAAATACAGCGTGATGTGCTAGAAAGTAAACAGATCCACTATAAATATCGTAAGAATTAATATCCACCTGCTTAGCATGTCCCATCGCTACATACAGATCAATGAACTTTTTATACTGCTCAAACAATACATTATTTTGTTTAAATTTTCTTTCCAAAGACAAAAATCTTTGCCAAGCAACTGAGAAAGAATCCCCAAGTTGCAAGTCATTAACAGGGCTAACCAGAGGTAAATCAACATAAAATATGTTATCTATTAACTTTACAGACCTTTTAAAAACAGCCTCTGCTATCTGACACTCATTTGTGAGTGTAGTTACAGGCTCAGGAAAACTTTCAGACAGCCAAAACCTTTCCATTACATTTTCGTCGTATTCTGCAGTACAGGCCCATTTAAAATCTTTATACAGTCACCCAACAAGGAATCAAAATAAATATCTGCCCCTAACAGTAATGAAATTTCTAAAGGAATGTTAAAATTCTTGTCTGAAAGGTAAATATTATTAGGGAAATTTAACTGTGAAACATCAATAAAATTTTGAGGCAAAGGAAATAGAGATAGGGTTTGGGGTAATAGAGTCCACAACATAACAATCAATGTCAAATTTAATGTTCTCATGTTGACATGACCTTAGGCAAAAACTAACAGTTTTATTCATTCTAGTGGGCTTGTTGCCTATTCCAATAATATTGGTGTCTTGCAAAGTGGGTTTCAATCTCAATTTTTGTATCAAAGAGTTGGTTACAAAGGAGGTTTGGCTGCCACTATCAAGCAATGCACGTACTTGAATGTCACGACCATACTTGTCAGTGACCTGTACCATGACAGTAGGCAATAAAACATTGCACTGTGAAATATTATTATCATCATTGGAAAATAATGAGACTGGAGTCTCTTGGTTTTCTTCACAGTGCAGCAATGTATTGTGGGAGCTTTTACAAAGCTTACATTTAAATTTAAATTTGCAGACATTGTCAGCATGTGCTTGCAAACAAGTGGAGCATAACTTATTATCCCTAACAAAGGACAGACGAGACTCTACAGGGACCATTTTAAATTTGGGGCAATAAAAAATTGCATGACCTTTCTTATCACAAAACTTACACATATCATGGGATTGTGTAGTAATATTTGTAACCCGCATGGCAGATTTAGGCTTATTTTCAGAAAAAATATTTTTATTGTAAATAGTATCCTCTAGCGCCATTGCACGCTTTTCTAAAAAGGTGAGGAACTCCAAAAATGTTGGCAAATTATCTTGATTTCGATCAAGTTGGAATGCTCGATTTGTGTATGAATCCAATTTTCTATACAGTACACAAATCAAGAGACGATCCCAGTTATCAACTGGCTCACCTAAATTTTTTAATGCATGTAACTGTTGGTTTACTTGTGAAACAAAGGTCCGTATAGTGGCTGCTGTTCCTTTTTGCATTGTTGGAATGTCCAAAAGTAAATTTATATGATTACAAATTAATCGGGTTTTATTGTCATATCGCTTCTTAAGCAATTCCAAAGCTTCTTTATAAGACTTGTTTACAAGTGGCAAGTTCACAATCACAGACAAAGCTTCCTCTAACAGATATTTCCGCAAATAAAACAACTTTTGGACATCCGTCAATGACCCATTTTGATCAATAACAGCTGTGAATAATTCATAGAATGGTTTGAACTTAGTCAAGTCTTTACCATCAAATGTTGGAATTTCCACATTTGGTAATTTTGAAGCATAAGAAGTACAATTACTACTAGACTGTAACGTTATTGAATTAGATATTACCTTAATTTGCTCATTTAACTTAGCCAGGACATAAAAATATCTTTGTTCATAGATACCGACATCTTCGGCATCTTCTCCGTCAAGAACTAATATGTCTACGAGGGCGGCACTGAAAATTTCGGGAATCAAGGAAGTGACACATTACTATTTAAAAATGTATTTATTGCTTTTCGAAGTATTCTCCGCGAAATTTGACACATTTTTCCATACGATGGAACCAATCATTGAAGCAACCATTCCATTCGGAAGTTGGGGTCTCCAAAATGGCCGTTTTGTAGGCGTCCACAGCTTCTTCAGGTGATGAAAACCTCTGTCCACGCAATTTATTCTTTATTTTAGGGAAAGTATAGAAATCATTAGGGCTTAGGTCGGGGCTGTACGGCGGATGGTCTAATAATTCTATGTTTTCTTGCTCTAAAAACTCTTTTGTTCTGTGCGCGGTGTGAGAACTCGCATTGTCGTGATGGAGGATGATGCGGCGGTTGCAGTTCTCTTTACGGAGTTCAGAAACGACCTGTGGCAAACAAATGCTAGCATACCATTCTGCATTAACCGTTCTTTGTCCCTCAAGAGGAATAGTCGTAACATGGCCGGTTTTGGAGACAAACGTGGCCACCATTTTTTTTGCAACACTCCGTGAACGAACAATTTTTGTTGGCTTTAACTCATTTTCGAACACCCAAACTCGTGACTGGTTTTTTGTTTCGGGTTCGTACGCGTATATCCAGGATTCGTCACCTGATACAATGTTGTATACAGCATTTGAGGATCCTGCGTGGAATCTTTCGAGAGTTCTGACGCACCAAGTAACGCGAGCCGCTTTTTGCTCTTCACAGAGCGAATGCGGTATCCATCGGGAAAACAACTTTTTTACACCTAATTGTTCATGCAAGATTATTTGTATTTGACTCATGCCAATGTCTAAAGTTGCCTGAATTTCGCGGTATGTCACATGTCGATCTTCCTCAATCAGCTTACGCACAGCATCAACGTTTTCTTGGGTGACTGCAGTTTTTGGACGACCTTGACGGGGATCATCACTGAGCTTGACACGTCCACGTTGAAATTCAGCAAACCAGCGATAAATTGTGGTTTTGGATAGGGCTTCATCACCAAATGCAGAAATCATCCGGTCAACACACTGTTTTTGTGTTAAACCAGTTCGAAAGTCATAATAAATCATCGCTCTTGAATTTTCTCGAGTCAATTCCATTTTCTCAACGACTAAACAAGTTTGACAAAACCTTGTGAAAAGACCGAGAATCTTTTTTAAAAAAAAAAAAATGGTATTCGATTTTTAAAACCAAGGAGTTTTCAATTAAAAATATTTTAATATGACAGGAACAGTGGAAATATTCCATTCCCGATACTTTTAGTGCAGCCCTCGTAATTGCACACTTTCATATTGTTTAAATGCAGAAACCAGCTTATCCTTACGTGCTTCGAGAAGGTCTAAGGTAGCGGATGCTATAGCCATATGATCATTCACAAAGTTTTCGAATCTAGTCAGCGTAGCCTTACACTGTGAACGACACAGTTTCAGCCTTTTCATTTCCGCCATTATGCCGCACTGATATATAGAATCAATACCGCACAAAATACTAAACCGCACTTTAGGAACCTATTTTTGAGAAATATTCACCACAACAAAAGTTTGAAAAGTTGTTTACTTCGAAGAAGTGTCAAATTTTATTGCTTGTCAAAATCAAATGACAGTTCAGTGATTTTCAAAATCAAATGACAGAGATGCAGTACTGCCAACGCAAGCTCGTCCGACGTTGTTTTTCCTTAGGCTGGTAGGATTGTAGAAACAAAATCATATGTCATACCAGTGAAGCGGCAAATTCCAAAATTTTCCAGCAACTTCTCCGCTTGGGTATGCTGGTGATGCTCGATGGCGCAAACTTTGCGCCCTCCTTCGATTAAAAACTGTACCTATCACCCAACTTGGGTGGGGATTCCAACGCGCCGCGCCGTCGACATTGTCGACGGAATACCGCAGGCAAACGCTACGGAAAAAAAATCCTAAACTCACTGAATTTCACTGAGATGGCTTTAGAAGGACCACAAACAGCATGTTGGAAATAAAATGCTGTTGAAAATGTAAAAATAACTAATTTATTAAATTAGTAACTGGAGCACAATGTACTCATTACAAGGAAAAATCTTGAACAACAAAAAATAGAAGAAAAACTAATTTAAGCCACAGACAAACAAGTGGCCAGGAATAATCAAGTAATTATATGTTCATGTAGGTTGTACTGAACACAGGGTCAGTTTTCAGTAGAGTATTTTTTTTCACAGTGGGGTCCGAAGTAAATAAAAAGCTATGATTTGAGAAAAAAAAAAATCGTAAAACTTAATATTATCTTCAACACACCCAATAAACAACCATAAATAGCATGTCTAACGCAAGGACTCATCAGTACCAATTTAGTGAAAATTATAAAAAAGATACAGGATGTAGATTTTTTCGAATATTAATAAGAATTAGTTAAAAAAAGTCAATTTTCTCATAAAAACACAAAATAAATTATAACTCTGCAGGGGTTGACCTTAAGGACCTCCCGTAGAACAATTTTTTGCAGCTGATGACCCCATCTAACCCCTAGTTGCGTTTGATCCACGACTTTTGGGCCACCCTGTATAAGTTTGTTTTGTTCCTAAATTCCTGGGGAACATACGTTCTTTTACTGTTTTTCCTGCAGTAGTGTGAGGGTAATGCTGGTAATTCCTGTATATATTTTCGTACTTTTTCGATAACTGTGCCTGGGGCTTTGTTACTGGGCACATGTCTCATATCTTCATTCGCAGAGCCATCAAAAAAGGTTGCAACCGTATTGTATAATGTTTTTTGCTTTATATCTAATGCGTAAAGCAAAAATTGTTGACACACTTGTTCGCCTTCGTTAATAAAGTAATTAAAAGTGTTAGTACGTCTACTTTTATCCGATGACCGATGTCGTATTATGATTAGCTTTTTTGAGTGTCTTACCAGCCAATCTTTACGCCTCATGCTATCTAGACTCTAAAAATGTAAAAACAACATTTTTCTTCTCTCTTCAGCGATTTCGTAGCATTTATTTGTACAATTATTCGAGGAACACGGATTCGGTTTTCATGTCTTTAACTGGTACAATTTTACCTTTCTTGGTACTATACTCTTGAACAGTTTCTCTCTTTCTTTTGGTTTCTTTTCTAATATTCTTCTTTTATTTTTTTCAAAATACTTTTGTGACTTTTGCAGAAAATTGACTGCAAAGCAACTTGCTGATAACCCGCAAACTGCTTATTAACAGTCAGGCTAAATTACGTAAACGTCATTCACTCGTTAAAAACGCCTTTTGACGGGTTAGTGAAGCGCCATAAAAGAGCTTCGATTGCAACGCTACCTAAACAGACGAAAAAATCTCTGGTTCCGAATATGTATGTTTTTTATTTTATTTATTTATTTTCTAACTTACATCTATCATTACAGGGGTAATTCTAATGCGATAGTATACTTATCTAGTCTTATCCTAACTAATTATTAAACTTATTATTATAATTAAAATTTGTAACCTATTACTCGTACAAATAATGTGTTCTTTGTGAATTCACTCAGAGAACAACAGAATAGGTCCGTGTCTATGAGGTTGAGAGTGCGGAGTGCCCGCATCAGTGGCGCCTCACTTAAAAGATTGGTCCGAGCGCGCGGCTCCGCCAGCAGCCGTGGCTGTCGTAAGTTACGATAGGCCTCTTGCAGCAGCTTGTGACGTGATCACGAAACGTTAGCCCTGTTCGGTGTGTTAACCAAACTGTAAATATGCCAATGAACGTCAATGTATGTAATGTATGTCAATGAATGCCCAACGGGAATGAATCTAAATAAAAATGCAAGTTGTCCGACTCAAACCACGTCTAATTGAACACTAATTAAATTATGTGCAAGAAATCCTCATCTAGGCTCCGCCGTGTGTCAATGCGCTCCCAAATGTAGGTCGCGATCAAAGTGCAAATACGCTAGCCTAAATGACTAACTTATTGCATCAAAATACATATTTTAAAACCATGTACGTGCACCGTACATATTGCCACCACAAGAATGGTGACGGTAACTAACTTCTAGACATGTAAACAATTAGAAACCGTAGAAATGGATAATGTAATAAAATGTAATAAGTGTAAAAGTAATGTAAACAAATGCAGTAGGTACTAAATGTAAATAATTGTCAATGAATAATATTATGTAAAAATGTAAACTAAAATCTAAAATAGAATGTCACACTTAATTAGCACACGTCACTATGTCTCTCAGTGTCAAATTTCACTTCCCTAGAGGAGGGTTTAACCATTGTCACCATATTATTCACTTCACTATGCACTTTTGAGTTCCGTTTGTTGACCTTGCTGTACCCGTCCTCGATGTCATCTTCTTCTTCTCGTCTTCCTCTGCTTCTCGCATCTTGAGGATCCTCCCCCTGTCTGTTGGTTGCCACCTTTCGCCAATAATACACCGATGTTCCAAACAGTGCAATGCTAATACTAATGACCACATAGATCGCGATGTAGTGATGAACGTCATGAGGAGATAGGGTTTCTAGCTTTGACTGTTCTTTGATCGAGCGCAGTTCAGTATCAATCTTCTTGAAAGACTCTTCGTGCGTTTCAATGTGCAATGACGAGTTACGAACAGAGGTGTTGATAATGTTGTTCATGGGCGATATCGTGGGCATTACCATAGCGTATGGTTCATTAATTAAAATATCGCTTGTGTGTTCCATGTATGCGTGAAGCATAAATGAATCACCTTGCAGGTTACAACCTTGTTTAAGTGTTATCAGACCCGAGTGACGTAGCGTCTCCGATGTAATTTGAGCTCCGCATACTAGTTGCACTTCGCACGTGTCACAACAATAATAGAACCATGTGTTTTGCTTATGTAATTTCACCCACTTGTCAGCGCATACTTTTATTTCGGTATGACAATATGCACTATGTTCTTCGTTGTCTCGAATCAGCTGTATTTCGCAAATAGACTTGCGACGATCGCCAGTGCTGTATATAGGGTGATTCAATTTGCACATCAGGGTTTTATCATGGATCTTTTGGCATTCTTGAATATCGGTTTGTTCAAGTGGTATAAACGAGTATTGGTTAATGTTAAATGCAATTAATTCAGAATTGGGAATAACGTACATGACACGACTAGCGTCAATACGTTGAGGTATGCTGATTAGTTTATTTAGCTCGTATAGTGCATCGTTCAAGATAGGTATTTTTATTTCCATCAATAGGTATTGCTGTGTAATACGTGCATGTATTCTGAACAACCTGTAGATGTCTCTTACGTCATTCTGTACTTCCGGTAGCGCAGAGTCGCGAGGTAGTTGTCGAGCTACTTTATCTAATTCACTTTGCATTTGGTTTGGTGATAATAAGTGTACGTCCATATGTCCCTGGTACATATTTGTCAATGTGTTGATAAGGGTTTGTTGGATGTCCTTAAGATTTTGAGCCATTCTTTCGGCAGCCATTGCCGATGTTATTATGTAGAAGGCGTTTGCAGTGTCAGCTTTATCTTTTAAGGAACTATTTTCTAGAGTATTTAGGTGATCGTTAATCAAAGTAAACTGCTTTATCATTGTCGCTTCGTTGCGCTGTACAATGTTGTGCTCGGTTTCCAAAATGCTAGTCTGGTTTTTTAGCAATTGTAGCAAGTGTTTCTCGTTGTGCTTAATTGTATTAATGTCGAGCTCGTATTTGTCTGCAAAACGCTGATCTAGTACGCCGAATAACGAGTTTGCAACATATCCCACTCCATCAATTAATCCCCTTTTAAACCTGTGTTGAATTAATCGCTGGGATTTCAGTATCTCATTGTAGTAGTTTAGTTCACTTGTGGTTTGTTCAAGTTGGTTGATTAAGACATGAAATTGCATCAACCACTCATTGCAACGAAATTGTTTTATGTGTGACACGAATTGTTGCAGTGTATCGACGTTTCGCCAGTAGTTCGTCATATTATAGTAAAAGACTAATTTCCATTCATCTCTAACTTCTTGTAGGTCCGCTATCTTGTCAAAGTAAATTGTTTGGTTTTTTGTCAGTGGGGTAAGTTTCATATCTTGTTGGACAGCGGGTGTTATTAATGTCAAAACTAGCATCAATGTGTAACAAACCAAACTCTTCCAGGTGAGGTTTTTAGATCTGTTGCGCCTGTTTTTCGTTGGTTTGTCATTGTCAGTGCAGTTTTCTTCAGCCTCAAGTATTGGTACTAATTTTGTAATTGGTCGTTTAGTTTCTCCTTTTGCAGTTTTTAATGTGACAACTCTAGTGTGGCCGTCCTTTCCAGGGTGTAACTTCTCTACACGTCCCAGTGCCCATTTTCCTGCCGGTAACTTCTCATCTTTGATGCACACAATGTCATTTAATCGTGGGTCGGTATTCTGTCGTTTCCATTTTAATCTAGCTTGTAGTTGTTGTAGGTATTCTTGCGACCATTTCTTCCAGAAATCCTTACTAAGCTTCTGCACAATTTGCCATCTTTTGCTTAAGTGGTAAGTGTTGTCAATGTCCGGTTCTGGAATTGTCATGAGCGATGTGCCAGTTAGAAAATGTCCAGGTGTCAAACAGTTGATTTCGTCCACGTTCTCTGTTACAGTGCATAGTGGTCGTGAGTTCAAGCATGCTTCGATCTGGCATAACAGAGTGGTGAATTCTTCGTAAGTTAGGCGTTGTTCTCCAATGACACGTTTTAAGTGGTACTTCATGCTTTTTACGGCAGCTTCCCACAGTCCGCCTGCGCTCGGCCAAACTGGGGCATTAAAGTGCCACTTAACTCCCATCTCAGATACCTTGTCTAAGAGGAAAGTTGTCAATAGTTTGTACAATGCATTTATATTGTTGCAATAGGATCCGATTTGCTCCCACAAAATTTGAGCCGTTGTCACTGTACATATCCCGTGGCGTGCCTCGACGCGCACAAAAGCGTTTGAAAGCAGATAAAAAGGCTGTGCTGGTCAACTCTGTGACCAGTTCTAAATGGATAGCTTTTGTTGCCAGACAGACGAATACGGCAATGTAAGCTAGCAATGTTCTTACTCCTCGGCCCTTATTAGCCTTGATCTCGACGTGACCAGTGAAATCGACCCCTGTATGTGTGAACGGGCGAGATATTGTCACTCTAGGCTCTGGTAGATCTGCCATAATCTGAGTAGGAGTTTTTGCATGAAATCGGCGACATGTTGTGCATTTATGTAGAACCTTTTTAACGGCTCGATGTCCTCCCACAATCCACAATCTTTGTCTTAAATATGTCAGGGTTAGCTTGGGACCTCCATGTAATGTCCTTTTATGCGCTTGCCAGATAAATAATTCTGTCAGTTTGTGGTCATGTGGTAGCAACATTGGGTGTTTGGTATTATCATTTAAATGCGAGTTATGTAGCCTTCCCCCCACTCGCAAAATGTCATGCTTGTCAAGAAATGGGTTTAAACTCAGGAGGTTACTTTTGGTGCTCACTTCTTTGTTTTCCTTCAGTCTCATAATCTCATCCTTGAAGGCATGCAGTTGAATTTCTTTCAGTATGAGTCTTTCGGCGCTTTGTATTTCTGTTGGTGTCATATAAGCAGTTTTATTTGTTTTGATATTTGAGCAGTTGTTAATAAAACGTTTTATCCACGCTATGACCCTTGTAATGCGCGTCATATCGCTGTGTCTGTCTAATAACTCAATTACAATTGAAGAAGGTTCATATTTCACAACACACGCTTTCACTTGTTTTTGTTTTGATTCGCATGTTGTCGGTGTGATTGCAACTTTGTCAGCTGTTTTTTCATTGTAATTTTTCACCCATTCTGGCCCTTGCCACCACAAAGGATGTTGTAATAATTGGGAACAACTGATGCCACGTGATGCACAGTCTGCAGCGTTGTCCTCTGATTTAACGTAACTCCAGTGTTGTCCTGGTATAACTTCAAGTACTTGTTGTACTCTGTTACTCACGAACGATTTCCATTTTGTGACGTCACCATGCAGCCAGCCTAGTACAATCATAGAATCCGTCCAAGCGTATGTGTTTTTGTCAACATTGTCCCATCTGAAAGATTTTATGACCTTTTCCATCAAACGTGACAGTAGTACAGCTCCACACAGTTCAAGTCGTGGTAATGTCAATTTTTTATTGATTGGCGATAGCCTAGACTTTGCCGCTATAAGTCTACTCACGGGCTCGTTTTTGTCATCTAACGTCAGTAGGTAAATAGCGCACGCGTAGGCCTTTTCTGACGCGTCGCAGAACCCATGGACTTGGAAGGGTTTTGTAGTATCCCCCAGCCATCTCGGTATCTCAATTTTGGTTATGTAATGCAAGTCATTTGTAAGTTGCTTCCATTCTTCTTGTGCGCTGATAGGTAAAGTTTCGTCCCAATCACATCCTGATAGCCAAACACCTTGAAACAGCAGTTTTGTTTTTACTGTCAATGGTGTAAGCCATCCAAGTGGGTCGAAGATTTTTGATATTTCAGACAGTAGCTTTCTCTTTGTCAGTTGTTTATTATTGTCTGATTTTATTTTGTTTGTGAATGCAAATGTGTCAGTTGTAGGATTCCACTGTACACCAAGGGCTTTTGTAGTTCCGTCATTTGTAAAGTGCATGGTAGTCTGGTTAAGGTCTGATGATGATAAGCTTTCGATCAAGGTCGGGTCGTTGCTTGACCACTTCCGTAGCGTTAGACCAGCTCCTCCCAGCATGTTGATGAGTTGTTTTTGTATTTCTTGGGCTGTCTCGATGGAATTGCTACCACTTAATACGTCATCAACATACATTTTGTTTGTAATGACGTCTGCTGCTAACGGATATTTCCCCGCGTCATCATTCGCTAGCTGCGTGAGTGTTCGAAGTGCTAGAAATGGTGCCGCCTTAGTGCCATAAGTCACTGTGCATAACTGGTACTCCTTTAATGGACCTTGGTTTGGTTCTCTCCACATTATCTTCTGCAAATGTTGATCTTCTTCATGTATTAGGATCATACGATACATCTTCTCACAGTCTGCCGTAAACACGTACTTGTATTGCCGCCATCCCAATAGTAATGTCAATAGGTCTTGATGAAGCTTAGGACCACACTCCATCAAGTCGTTCAGGCTGTAACCGGTGTCAGTTTTCTGCGAGGCATTGAAAACCACTCTGAGTTTCGTTGTCACTGAATCCTGTTTAAGGACTGCATGATGAGGTAAGTAGCATGTTGGATTGTTGTCATTCTTACTCTCTTTCATGTGTCCCATCTCCAAGTATTCTTTCATGAACTTACTGTAGCTTTCAGATAATTTGTCATTCCTGGTCAATCTCCTTTCTAATTCCATGAATTGTGCTGTTGCACGCGATTTTGATTTGCCCAACAACTGATTGAAATTAGGCTTCATCGGCAAACGAACTGCATATTTACCATTCCGTAAGCGCGTTGTTGTTGCTATGTAAAACTCCTCGCAATATCTCTCTTCTGTCGTCATTGAATTGCATGTATCCCCGTTGATGTCTTCCACCTCCCAATACTTTGCCAAATCATCAACTTGATTTATGACGACGTTGCAGTTGAATGTCTTGTTGACGTTGCCTGATAGGATCCACCCTAAATGTGTCTGTTGAGCTATAGGTTCGTTAACCTCGCCCTTAACCAAGCCATTCATTAAAATTTCTGAAAATACGTGTGCATCCAGAAGTATGTCAATGGGTCTAGACACGTTGTAGTCTGGATCAGCTAGTGTAATGTCTGTCACGTGAGCCCAAGGCTTCTTTGCAAATGTAACGTTGGGCAGATTGTTTACCACCCTTGTCATGACTAGTGCTTCCGTTGTAAGCTGGAAATCGTTGTGTAGAGACTTGCAGAATAACTGGACCTTTCCTTTACTCCTATTGGACAAAGTGCCGATACCACTTATGCTTGCGCTTAACTGCTGTCGCTGTATACCCAATCTTTGGGTTGCATTTTCGGTGATTAAGGTTATTTGAGAACCTTGATCAACTAATGCCCGTAGCGTAATATATTCGCCGCTAGCTGTCGCTACCTGTATTAATGCAGTTGCCAATAATATCTCGTCATCATTATTCGAGGCGAAGTTATTTTGCACGGTTTTTGTTGACCTGGTTGTCGTTGATGACGACGGTTTAGGCACAGTGTGTGTTGCTAAGGGCAATTGCGCCGACTTGACAATATCGTTGTGCAGTAAAGTGTTGTGTGATTCGTTGCACTCTCTGCATCTTTTTTGTGACGCACAGTAACCCTTAGTATGCATGAACAGACAATTTTTGCAGATGTTATTGTTCTCAATAAATTTTAACTTTTCCGGACCTGCCATGTCACTGAATTTGGCACATTGGAATAATGCATGATTGGTATTGCACAATGAGCAATTAATCTTGTTAAATTGCCCAACATTGGATGCATGGAAGTTACGAAACTGGTTCGATGAACTTTTATTCGGTTGCGAATAGGTTGGCTTATGGTTCTTGTTAGATGGATGTGGTGCATTATTGTATTGTGGTTTTTGTGCTAGTTTGTCGCCGTCGGGCTTTTTCCTATGCAAAGGTTCTAATGCCATAAATTTGTTCTCAACGAAGTCCATAAACTGATTGAATGTAGGTATCTCCCGCGGGTCTGACCTGGACTGCATGTATTCCGAATAGGTTTCGGCGTCAAGTTTTTCGCATAAAACGTAAACCAGTACAGGATCCCAAGCGCTTGTATCTACACCCAAGTTATGTATTGCGTTTATGGTTTCATTGCTTGTGTCATATAACCGCTTGAGGTCGAATGCAGATTGTTTTTGTAAGTTAGGTTGACGCATAAATACTTGAAAATTCTTGGTGAATAGTAGAAACTTGTTATTATATCTATGATTCAATATTTCCCAACACGTGTCGTAATTTTCTGGTGCGATATGTAAATGCTGTACGAGCTTTTCCGCTTCACCGCGCAACCTTCCTTTTAGATGTTGCATTTTTTGGGTTTTTGCAATAGCGGGGTTATTATGGATCGCTTCCACGTACAGATCCATGAAAGTAGGCCATGATGTATAGTTTCCGCTAAAACTAGGTATGTCGATTTTAGGCAAAGTTTGTTGTTGATGCACAGAGGCGTTTAAGCTCATGTTTAATGTCCGTTTTACTTTTAAAAAGGTAATTTCATAACGACAAAAATCGTCATAGTACTCGTTAGGTATGCCTCCTAATATACTGTCAATCTGTAAGTGTAATTTGTCAATTGCAGCCCACCGAGACTCTAATGTCTTTAACATATCCTCAACCTCCCATTTCTCCTTAACGTCGTCAATGCTCCTACTCGCCACTACCCTATCAAATGCACGGAAATTAGCTTGTTGCAACTGCTGTAACTCGAGTAGCTTGCCCTCTGCTTTTGAAGACGTATCGAAAAGGGTGTTGTCAAACTCAACGCTTGACTTACTATGACTGGCGTTGATAGGTCCGCTCTGAAGCTTGACCTCGTATGCTGCAACCTCCTGACGAGCTCCTTGATACCAACTCCTGATTACCTCATAAATGTTATTCGTGAAATATTGATGATTCTTATCTTCTAATGTGCTCAGCTCCTGGTTCTTCTCCTCACATTCCGCCCATAACTGATCCAATCGCTCAAGCCTTAGTCGAATGTACTCGGGGTTCTTCCTGCTCGCTGAATCTTTCTTAAAATTAGAATGCATTCTCTTCAACTCCTCGAGAACCTCAGCTTGACGCGCGATTAAAGCTTCCATTGTCATAGTGGTAAGTAAAAAATGAACGATCTTACTTGAACTCCAGGAACTCTCCCTTTTTTCGTACTGCCAAGCGTCGCTCTGGAACCTGGATCGCTGCTACCTCCCCGGATGCTCCTTGTACAGCAACACACGCGGCACGGTATGACACGGCACGATACAGCTCACACGCGACGTATTACTGACCGATGTCTCGGACTGTACGGTACTTGCAAAGGTTTCGAAGGACCAAAAAAATATGTTCGGTGTGTTAACCAAACTGTAAATATGCCAATGAACGTCAATGTATGTAATGTATGTCAATGAATGCCCAACGGGAATGAATCTAAATAAAAATGCAAGTTGTCCGACTCAAACCACGTCTAATTGAACACTAATTAAATTATGTGCAAGAAATCCTCATCTAGGCTCCGCCGTGTGTCAATGCGCTCCCAAATGTAGGTCGCGATCAAAGTGCAAATACGCTAGCCTAAATGACTAACTTATTGCATCAAAATACATATTTTAAAACCATGTACGTGCACCGTACAAGCCCAGTGTTCAATTTCACCCCTAAGTCCCTACCTTCCGTAGCCTTAGTCATTGGCAACCCGTTTATATTGTAAGTATTTACAATAGGAGTACGCGCCCTCATCTCAGGAGTAAGTAGTGACCTGTCGCTGCCGGCCGTGGTCGAGTCGATGGCCGGCAGCGAGGAGTCCTGGGACGCGGTGGTGTCCTTCTGCGAAACAGTCGTGTCGCAGGAGGAGGCTGCGGAAAGGAAGCGGGAGATCTCGTCCGCTCACCCGACCCGGAGCAGGCGCACTGGGCGTCGGCAGATTGCAGACAATGCCTTCTTCCGGCCCCCCTAAATGGGTCCAGGGACGGCGGACTTGGGGACGTCCGCCGCCCCCTATCACACTGGACCCGAGGTGGCGGCGCGTAGTGTTCCACGCGCGCCCATTTCAGACGTCGTGGGGGGGTCAAACACATCGCACCCCCCCCCGCAGACTTGAGGTGGCCCGCGGAGGCGGGCCGGCACTAGCCGGGGATCACGGAAGTAATACTAGCTCCCAAGACCCCCGGTGCAAGTGTGGGAAGGGAACACTGGGGTGGTTGTTAGTCAGTAAGAGTCTGACAGACCCCTCCACCCACCCCAGGGCGGAGGACATCCATGAGAATTTTCCACCTGGCAAAAAAAAAAAAGTGGAATTTCACCCCTAAGTCCCTAACTTCCGTAGCCCTAGTCATTGGCAACCCGTCTAATATCCTTACGGTCTTGATACTTAAGCTGGTTACTTACTAAAATTAATGTGCCACCGTGTATAGCATGTATTCTGCTGAACGAACTACCAACCTGGTGAACAAGAACTGGTTGGCTTTAAGCCAATATTCTGTTATACAAAGAATATCAATACTGTTAAAATTCATAAATAATTCTACTTCTAAATCTTAGTTCAGAAATCCTTGAATATTTGATGCACCAGGTTGATACTATTGCCTAATTATAAACTTTTTTTTTTTTGCAATTCTGTTCCTACATTATTGCTAGAGAATCTATTGAGAGACTTATTGTCCTAATTTCTAATTTAAATTATTTTTAATGTAAATTTTTATTACCAAATTATTGGCTGAATTATTTAACATTGCTCAATAGAAGCAATTTGTTTAGATATCAGCTAGCAGCTATCTGTCTTTTACAATATTTTGAAAGATAGTACCTATCCATAAAAAATCTATCTTTTGTCAAATAAAAATGATTACCAACATAATTGTTAGTGTCAATTAATTGGAATAAATTATGCAATGCCATATTAATTTCTGATCTAAGTTTGTTTTCTTACTGTGGCAAACTTTGGCTGTATGGGAATGTGAACAACACAATTTTTCTTAAACTTAGGTTGCACAATGATCTATAATATTGGAGAAATTCTCCTTTGTTCACATTACCCCTATTACCAACAAATATTAATATTATAGTATCCTGGTTAAAATTTCATTTTATAACTTTTGTCATTATGTCAAAAAATAACAACTAGGCATACACTAGTTCATTATAGAGTGACCCGGATATTTATTTGTCAACAAGTGGCCTAGATCCTTTCCAATTTCATCACAAAATAATACAATTTCTTTATTTAAACTCTGTTCAGGGAAATAGTTAGTAATTGATACTGGCAAACTAGCACAAGACTGCGGTATGGTGGTATTACATATAGTCAATGAATGGTCTGGTGTGGGTTCAATAGATAGTGGTTGACAATGTTCACATTTGTTTGTTTGTGAGCTTACCAGCTCATTCATTGCCAATACATATTGCTTCATTTGGTTTTTAGAGGCTTTATATTTAATGGTTATAGTAGCAAGTTTCTCCTGTAGTTGGTCAAGTTCATACCGCAAGTCTTCTGTGTCAATTTGGTATTTCCTAGTACTTTTTTCTAAGCTAGTTGAATACATATCCAATTGTTTCAGTAGATGTAACCTTTCTCTATTGAGTTTTACATTTTTGATGAAGAACTTTTGTTTTTTGACCATTTTCTTAGTTTTAACTATGTATTTATAAATTTTTATGAATTTTTTAAGTTTATTTTTACTTGTAACTACCCTCACTGATTTACTTGATTTTGAATCATCCTGACATGTTAAATCTATTGTATATGAGGGGTTTATTGTAGAAACCATAGATGGAGCTATAGGTACCAATTCATTTTCGGTTCTCCTCCATTTAAAACCTAAGTCCCTAATTATTCTACTTAGGCTACTTGCAGAGCCTTTAAAATTAATATCGTCTTGCAACTTACTAAGTAGTTTTTTTACGGTCGGCATTTGCTTTTCCGATATGTGAAAATTATGAATGCAGCGTTTGATAACGCCTTTATCAAAATTGTCAATCCCAGTTATAGGCTTCGGCTTTTGCCTTTTTTTCCCCGGAGTACGGAAAATGGAAATCATGTCCGTCTTTTTCGCTTCGGCAACAATGTTTCGCACGGTCCGTTCCGAACTGCCGGTTGCCTCAGCAGCGCGGCTTTGTACCTTCGCAACATTATGCACGCCTTCGTCTTTCTCCTTCTGCATATAATTCACCACATTATGAATATTTTTTCTCGCCTGACGGCGTAAAACAGTGTTCCGTTTCGGCATTTCTTTCACAAAACTTAAAGTACAACGTCAACCAGTAACAATAACAAGGCAAAGGCAACAATAATAACAAACACAATAAGAAATAACAAAAAACAGCAAACTTAAAACAATGTAAACGCGTAACACTTTTGGCATCAACAGCCTACCGTACTGTGCGAGCGGAACACAAGCACGCATCGGACGTATACGAGCGACTGAGACAGAAATACAACGCTCTGCCCGCCGCTTGCTCCGATATCCGCGCATGCGCGCTGCTGTTTTATTCGTAATTTTGACTACTGCGCAGTGATTTGTAGCCTACTTCAGAGCGGCAAACTTACATGATGAGAACTGTACTCTTGTATTAATTCTATGTTTTTTAGTTTTTTCTGAAGATTCTTCGTATGGTTTTGAGGGTCTGCCGCCACTACTTCCAGGCATATTAGGGTCATTAACTGTGACCTGACACTCTAGTGGAACATGAAATTGACCATCTAACCAGCTGACGTTCTTACTTTCAAAGCGGTCTTTCATCCGTGATGCATTTCTCCAGCGTTCGTTACATTTAGATACCAAGTTTCTTTGAATGTAGGAGACCACAGTAGCCATATCCTCTGGTGACAAATTGAAATTTTCTTGTAAGTAGTCTTCTATATTATACCCATTTATCAACAAATTGCACAACACTCGTTTACTACAAACAAATTCACCCATTATTCAAATTAGTCAACTTTGCAAATAGTTGAAAATATGGTATTAACTGCTTTTTAGGGCAACTGAATGTTTGACCAACAACTGTGAATGTTTCAGGGCTCACAATCCTTTTATAGGCCTATGAAATAGTGCTATGTGCAAAAAGATAAGATACTAATAATTTGCACTCTTCCCATAACCAACCTATTTTTATTTCGACCCTAATAGATAAGTGACCATATTTTATCAAGTAAGGTGGTCAAAACTGTATCAAAACCACAAAGAACTATTAATAATAATCATCACTCTAATGAACTTTTTATCAATTTGACCTTAATAGATAACAAATGATTTTATGAGAAATAAAAAGAACCTGAAAAAAATATAATTTTTATCTCGCGATATGTTTTGGCACCGTGTCAGAAAAAGTGCAAGTACGTGCAATTTTTTTTTCTCCTTGCGTAAACTAAAGTATAAAGATCTTAATACAAGGGCGCCTTCAAATTTGCCGCAAAGTGCCGCGCGGCTGCAGCGCTGCCGCCGCGCTGCAACCGCTAGGTTCGAGCATCATAGTGTTGTACATTTAGTTTCACAATGGACTCTGACGATGAAACACTGCTGTTAGTGTTACTATTAAACCGAAAAAAGATTTTGGAAAAAGAAAAAAAAAGAAACCCATGAAAACGTTGCCGTTATTTTGTATAAGTCAACGAACTGAATTTCATAAAGTAAAAGGCTACTGTGACCAAAAATTTCAAAATTACTTACGATTAACAAGAAAACAATTCTACGAATTACTTCCCCGTTTGGAACCTTATATTGGAAAACAAAATACATCCTTTCATAAATACAATTTGTGCTGAAGAAAGACTCTTTATAACACTCAGGTAAGTAAAAATTGACATTTTAATATTTATATAATCGTTTTATTCTTATAAGTAAATCACAATAGACAGTTTTCTTATTATTATTTTTAATTGTCATTACTCTCCGAAAATAAATTTTCATAAATAGACGACATATCAGTTACCTAATTGTGATTCTTGTGTTGGCGAATCGGCTAGGCCTTGGTTTGATTGATTCGTGGAAGTAAAATAACCTTGATGTTCTTGGTAAGAATAACTGTTTTTTTTTTAAAACGTTGCCCCACACTAGGAATTTCTCCTGTATCGTGGGTGCGTTTACAAACATTTAAACTCACATACACAAACAGCCAGACCCGGAACAATTATCATGTGTATTGATAAATCGTCGTATCAGCCCGATCATTTCGTACTTTGCATCAGTCTTGCGGTTTTCAGGTATTTTCTTAAAATCACTTAACAGTGATAATAAAAAGAAACGGTCACCATCATTTTCAATAGATTCATCTTTTTTTTGCATTTTTTCCAAGAGTGCTTTCAAAATTTTATTGGTGTCATCTTGTACCGGCTCCGAAGCCTTCCTCTTTTTAGCCGTGGGTTGAGTAGGCCTGGACTCCGATAAACACGATACAAATTGAAGTTGGTCAAAATGTTGATATTTTCGATGTGATGATGCAGCTGACCCACTTTTCGATGATCTTTGTTTATTAAGTTCACGACTATAAGAAACCCTTAGGTTTTTCCATTTGCGTTGCAGTAGTATAGCTTAAAATAATTAATCAATATTTTGCTCGTAATTTACAGGTACTTGGCAGAAGGTTGCAGTCTTACAAAGGACCATGCAAAAAAATGTATGGGCAGTGTCCCATCCCATCAACATCATGGGACAAGTTTCAATATCATTATTACGTCCCATGAAAAGTCAGTACCAATTTTTAGTTCGGAATTCGACGGGGTTTTTTTTTTAAAAAGACTTGACAAAAATAAAGTATTTTTATTTTAAAATAAAAAATTACATTTTAGACGATAATTACAAAAAGCAATTGTTCAACTAGACATTTTAAGTATTAATAACACAAAAACAATTGTGCAAGTAGACACTTAATAACAACAGAACTATTATCCAGACAAAAATAACGTTATATTATTCATCTATTATAATAGTCGATAACATTGCCGCTGGTAGATTAAAGTCGATATGTCGACCTTTGCCCATATACCATATAATTGATATTATATGGGCACAACTTCCAACCGTACGCGCCCCTGTTAGGCTTGTGCAATACCACTGTTCAATAGCACGTCTGCCAGTTTCACTTCGGTTTATTAATATGTAACAATAATAAACGCGCGATCTAACGGGTCGAGATTGTATTCGTCCTCTAATTAACCAGACATTATCTTCTCGAATATTATACCTTGGCAAATCAGTTAGCTGGTTTTCTCGAAATAATTCAATATAATAAATTCCATTCCGAATATGTTCCGCACAGTAGGATTTTGCAAGTTTTATATGGTAGGTCCCCAAGGCGAATAAAATGATATCATCATCAGTCAGTTCTGGAAAGTCCTCAAGATGTGGCATGGTGGCCTCCATCGTCACAAAGTTAACTCTTTGTCTGTTAAGATTTTTGCCTTCGACATAATTTTTCAAAAGGTTAGGTTGATGAACCTTAGTTTGAATTATTTCAAAGAATTCCGGCGCAAGCCTGTGGTCTGTAGCAACACGGTAATTAGCATTTATTAATGATGCTGCTATGCGGAAATCGACAAACATGTTTGGCAAAGCTCGGTTAAAATAAGTTTGTTTTAATAACTTAAAACGGTTTTTGAATTTGCCGTTAACCGCCTCCACAATCCATCTACACACAGTCACCAACCGAGAATCATTTGCCTTTTCTGTTGATAGCTGGGTCGCGTTCCTGTCCTTGGTAGGTGGCATGTGAGGTTCATAGCCAAGGGACTCAATATCATTAATACTGTCCCTGAAGCCCCTGTCCAAAATAAAGAAGTCCTCTCTGTGTAGTAACCAATGTAGTAAGTGCTCCTCGTCATTCATTATGTTCTGCATAATAGTTGCATCTGATGTTGTTGCAGGAAAAGGGCCTATGACATCTATGATATATCCATCGCTGCTTACTAAAATAAATGGTTTCAATAAATTGCGAAACTTGTGGAGGCTATAAGTTTTTCTTTGAAATAAATAATTAGTGCTTTTTTCAATATATACATATGTGCCATCTGCGATAATAATTAACTTGGTGTTGTTTTCATTTCCAAAAATATGTTTGGGCAAAAATAGATTTCTCTCTAGAAGCTCATCTCTAGAAATATGACCTATACCAAGATGTCTTGGTACATATTGACCTGTCAAGCATTGTCGCGCTATTTTTAGGCGATATTCAAACACTTGACGTGTTACGCCGAAAAGCGTAGCTAGTCGCTCGTTAGGTTCTCCAGTTCGTATTTTCGTTAAATAAGCTCCGAGAACTGATCGGGGATGTCTGCATTTTTCTGCGAGCGATGGCGTTTCTTCCAAAATGACGTTGAACTGCTCTAAAGTTAATCCAGTCCAAAACATAAGTTCACTATTATTCAGTGAAGATAATGTTTCAAAATCGAATCTTGTCCTATTGTTGATTGCTTCAATTAACATGTTTGTCATGTTACTAAAAAATGAAGCATTAAAATAATGTGTAACATTTACATTATCCAGTAACTCTTCAAAATCATAGTTATTTAAATGTTCTTCACATATTCGCGAACTCGGTGGAATATATAATCGATAATGACATACCAAATGTAGCTTGATAGACACAGGAACTCGTCGTAGATTTTCATGTCTACATTGCCTATACATACAGAGCCGTGAAGTGTTCGGTGCACGTACGTAATCGCGAACATAGAAACGAGCATCATCCTCTGGATTGTCCTGAGGATCATTGGGGGCTTCAGCAACATTGGGGGCTTCAGCAACATTGGGGGCTTCAGCAACATTGGGGGCTTCAGCAACATTGGGAGCTTCAGCAACATTGGGGGCTTCAGCAACATTGCGGGCTTCAGCAACATTGGGGGGTTCTTGATTGTCAGCATCTAAAATTATTTATTTATTTATTACTAGCTGTCCCGGCGAAGCTAGACTGTACTTAGTGATGAAATAATTTATTTTGATAAGGATTAATAGCACAGATGTAATTACCTTCTACAATGGGAGCGTTCTCAAGACGTAGTTGTCCACCGTCATTATTATTGGCTCTCTGCCAGCATCTATGGCATACTGCCATTACGTTATTGAATACTACCTGAAATGGGAAAAAATGAAGATATCAGCATATGTGTGTTTTTGTAATAAGCAGAAGTATTTTTTCTGTGTTATATTGATTATATCGGTGTTATATGTGTGCTTGTCAGTTGTCTAGAACTCGGAACACAATCTACACTCACTTTTGGACTAGACTATAAAAATATTAAGGTGAGATTAAATAATTATGCAGGTAAAAATATCTCATTCCTCATAGGAATTATGGCCGGACGATTGAGTCGTTCCTAACGTAAGCTATACTTTAAGTGCTATATTTCTATTCAAGCAATTCTAAAATGTATCATATAGTATCGTAGCAATGTTCTATCTGCTTATATATTCTAACTACATGACACTTATTCTTATTCATTATACGTATTCTACATAATATCTAAAAGTTATCGATATATGTATAATAAATCAGTAAATAAATACAATGACTGTGACTTACTTGTGTCAATCCATTTTGCAAAATGTAGGCCGCTAACTCAGGACTACTATGAACCAATGTTTCTTGTAATATATGTCGTCTCTGTCTTAAAACAGATCTAGGACACATTACACATTGGCGTCCAGTCTCCATATTTATAAATCACAGTCCATTAAACGTGCCGGGGTCATCGAGTAGCAATCAAAAGGTCCAATAAACAAGCAGAGGTTAGTAATAGTCGCAAACAAGCCGATAACGCACAAATAAACAACGCGAACACAGCAGAACGTACTAGCCACGACTGAGGGAGGTGCGCGGGCGCAGGCGTCGAAAGGGTGCGGTCGGGGTAACGGAGCAAGGAGGGAGGGTAAAGTACGTCTTACGGCTGTTCTCTCTCGAGTTTTTTTTAGTTAAATAGTACATTTTTAATTCGATTCTTAATACTTAATAAAACTGTATAAGTATAACATATTTTTTTTTATTGCACGATAACCCCATATCCTACAGTGATGTCGCCATAGTAAAAAATAATCATAATGTCGAGATGTATTTAATGAGATATGTTTGGCATCTGTTGATGATATGGGACGATTTTTTGCATAGTCCTTCATATCATACATTTAACCGTGGGCTTTGAACGATTTGTGCTATCGTAAAAGAAGTTTGTCAAGCAATTTATGAAATAGGTACTCCACACTATTTATATACCCGGGCTTAAAGAAGAAGATTGGTTAGTGGTTGCAAGCGGATTTTACAACAATGCGAATTTCCCTAATTGCTTGGGTGCTATAGATGGGAAACATAAGAATAATCACACCAGCGCATACTGGTTCTTTATATTACAACTATAAAAAATACTTTTCTATAGTTCTTTTAGCAATATGTGACTCAGAATATTGTTTTACTTACATAGATGTTGGATCGTATGTAAAGGCTTCTGATTCGCAAATTTTCAAAAACAGTAATTTTTACGAAAGTCTCCAAGAGCAGAGACTTAATATTCCCAGTCCGTTGCCAATTACGTACAAGTAATGGACAACCAGTGCCTTTTGTTTTCATTGGTGACGAAGCATTCGGGATTAGTAATTTTATACAACGACCTTACGCTGGCCATTATTTAAATGAGAAGAAACGTATTTTCAATTATCGTTTATCGAGAGCACGAAGATACATTGAGTGCTCGTTTGGCATCATGGCGAATAAGTGGAGAATTCTGCATCGTCCGATAAATGTACAAGTGCCCTTTGCTGAAGATATCATTCGTGCGTGTTGTGTGTTACATAATTTCCTTAGGAAGACAGATTCGAAGTCATCCATCTCCAAACCGACAGCGCTGAGATACGATTTACAAAATATGCAACGAAATGACAATAATCATACACAATTAAGTGCTTCGACTGTACGTGATACGTTAGCTGATTATTTTGTTAGCCCAGAAGGAGAATTGTCATGGCAAACAACGAAAATATAAATTAAGTAGTCGTATTAACAATACGAGTATACCTACTTACATGCTTCATTTTTTTCACTTGGAGTCTTGTTTGTGAAGTTCTCAATAAATATATTGCATATTTCTTCCCAAGCCTTTTTCTTTTCAATTTTATTACTGTACTTGTCCGACTTCGAATCGCATATCGCTGGACGACTCTCAACCTCATCGATAAATTGTTCAACCTGATTTTCGTTCATGTTTAGACCTGAACAAAAAACTACGTGCGCATCGTCACTATAGTCGATCGGTGTAATGATGCGCGGCCGCAGCGCGGGTGTAGCGCTGCAGTCGCGCGTTTTTTATTTATATGGATTAATAAAGCAGCGCGGCACTTTGCGGCAAATTTGAATATCTCGACAGCGGCAAGCAGCGGTAAAGGGTAAATGTCTCGTTAAATAAAACTTACCCTAAAAACATATCATCTTAAACTGTATTGGTTAATTTTATTTTATCAATGCAATATATATAATATTAATTATGAAACATTATAAGGAGATTATAAGCATTCCAAAAATGTATAATACTTGTACATTTCTATAAAAAACTTTCGAGTAATGTGGCGTTGAATTGCAGTAACGTATTGCGTCAAAATTACGTTATTGAACAAGAGTTAGCTTTGATGCCTATTTATAATACATTATGATTAACAAAAAAAAAAAAAAAAAATGCGAAGAGAAAGCTTATTTATTAGACTATATTAATTTATTATTTTTATTCCATAAAAACGACTTTCACGTGAAACGCGTTTTGAGACGGCTTCGTATGGGGCTTTCCCATAGTGCGCCGTGATGAGAGCAAAATTTCAAAAAGGCTTGGACTACGCTAACAGCTGTGCCGTCTTTAAGATGGTTCTGTTTCAGATATTCTTTTACATTTTCTACTTCGATTTTGGACAAAACCAGGTTTATAGCAGAGCTCTTGAACTTTTCTTGGACTCCGCGTATCACTGGTCAGTTTCCCTCAGTGGTCAGTTTATTTAGTTCGCCATTTTCGTTGATTAGTCAGTTTCACTGATTGGTCAGTTTTACCGATTAGACAGTTGCGATAACTCGCCATTTTCCAGTATTTGCCAGTTTTCGTCGATTCGTCAGTTTTATTCAATTCGTCAGTCAAAGTACAGTCGGTAGAAAACTGCTAATTTAATTATGTACATATTACGTAACGTTGACGGCACGGTTGGCGCAGTGCACAGACAGGACAGAGCTAGTTTTCTCATTATTAATTTCGACACGCGATAATGCATCTGCATTTGCATTACTTTTACCCTCTTTATAGATTACTGAATAGTTATATTCACTAAGCTTAAGCCTCCAACGAGTTAATCTCGAGCCGGGTTCTTTCAAACTCATAATCCATTGGAGTGGCTTGTGATCAGTAATAATTTTGAATTTGCGTCCGAACAAATAGGGTCGAAAATATTTAATGGCTATAGCTAAAAGCTCTATCTCTATTGTACTGTAATTTATCTCGCTAGTGTTTAAAGTACGCGAAGCAAAGGCTATTGGCTTATCAGATCCTAACGGTCCCTGTGAGAGTACGGCTCCTATTGCTAAATTTGATGCGTCTGTTGTAAGCAGAAAATCTTTATTAAAGTCGGGATATTGAAGAATTAACATAGTATCATCAAATGTTATTTTTGCCCCTTTCTTTAGACATTGAGTCATTGGCTTAGTGATTTTCGCGAAATCAGGGATGAACTTCCTGTAATAGCCTATTAAACCTAGATACCATTTGATCTCTGTAGCTGTCTTGGGAATTGGAAATTTCTGAATGGCTGTGATTTTATTAGGGTTCGGTTCAATACCGTGTTTAGTGATTATGTGTCCAAGATAGGCTGTTTCTAGTTTAAAAACTCAGACTTGTCCATCTGGATTTTAAAATTAGAAAAATCGCAAAATTTGTTCGTAGGTCTCTAAGAACATGGTCCACCCTTTGGAAAGTATATGGTGATTTTTTTAGTCCCATTGGCTAGTTGTGATTATCCTACTAGCATAAATTGTTCTTGCAATAGAATAGCAAAAGTGACAGATATTAAATATTTAGGTGTTATAGTAGACCAACGATTATCTTGGCATTTACAGACGGATATGATCATGTCTCGAACCAGAAAACTCATTTGGGTTTTCAGGACTTTATGACATGTTATCTCAAAGACTCCATTAAACCAAATATACGTATCACTGGCCCAGTCAGTTCTAGTGTATTGTATATCTGTATGGGGCGGGGCAAACCAAAATATGTAAACAACGGCTGGTTATCCGACCAAATTCGAATGACTACTAAAAAGCGACAGATTCATCGCTTTTTAGTAGTCATCAAGAGCTACTCGTGTATGTTTATTCTACAGGGGCACATGCAATGGTTTTAGAGATATACGATTCTGCAAAACGTTACTCCAGCAGGAAATGCAATATCTCGAAAACCTGAAGGGGCACAGACTTTATTTTTGGGGGCACATTTTGGCACACATATAAGCTATCTGGATATGCACAATTTTTCTCTCCCCGATCATTCGTTTAGAATTTTCCTGCTAGAAAAACGTTACCCCAGCAGGAATCGTTTTTTCCTTTTTTTTCCAAAACGACACACACATTTTTTATGTGGGGGCACATTTACAGCAGCTAAGGCACCAATTAAATGTTCCACTCATATAACTCTAGGAGACACTTTCCTGCTGGGGTAACGTACACGGTTTTTTGCTCAACCTGGAAAAATCCACTCGCAAGGTCGAGAGTCAAGATCACGAGTCCAGACCATCAGCATTGGAGATGGCGCCATTGTCCGATAACGATTCCAGGAACGGACTTAATTATAAATAAATAAACATAAATATGTAAACATATTTAAGAAATGAGATATACAAACATCCTGTCCCCACCATTGTACTAGTTGATAAGAATTAGTTTATAAACTAACCCAAACATAACTCGGAGCTCATTATTCTACGATAATTATACTACTAACACGTTTAGCAAATAAAGTTATTTTTATAACAATCACTAGTCTCAATCTTTTAACTGGCGCCCAACGTTACGGGCACTTATTGAAAGAAATTATCAACAACGGCGACGTGCTGAATTGCTGTATTCCTGCTACCAGACACAGAACCAAGAAGATTACTCTATCAAACCTGCCCAGAACCTACAAATAAAGAAGAAGATTCAAGACTTCTCCTGCAAGGTGACGCTGACTTCGAGAGCAAAACTTCTCCGTACACCAAGGTGACGAAGGCTAAGAAGAACTCTCTTCGTACACCGCAGTATAGAAGCTCATCGGAGTAAATCGACGGACTTCAAGGACTCGACTCTACGAAGCCTCTACTACATCCAGATGAAGACAGTGATAGCCATCATCATCCTCGCAACTCAATTGTAAGTACACGTGATTATTTCCCAGTCAACAACATCAAACTGGCATTTACCCCTTCAGGCAGAAAATTATTAATCACACCAAAACTAATAATGACGCCACCCGTAGACCATAACTCTCAAGTTCGACCAGAAAATAATATCCCTATTCCCCAGTTCTCTGGAGAAGGAGGAGAAAGATATTTACACGGTTTCATTACCGCGGTAGAACGATTCCTTCAAATAACTTCGGGAACAGACACCCAAAAAGTCAATATAATCTTGTCTAAAATAACTGGCAATGCAGCCACTCTCATATATAGCTATCCTCATAATTTCACTTGGTTAGAAATTAAAGAAATTTTAAAACAGCAGTATGGCTCTTGGAATAGAACAATAGGAGATGTATTTCAAGAAATCAATAACTTAAGACCAAATTCAAACAATTTAACTAACGTAATATACGAGTTACAAATGTTAATAGCTGAAGGATGTACAATCAACCAACACGTACATACCGGTTTAAAAGAAGTAGCTAATCAAAAACTAATATCACTCTTACCACAAGAATATAAACCAGCATGTGAAAAGCTAGACTTTTTAGAGACTTGTCTTAGGGCTAGAACTCTCGATAAAGAAGGTTATTTAATTAATATCAAAAATACGGGAAACAAACCGAGTGGTCATACTCAGCCGTTCGTTAAACATAACATGAGCTCAACTTCCCAACAACACAGAGCCCCTGTGTATAATTCAAACTTTGGCACTAGACCTGTCCAGCAACGACATGCATATCCACCTTCACCTTTCTCGGCTAGGATTAGGATGCAAGCAGGACAAGCTAAACAGCCTTGGTATGGCAACCCTAGTAATAATCAACCTAACAATTATTTCAATCGTAATCAAAATAATAATAATAATAATTTTAATCAAAGACCTCAATGGCAACAAGCAAGACCAAACTGGCAACCTAAGCCACAAATCCCTGAATTACAGGATAAAGACGCAACAATGCGAACTATAACTGAACGCCCTCAACTTAAGCGAAATCGAGTATTTAATATCAACGAACCTGAACCGAGTAATAACGAATACCCTAATATTTCTTTCGAAGATTACATGCAACAATGTGAAAACGAATATTTTAGTAATATCAACCCTAGCTATGAATATAACGACCAAATTTGTGAACCTATGCACAAATATGACACAAATAACAGTCAATTTGCCTCAACAGAAGCAGAACATTTAACTAGACTACAAGCAGTATTTAATACACTAAGACATTATAAACTACGAATAAACCAAGAGAAATGCAAATTCATGCAAACTAGCGTTAAATTTCTAGGACACATTCTAACAGAAAAAGGACTTAGCCCTTGGCCAGAAAAAATAAAAGCAATAACCAAATTTCCACCACCAAAAACAACTAAAGAAATTAAATCATTCTTAGGCCTAGTATCCTATTACAGAAAGTTTATACCAAACCTATCTAAAATACTAAAACCAATTACGGAATGTACAAAAAAAGGAAAAGAAATAAAACACGATACACCCTTTCTAGAAGCTTTTCAAAGAGCGAAAGATTTAATTATAAATCCCCCGGTATTAGCTTACCCAGACTTTAATAAAACATTTACAGTAACAACCGACGCTAGCGATATAGCACTAGGAGCGGTTATTTCACAAGAAAATCACCCAATAGCATACGCGTCTAGAACCTTAACAGAAACTGAACAAAAATATAATGCAACAGAGAAAGAATTACTAGGTATACTATACGCTTTGACACAATTTAGACCATACATTTATGGACGACATTTCAAATTAGAAACGGATCATCAACCCTTAGTTTGGATAACTAAACTTAAAGAACCAAACGCCAAACTTACGAGATGGAAATTAAAAGTACAAGAGTACGACTATGAAATTTCACATAAAAAGGGTAGTACTAATCACGTAGCAGATGCTTTATCTAGAATAATACTAATGCATAATTCAGACCAAGCTACAGTACACAGTAACTTTGACAATTCTGATGAAGGATTTATAATAAAAACAGAACATCCACCTAGACGTATGAATAGAATATTTGTAACAAAAGAAACTTATAATGTAGAAACAATACAAAAAGACAATCATACATATGATTATAATTTAAATATAAACAACCCCCAAGACTTTATCAAATTTTGCAAAGAATATCTTGGATCAAAAAGATATGCAATAGTAGGAAACGACAATAAGCTCATAGAACAATTATCCGAAATATATAGAAAAAACTTTAATAATAAAGAATTAGTCATAATATGGTTCACGCAATCACGTATAGAAATTACAGACAAAGAAGAGACTGAAAATAATTAAGAAAACGCATGAACTCCTAGACAGACATATAGGAAACCCTGCACTAATAAAGGAGATATCTAAAACTTACTATATAGAGAACATTAAAAAATACACTCAAAATTACTTAAATCAATGTGTAATATGTAACAAAACTAAATACGAAAGAAAACCGTTAAAACCACCATTCGAAATAACGGAAACTCCTCAGCAACCCATGCATAAATGGCAAATTGACACCTTTCGTTTTAAAAACAAACTATACTTAACAGGAATAGATGTATTCTCCAAATGGACTTTTGCCTCTGAATTAACAGAAGGAGGTAATTCACTAAGAATCATAGACGAATTACTAAGAATCTTTGCACTAGTAGGAACCCCAAAGATATTATCCACAGATAATGACCCAGTATTAACAAGTGAGATAACTAAAGAATTCCTCAAAGGACTTCAAATAGAACAACATTTAACTACACCTCAACATCACACCTCTCATGGAGACATAGAAAGATTTCATTCAACATTAATAGAAAGACTTAGAATACAAAATGAATTAAAAAAGGAAGATATTAATTTAGCAGTACTAGCATATAATTCCACTATACATAGTACCACAAATAAAAAACCTAACGAATTACATTTCCTAAGAGAAATAAACCTACCTGTCCAAGACGTACAAACATTTGAATACTTACAAAAAATAAATGAAAAAATAAACAAAATAAAACAATTCAAACAAAAAATCTAAAACGACCTACGATAAATGAAATAAAAATAGGAGATCAATTTTATATAAAAAGCGATAAATACGCGAAACATAGTAATCCATATGTAGGACCTTTTGTAGTAATAGATATACGACCTAGAAATAAATTAATCTATATACGAAATGGAAAACAAAGAAGTACGCATTTAACAGAAGTTCGTATCATTACAGGTGCGACGCAAACATCATCAGGCTAGGACAAGGAATCAGTATTATACCCCAAAGGAAGGTACAAATACAAGAAGACGGATGGAACTTAATCTATCCAATTAACTTAGAACCGCTTCAAACAAATTATGAATCTGTAACAGATCTATATGCTAAAAATAGCGTAGTCCAAACTAATAGTATTCGACACCAAAGAACAGAATACTTAAAAACACATTTAAACGAATGTTTGTCACGAATGCAAGTCAAACGACCCAAACGCGGACTTATTAATGGAATAGGATCCATAATCAAAGCTATCTCCGGTAATCTAGACAACGATGATCTAGTAAACATAGAAAAGAAATTTAGTCTAGCAGCAAACGCTATGACTACCATGAATCACAAAATAAATAACGTAACTCATCAACTTAATCAGTTAATAACAATAGTAAATCGTAAACTTAACACTAAAGAATATTTATTACAAGAAGTAATATTAGTATATGAAACCCTGAAAGATATCTGCGAGCATTTAGAAGAAGCTTACGTTTTAGCACAACATAATATATTACAACCAGCGATATTTAACAAAATACATTTACAACAAGGACTAGACAAAATCCCTAGTAAAGTTAATGTAGTACGGGACCTAAATAAACTTCAATCTCTAATAATCCCAAGTGTCGCTATACAAGGGAAGCTTTTAATATTTCAATTCGCTATACCTATTGTTTCTAAAGAACAATATAACCTAGAAACTATAGTCAGTATAATCACCCCCTCTGATAAATATTGCCAAATGCCTTGTATTA
Source organism: Tiliacea citrago (assembly GCA_963921375.1). NCBI lineage: Eukaryota > Metazoa > Arthropoda > Insecta > Lepidoptera > Noctuidae > Tiliacea > Tiliacea citrago. Next base: position 5,969,341 of record OY992783.1, read on the forward strand.
AGAACGGCCAGTATTTGACGGGAACTGATCATGTGTATATGATAGATAAATGTAATAACAATATATGTACAGTTTCACCCACAAAGAAATGTGTAGAAGAAAGTATCCTGAAGCAACGTAACAACTGTAGTGTTATCAAAATCTATTGCCCAGAACAATACTCATACAAAATTCAGAGTGATTTATATTTCCAGTTCAAACTAAAAGAACAATCGATCTATGATAGATGTGCTGATAGAAGCATCACCATAATCAACTCATATATAGAAGACAATACGAAATGCGGAAGTACCCAAGATACTGTGGACATCCAGACCTTCACAGAAATTGCAGAACCAGCAAACAAACTACCAATGACGTTACCAGAAAACATGGACAATATAGATGAGCAAATTGCAGCCATCAATAGACCAGATCTAACCTCTGATAAAATCCAACAAATAGGAGCATTAACCTATGCAACGATAGTAACCATAATCTTGTTAACTATCGTCTTTTTATCTCATCGACTCATAAAAATTCGGAAGAGTGCAAAAAGACTAGGAGGGAGGAGTCAAGATCACGAGTCCAGACCATCAGCATTGGAGATGGCGCCATTGTCCGATAACGATTCCAGGAACGGACTTAATTATAAATAAATAAACATAAATATGTAAACATATTTAAGAAATGAGATATACAAACATCCTGTCCCCACCATTGTACTAGTTGATAAGAATTAGTTTATAAACTAACCCAAACATAACTCGGAGCTCATTATTAGCTCATTATTCTACGATAATTATACTACTAACACGTTTAGCAAATAAAGTTATTTTTATAACAATCACTAGTCTCAATCTTTTAACTCGAGGGTTTTATTTATTTTTTTAACTGAGTTGTTACCGCTGATATGGTCGTCCGCGCCTTTTTTTATTATGTTTATTTGTTTATAGGTTTTTTATGTTTGACTACAATTGTCTTACTCCTACGCCGGACAACATTACACTATGTTTTCTTAACTCTAAGCTTAAGACTACGTGAATCCATCGTGTATTTTTTTTTTTTTTAATAAACAAACTCGCATGCATATGCATGGACCCGCGACAGCGACGACTTGGAGGAGTATATACCGGACCGTATCTTGCTCAGCGCAAACGCCACGTCCTTCGGGTTGCGGTGTGTGCAAAGCAGCTCCTGGGTGATGCCAGCCACCAGATTTGGACGGGTATACCTTAACTCGAAAAGGTTCTCTCTGTCCAAAAATGGAAGCTGGTTTACATCTCCGATGAGAACAACCTCGCTTGCTCCAGAAAACTTTACTGCCATGACTATGGCCCCAAAATGGTTCATAAGAGCTTCGTCTACCGTGAGGCAGTAGCATTTCTCTTTCGGCTTGAACCCGTTGACTAAGATTACCTTTGTCTTTACTAGGTCTCCTAAGCGGTGCGCTAGCTTCTCCCGAAGAGCTTTGGCAGCTTCAGTCGTCGTGGTGGCTTATTACCCAGGTTGTCTTGCCGCAACCCGGAACTCCGTTTACCCACCTGATACTGGGCACCGCCCAAATTTCCTGCGATGCTGGACTGTCTGAAGTCCCCAAAATGGATTGTGCCATTTGAAGGATCTTGTCGTCCAGCATTTTGCATTTGATTTTGGTACATTTGGCGGCAACCAGTACCGGGTCGTCGTCGGTCGCTAAGAATTTAACTTTGCCTGAGCGCTCCGTTTCCTCCTCGTCCAGGGCCACGAAACCGCTCTTCGCGCTGTAGGCTGCCATGTACGACCCCGTCATATCTCCCATGATGACTTGGGATCTGACGTTGTCGTAAACTGCTGCCCCTGCTTCCTCGAGTAGTACCCTTAGCAGACCTTCTGTGTTTCTCTGGAAGGTCTGCAGGATCTTACTACATGTCATGAGATTGACCTCTGGTCGCTCACGATCGCTACGTACTCGAGGAACGCGCTCTTTACGTGGTCCGTGGTGCCCAAGTTCGCTGCGAGGGTCGGCGGGCTGACTTACCCTTTGTCGGCTCTTGTAGGCATAGGCTTCTGCTGGGGCGGTTCTTTGGGCTTCTTTCTAAAGAACCTTTCCACTGCTGACTCTTGTTTGTGGGATGATGATGCGCGGCTGATGCTTGGGAGCAGTGCGTAGAGGAAAGTGCCTACGGCTTTCAGGCGACTCCTCAGCCGGACCCGGTCCTCCCCGTTATCGGTTTTTCCCTGCTCCTTTGCAGCTTTCTCGGCGGCTGCCTTCTGTTGGGCCCTCTCCGATCCGCTCTGACTGGTCGGGCTTGTTGTGGGGCTCGTCGCGCCGGCTGTTGGCTGGTCGGGGGGTTTTGAGGAAACTTAGAGTTTCCCCTCTGTCCTCGTAGACAACTACCTCATGATGTTCCGAGGCTTTCAAACAACCGAATCGGTCTGCGACGTCTCCTCTTACTCCTCCGACCGTCATCGCGTCTACACTGATGGTGCGGGCTGTGGCTCCCGTGTAGTCTCCTGCCTCCCTGATCTTTTGAAGCAGTGAGCTTGCCTGAACAAATGGAGTCTCCTCTCCCCACTCGAATAGTGCGATCGTCTTACCTTTGAATCGCATTAGACGGCATCGGTGAGTGGCTACTTCCATCTGAGGCAGTGCAGCATACTTGCTACCTTTCATACTCGTTTTAGTGGTGCTTCCGTTGATCATAGCGGCAAGGCCTGGCGAAATCGGTATTCGGGCCGCGGCTCGGCTTGAGCCTATGCAGAAACTTATGCCTAGCGTTTCGCGGCCTTCGTGGTCATTTTGCGGGAGGTGGTTGTGATGGTGGAGTGTTTGGAAGACATTGTTTTTTATTATTGTTGTTAGTGTGGAGGTTGGTTATTTTTAAGTGAGTGTGTTGGAAATGGTTAATTATTATAGAAAAAAATATTTAAAGTATTATTAGGTACTAATGACTTAAAACTAAATAATATCTGTGTATTTATATACTATAATTATCTACGAAGCACTCACGGATGTTCCGCTGGTGGTCTACGTCTGCTGTCCGATAAGGAGCCCGACAATTGCTAAAGCTCGATGGGATGAGCTCTATGTGGGCGCTGGTGAAAGAGCTTGTTTTTCCCTTTCGTTTGAGCCCAATCTCGGCTTTCCAGCTCCAATGGGTGCGAAGTTAGCCCGCCGGGGGGTGAGATAACCCAAAGAGGGGCGGAGGGACGAGGTGCCATTTGGTGGGGGGGGGGTACATATTTGGAGGGGGTAACCTTACTCAAGTCTTGAGTGGTGGGGGTAATAGGAAATGGGTGGGGGAAATAAAGGAAGTGGGGGGGGGGGGGGGGGGGTAACTTAAAGGGGGTGGGCGGGGTAAGGGGTGTGGGGACCCTTGATGGCTCAGACGAGGTCCTGAAGGTCCAAGTCAGATGAGTCCAAACTCGGCGGGTTGGACTGAGGGTTGAGGAGTTCCCTCGGGGCTAACCTGATGATGGGTCGTGGAGCCGTCACGCTGGTCGCTGGTCTGAAGGCAGATTCTTCGGGCCGGCTTCGGAGTCTCCAGTAGTGGCTGGGATGGCTGTCGGTACGTCACGCCTCGTGTATCAGTAACAAAGTGAGGTTGTTTTCCAACCAAAAACCACGTGTTTTCACGTATTTTGACGATACTCGCACCTTAATATCTCCCAACCTGCTGATCCGATTTTCCTGATCCTGGTGTTGCTGGATAGATCTGCCGCGACTCTCGGGATAAATGTTTGTAAAACGACTCGACTGACCTTCGCTAAGTTATTCGCCGCTGAAGTTCTGGGGGTCCTGCTCGGCAACCTGAGGTGATAGACACTTGCCCACACGAATCCTGATGCACTGACACTTCACAATTCCACTGATAACTTTTTTGCGCTCGTAACTCAACGCGTCTATTTTTGGTGATTTATTTGCGCGGAGCTGATGTTATAAATAAATAATATACGTGCGATGTATTAATATAGCGTCTAATAAATAAATAATATACGTGCGATGTATTATCGGTTACTTCACTACAGGTCGAGGGTTGTGAAGTATTGACAATTTCCTAATTTATCTAAAACATCCGCTATATTAGGGATAGGGTATTTATCATCAATAGTCTTTTCGTTAAGCTTTCTGAAGTCTACTACATTTCGCCTTTTCGTATTACCTGATGCGTCGGCCTTCTTTGGAACTATCCAAATAGGTGAGCTCCAAGCAGATTCCGATTCCGAATTATTCCTTGTTCTAACATCTTTGAAATTTGTCTTTGAACCTCTTGGCGATGTATGAAAGGATAACTATAAGTTTTAGTATAAACCGGGATTTCATCCGTAGTGCGAATGCTATGTAACACAGGAAGCATTTTAACATACAAATAGTGAAATTATGTAGGACTTGAGGTCCGTATAAAGTCTTAAAAAAGTTCACCGAGCATCTTGACGCTTTATATTGGTATTTCAAAACCATTATGATGCTTTACACTGTATAACGGTTGGATACTGGCATATCAAAATGCTTTACAAAAGCATTTAGTTTTAGTGCAGCAAACCACAATGCAGATGTAAAGCTTTCAGCTGTTTTTAGTGCATTTAGATCTACAATAGCATTTTAAGTAGTAAATAAATGCTTAATGCTGTTTAATAGCAAAAACATGAACCATTATAATGCCATGTAAATCCGCTATACAGCTCTCAGCTGTTTTTAGTGCCTTAGGGTCTACAATAGCATTTTTAAGTAGTAAGGTGCTTAATAGCATAAACTTGTGCCATTATAATACACCGTAAATCCGTTATATAGCTTTGAGCTGTTTTTAGTGCCCTTTGTTGTATAATAGCAGTTTTAAGTGGTAAGTAAAAGCCTAGTACTGCTGAACAGCATAAACGTGAATAAATGTAATGCTTGCATTTTTAAAGATCAACTGAGTTCGGTTATACAGCTAACAGCTCTTTAATCAAATACATGTGAGTTATTGTAATGCGTAAAGCTATATATACATTCATTTTACTGTATTCGTAAAACTTTTGTCGGCCATATTGGGGAAAAGCACATATGTTATATTATGATCAACAAAACAACAGCAATTTTTATGATGGACGTGGATATTATATATTATTAATTTAACTGTGTGTTGCCTAATCGTGTGTGTATAACGATTGTAATATGCTAATAACCAAAATTAAGTTGTGATTTCATTGTACGTGTAATTCAATATAGGTAAAAATAAGTACAGCATTTCATTTCACAAAATGTTCAAAAAATCGTTTAAAATAAGAGTAAGAACCGGAGGAATCAGGCGAAAAATATCAAAGGAACATGCAAGAATTATGATGTCTTCGAATCCGATCAATCCACAACAAAACGATTCGTGCGAAGTAAATTATAGCAATATTAAAGAAGGTTCCGTAGGTCACCAAAATCAAGTAGGACCTGTCAACATTGGAAATACACAGGATACGGAATCCTCGTGTTTTGTTAAATCTTTTATTACGAATAATGAGAATATTCAACAAAATCGTGTTTATTCCTGTCCGCTTGATGCTGAAAATGAGAGCTCCGACGAAAGTGAAGATGACAGTGATATTCATAAATATGTAAAATGTTCTACATTTCGTGAAAATATAAGAAGATGGGCTATTGAAAGGAATATTAATCAAATAGCGTTAAAAGATCTCGCAAAAATTATGAATGGATTGATTCCTGAAATATTGCCTATGGATCCAAGGACCATTTTAAAAACACCTAGATTTGTCAATATAAAAAAAATATTGGCATAACGGAATTACTAATAATGTAACTTTGCTTTTGGAAAACTGGACAGATGTTCCAGAAAATATATCTTTAAATTTCAATTTTGACGGTTTTGTCAATTTTTAAAAGCTCAAAAAAAGAATTTTGGCCAATACTCTGTAACATTTCTGAAAATCCTAAAATTAAACCTTTAGTGATTGGAATTTATTATAAGTAAGTAAGTAAGTCTTTATTTGCCTTAAACATGGTATAAAAGGTGTTACAGTTTGATAAAAGGTGTTACAGTTTATGGAATTGGAAAACCTAAAAATTTAACAGCCTATTTAGAAGATTTCGTCACCGATGTTAGTCATTTATTAGAAGAGGGAATTACACTATTGAAAAAATCTGAGAAGAAAATTACAGTAAAGATCAGATGTTTCATTTGTGACTCACCTGCTATAGCTTTCATAAAAGGTAATCATGTCCTTAACTGTATGTGTGTTGTTAAGTTCAATAGAGTACGGTCGCATTTAGCTGAAAATATATAATATGGGGTTGTTTAAACCCCCCAACATTAAATCTATTCATTTACAAATTATTACATAACTGTTTTTCTATCCTTTTTCTAGTAGTTGCAACAGCTCTCTATAGATATTTAATGTGTATGATGATGTAATAAACTCCTTAAAGTGCAGTTTTTATTTGTTATGAAATGACACTTAATAAATACGGTTATTAATGGACTGTCGTCAGTGTTCGGAAACCGTCGTAAACAGCCAATTGTCCCAGTCCAAAGGCCGATATGCATTGTTTATTGCTGGGTACTGTACTCGTACCTATATGCACCTGGTTTTATAGAACTGTTTTACATATTTTTTTTTTTAACATTTTTTTTTTTAATTTTCTGGGGTTTGTAACTTTGAAGGTGAGTATAGACTACAACATTTTCTCGGGCATTTCTGTGTAATGTAACGTTCTTACGAATGGTACAATACAGGCAAAAGCTCAGTTTCCAAAGCATTTCCATGTAATGTAACGTTCCTGCGAATGCTCGGCGTTATGTTACGGGTAAATGCTCACAGCGAGTGTGCATTTACCAACATTTCGTTGTACCTTGCGTTCATTCTTTTTTGAAATGTCGGACCTACAAGTTGCGTGTGCTGCGTTTATCTTGATGAATTATATTAGAACAAAAAAGAAAAAGAGAAATAGAAGATGGTGGCAAATGAACATTTACAATAGAAGAAAAATCTTGGAGGTGTGCAATTAATGTTAAGACTTAAAATCGCAGGAATTAAGTGGTCAATATAAGAACTTTACTGCCCTATCTTCAACTGATTTTGAAAGTTTATTGAATTCAATTGGTGCTAAAATATCAAAGCAAAATACACGATTCAGAGTTTCATTTACGGCGAAGGAGAGATTAGCATTAACTTTACGTTATTAAGCTACAGGTGATTCTTTCGTTAGTTTACAGTATCTTTTTAGAATATCAAGACAGTATTGGGAAGATAATTCCAGAAGTATGTGAAGCAATAACAGAGGAACTAAAAGAAAACATTCACGTGAGTATCATTATACTTTATTTAAGATCAATTCAAATGATTCAAATAATCTGAGATCTGACTCATCATATCAAAGTTACTGCTATCTTGAGTATCGCCCCCGTCTGTATCTGCTTCACCGGCTTGACTCGGACCTCGGACTTCATTGGAAGTTGCAGCTGCTCTAGTCTCTTCGATAGAGGAAGTGTAGCCTCTGTCTGTATTTGAGTCACAGGATCGGTTCAACATCAAATGAATCCTTTGTAAGTCCAAAGGATTCATTTGATGTTGAAGCTGTATTATATCCTCGAGATGTTTCGTTCCCATAATTACCTCTATAGTGTTGACTGTATCCACGGGGATAGTTAAATTCTCCTTGATCAGCGCTAAAAAGTATATTCGATATAAGATGTTGCACATAGTTTTTGGTCCCTTCATTATATTTTCTTAATGTATTGGCGATACTCGTAAAAGTACCGTAACTTGCTAACTCGTCATTATTAAAATCACTTTTCATAGCGGTTTTTTGCAATATATCAAATGCAATTTCCATTTTTTTGTCGTCATCTGTATTGATTTTAGAAACCATTTTCCTTTTCTTTTTTATAGGATGTGCTGACTGCGACTCGCAATCAGCCGTAGTAGCCTGCATGTGATTTTCCTCGGTCTTGTTATCAGCCTGAAATTATAAAATATATTATTTTTTTGCAGATGCCAAATTCACCTGAGGAGTGGTTACAAGTGGCAGAAGGTTATGAGAAAATATGGCAATTCTCCCATTGTATAGGCGCTATTGACGGAAAACATATAGTAATTCAAGCACCACCTGCAAGTGGCAGTGAATTTTATAAATTATAAAGGGTTTTTTAGTATCGTACTTATGGCAGTAGTGGATGCAAATTATAAAATTATTTACATTAATATAGGTTGCCAAGGACGAATATCAGACGGTGGAGTATTCCATAACAGTATGTTATATAAAAAACTACAAGATGAATCATTGAATTTGCCACAGCCCTCTACACTGCCAGGTAGGAAAATGTTAATGCCATATTATTTCATTGGCGATGAAGCTTTCCCTCTTATGCAAAATATGAAGGTTTACTCTGGAATGCATCCCAAAGGATCTACTAAAAGATTGTTCAATTACTGACTCTGTATAGCTCGGCGAGTAGTTGTGTTTGGACTACTATCGTCAGTATTCCGTGTTTTGCAAAAGCCTATATTATTGAACCCCGATAAAGCTAAATTGATTGTAAAGTGCACATGTCATTTGCACAATTTCATTAGAAGGAATTCAGAAGGAATATGCTTACAAGAAAACATCTCACAAGACAATAATACCAGTGATTATAACGAGGGCCATGCATCATTTCTTCCGCTTCCAAATCAACATCGAAACTTATCAGAAAGTGCTTTTGCAAAAATAATGAGAGATGAAATTGCTGAATACTGTTCTGAAGAAGGTGCGTTGGAGTGGCAAAACCAATATGTGTAGTACTTACAAATTTTAATATAGAAATACCTTTTAAAAAAATAACTCACCGAATCATCAACGGGACGTGGTTTATTCCTATCCAGCATAAATTGTAAGCTTTGGTACGCAAACCACTAACTTTTGTAAATTTCATCTGCTCCTGTAAATGTAAATACAAAAAACAATTTAAAATAAAATTCGTCTTTTTTATTTACGTAATAATTTTATCCAAACTGAATATATCTGCTGTGCTACGAGTATGTATACTCGTATTTGCATTTATTGTCATCACTAACCTTTTCCAGTGCCAACACTTTTTTCAATCTTCATTTTTTCTCTTCGAAAAGAAGTTAGAAGCCTTGTCATTTTTTTTTCTGCAGTCATCAGCAGAGATCTCCATTTCGGCAGCAATATTTTGCCACGCGTCGTTTTTTAATATTTTATTGTAATGTTGAGCGTGATTAGGATCCCATAAAATTACATGATTCCTGTATTTTTCAATAAACAATAAAGTTTTTTCACTATCCCACGACATAGTTGAATAGAAAATAGATAATAAGTATAATTATCGAGCTAATGCAATGCACGTGTAAAATCACAGCGTCAACTTGAACAACTAAACGACCGCGCGGACCGCGTGCGTCTTTCGTCCCTCTCCCTCCGCGTCACCACAACCGCGCATCGCCCGCACTCGTTGCTCGACGAAATGTTACACTAATGCGCTCGACGAAATGTTACACCAATATGCTCGTTGGTTTGTAACGAAGAGGCGAGCGTGCTCGACGTTTAGTTCGTAAAAGGATGATACACTAGAACATATCATAGAGCGGCTCGTTGTTCTGTTACAAGTAAATGTTGTAGTCTATATGTGAGTGGTTGACCAAAAAGGGACCTGGAGGGATTGGAAACCGTTAATTTTTTTTTTTGAATTTTTTAATCTGTGGTCTTTTAGCTTTGTTTTGGTCTAACCAGAATATTTTTAGGTGCTGTAGTGTTTTTTTTATGATTTTTTTTGTGAGCCGAGGCAGTTTTGGAAAAATTACACCTTGCACACAGCGCACACTAGTTTTTGTGATGTCAGGTAAGTGGATACAATCAGTTTTATTGTTTTATTGTACTTTTAAGGTTATCTCTAGTGCAACGAAGTCTCTATATCGTGTGCAGGTCCAAAAAGACGTTCGTACTTGTCAGAAAGTGACGACGACGCTACTCAAATGGACAGTCCTAAAAGTTTAAAGGTCTCCAATGATACCCAAGGTAATTAAAACAACTTATTTTTGTTTCAAAGTCTATAATGGAGCTCACACTTCAATATTAAATAATCTGCGAGTAGAAACTTAACAATTTTTCTGTGTTTCAGAAGTCAAAGAAAACTTAAATCCTAATAAAATTAATGATGATAATATTTTGTTTGAACAATACGGTCAAGCTTGGGATGACACAATAAATGAAGCAATTCCGAAGATGTTGGATGCTACTACTCAAACGGAAAAAGATGTTGAAGATTTTTTTTTAAAAAAAGAGGCGTCTAATGAGGTTTTCGGAGTATTTGTCGGCAAGGAACTATCCACTGTTCCACAAATAAAGAGGCGCTTCGTGATGTATGAAATAATAAAAATAATCGAGCACAGTAGTAAATAATTGACAATAGTAATAATTATGAAGTCTCATCACAAACATTACAATCACAAATAAAAAATTATAATAATGAATAGTCTTTACTTTTTGTTTTGTTTGCATGAACGTATGGTGTGCCCTGGTTCTTTACAACGCCCACAGGTAGTAACTTTCCTGGGTTTTTTAGCAGAAGGACCTGGCTGATCTTCTTTAGCCGTCTGTTTTTTAGCAGAAGGTCCTGGCTGATCCACTTTAGCCATCTGGCTTGTAGGTTTCGCTTCTTGTGGTTTTGGGCATGTTAGGTTAGCTGCGTCTTTCGAAGTGCAAAGGGGTGCTATTTCCTCGAATAAATACCATTGTCTTGCAAGTGAAAGCCCTGGTGGAACTAATAAATTTGGCATACCAGTGATATCATCTAAAGTCACTCCCTTCTTAACAATATTAAATTTTTGAGCTGAACTGTTAGCTAGAACTTTACATTCCACTGTAAATGGATCATCCGATTTAATAGTGAAGTGGTGATATCGTGTTATTCCTGGAATAGTTGTGAAGAATTCGCTGAGGTAGGCGTTCCACTCATACCACTGAACATTTATTATTCCGTTCACGTAGTCATTCGTACAGATAGCCTTATTTTTTCCCGAAACTGTCGAGTTAGCCACACATTCTTCGATATCATGCAAAGTATCTACTGTAGATTTAGAAAACTTCTGTTTAAAAAGTCCAAACATTCTGTCTGGGGAAAACTTAGTGTGGCCCACCAATAAGAAGTTAAGATGCACTGTCTTGTTTAAATCCCTTGCTACCCTCCATGCACAGTAATGCACAACAGCATTGTTTTTATTTTGACCCACGCAGTTATCTGCACAAATATGCTGAATATCTTGGTCACAAATATTGGATTCTAAATGGTGATGAATGAGATTAATCACACTGTTTGCCCCTTTTCCTATGTTGTCACATTCATCTATGAGATAATTCGTCTGTGTGTTGTCTGCTTCATCATTTATTCCAAAAAGGCCACATTTTCTTGCAGTTTTAAAAAAGGCAGGTCCAACTTGCATTTCAGATGAGGGATAATGGATATTCTGTGCATAATCGATACTGAAGACACGCATTCCAGGTTTCTGCTCCAGTTGTTTGGCTTGAGTTAGAGCTACACTTGCATCTTTCCTTATATCATTGTAGAATTTTCTTTGAATATCAGCTTCTTCTAAATGATTAATTGCTTGCTTCAGTTTTTCAGTCTTCGTCTGATCGGGCATGTTAATATTACGCATGATGGCTATATTATTATCTCGACATACTGGACAGAGATCAGAGCTTGGTTTCATGGATGTTATGTAAGGCACATATGTATTCCAACATTGTATGAAAGTCGTCCAGCCGACATGATCAATATTGCTATCATTGCATGACTCCACATAGTTTCTATACATACGCCTTTTTGTTAAATTAGCAGGCAATTTCATGACTCTAAAGTCCCAAAACTGCGGAAGTCGACCAGGTAGTGGAATAGATACTTTTTCAGCTGTATTTTTAATAAATTTAACTATCATATCCAAATGTTCTGTGGGAGTTGCATTATGAATAGGTTTGCCTTTTAGACCATGAACTTTATCAGCCACTCCTTTCTCATCAAAATGTTTGAGAATATTTTTGAAGGCCTTGATGCCTATTGCATGAAGAAATAAAAACGTTGACTGGCATATTTCTATATCGGCATGAAAATATTTGTTCCGCAATATGGGTTTGGTGTAAGAAAATTTTTTGTACTTATCTCCCAGCTGTGTGCTTCTTCTATGACACTCCAACTTACTCAAAATCGCTGTACACTTTGTAGATTTATCCATATCCATGTATTGCTGCCGAACACGTGATAGATATTGTCGAGAAAATATGCCTGAGCATGGGCCACCATTTGGGCCTTTACTACAATTACATGTATCATCCATGAATTTAGTAATAATTTCGACCTCTCGTATATCTTCAGTGCTTCGCTCCATAATGTTGTCATTTTCTCCTTCATTTACAGTTTTAGCACCAGTATACATGTCCTCCAAACTTATTGCATCGAAATCTAAAATTTCCACTTCAAGGTCGTGCAATTCCAACTCATCATTTTCAGTCATCCCATAATAATCGTCCAACTGACGTAATTCGTCCTCTAACAAAACAGACGTGGCTTTAATCATAGCTCACACTTAGTTACGCACATAAAGACACGAAACTGACACTAAATAAGTCGCCAATAACGTAGTAACCGCAAACACGTGTTGACACTCACTAACGAAGTCGCATACTGACATAAAACATGCCGCGCCCCCCGCCCGCGCACGAGTCGAAACTTGTTTCTACACGAAATTTCAAACGCGATTTACTCGAAATCAATTATTTTCCCTTGAGGTCCCTTTTTGGTCAACCACTCACTATTCACCTTAACGGAAAACACGGCTGCATGAAGTGTGTTACTGTAGGTGAATATTCCCACAATTCACACACAGTTACTTTTCCTGATACAAATTGTTCCGAGAGTACAAATGATACCCATCATTTGTACTACTACCGTCAGTATTCCGTGTTTTGCAAAAGCCTATATTATTAAACCCCGATAAAGCTAAATTGATTGTAAAGTGCACATGTCATTTGCACAATTTCATTAGAAGGAATTCAGAAGGAATATGCTTACAAGAAAACATCTCACAAGACAATAATACCAGTGATTATAACGAGGGCCATGCATCATTTCTTCCGCTTCCAAATCAACATCGAAACTTATCAGAAAGTGCTTTTGCAAAAATAATGAGAGATGAAATTGCTGAATACTGTTCTGAAGAAGGTGCGTTGGAGTGGCAAAACCAATATGTGTAGTACTTACAAATTTTAATATAGAAATACCTTTTAAAAAAATAACTCACCGAATCATCAACGGGACGTGGTTTATTCCTATCCAGCATAAATTGTAAGCTTTGGTACGCAAACCACTAACTTTTGTAAATTTCATCTGCTCCTGTAAATGTAAATACAAAAAACAATTTAAAATAAAATTCGTCTTTTTTTTTTACGTAATAATTTTATCCAAACTGAATATATCTGCTGTGCTACGAGTATGTATACTCGTATTTGCATTTATTGTCATCACTAACCTTTTCCAGTGCCAACACTTTTTTCAATCTTCATTTTTTCTCTTCGAAGAGAAGTTAGAAGCCTTGTCATTTTTTTTTCTGCAGTCATCAGCAGAGATCTCCATTTCGGCAGCAATATTTTGCCACGCGTCGTTTTTTAATATTTTATTGTAATGTTGAGCGTGATTAGGATCCCATAAAATTACATGATTCCTGTATTTTTCAATAAACAATAAAGTTTTTTCACTATCCCACGACATAGTTGAATAGAAAATAGATAATAAGTATAATTATCGAGCTAATGCAATGCACGTGTAAAATCACAGCGTCAACTTGAACAACTAAACGACCGCGCGGACCGCGTGCGTCTTTCGTCCCTCTCCCTCCGCGTCACCACAACCGCGCATCGCCCGCACTCGTTGCTCGACGAAATGTTACACTAATGCGCTCGACGAAATGTTACACCAATATGCTCGTTGGTTTGTAACGAAGAGGCGAGCGTGCTCGACGTTTAGTTCGTAAAAGGATGATACACTAGAACATATCATAGAGCGGCTCGTTGTTCTGTTACAAGTAAATGTTGTAGTCTATACTCACCTTAACGGAAAACACGGCTGCATGAAGTGTGTTACTGTAGGTGAATATTCCCACAATTCACACACAGTTACTTTTCCTGATACAAGTTGTTCCGAGAGTACAAATGATGGGTTCCGAAATAAACTTTATGGAGCGCACCATAAGTGATTCTCCTTTGCTTAATCTTCCAATAGATATGGTAAAGGATGTTCCAGTTGGTGATTCATTACATTTAATTGACCTAGGAATTTGAAGAGATGTAATTTCGGAAAATTTCTAACGAAATGGCGTGCTAAAGATATTGGAGTTGTAACAAATTTCTTGAACAAGTGCAAGTTACCATCTGAAATTCATCGCGCAGTGCGAGGTCTGGAGTATCTGGCATTTTTGAAAGGTTCTGAATATATAACTTTTTTGTTCTATCTTAGTATAATTATACTGCCAGATGTACTCACAAGCCCCGTATTTTCACACTTTCTGAAGTTGTACTGTGGTATTACAATTTGTTCAACTGAGATGGAAAGAATCCGCTATCTCAAATAGCAAACAGAATAGTTGAAGCCACGACAGAGTTAAGTATTAAAAATCCTGAGGTAACTGAAAAACCCGATTATCCGTTTGTAACGGTAAGTAGGAATAATTGTTTAGTTTAGTTTAGAAAAATTCTTTATTAACATAAAAATACATAACTGTAGTACTTAAACAAGTAAAGTTACAGTTACACTAATATTAACAACACTTTTACAGGCTAGGAGCACCTATATAAGTATAAAATAATAATGGTTACAAACTTATTACAGCATGAGGCATTCCTTAATTAAACCTATACATTATCATTTATAAAAATGAGGGGGTAGCAGCAAATATTTAACTACGTGTACTTGCAAGCGGTAGCTCAGGTGATCGCGCGTGGCCACCAGCGACGCACGAGCTACCGCGCCTCCCGCGCGCTCAACTGTATACGGTGAGAGAGGGGAAGCGCTGACGCATCGTACAAGCCCAGCTACGACGCGTTATCAGTATTGTGCGCGAACAACACGTAGTGATGGGGAAGCTTGTATGTACCGTATCCATCGATATTTCGCAAGTCTTTCAACTTAGTTTGTCCAATGTTCGCAATCAATGTATTTTGATGACATTTAGTTTTGTTGTACGAGTTAGTTTTAAGATATATTTTGTAATGCTAGGTAACTTTATATTTGTGTGTAGTACTTTAAGGTTAGTTTTAAACGGCGTATTGTAGACAGTTTTAACTGCTTTATTTTGAATTATTTGTAACAGGTTATAAGGTCAATAGGGCGAAGACTAATATATATAAATAATACTTTATTAAAAATTCAATTCATTTGCCAAAAATGGCAATCTCTTTCATATTTAAGGCAAATTTTATTATATTGGGTGATCGAACATTTAGTTGACTATTAATAGAAACTATCAAATTTACTTTAACGTTATCAGTTTAAAAAATAAACACTAGTTTTTAAAAAATGGCGAAGTAGACGGATTTCTCTACCATGTCGGATAAAACCGTCTAATGGGAAAAAAAAAAGAAATAGACGGTTTACACGAATACAGACATTGAGTACGCGTGTGTGTGCAACAGCAGTTCAATGTGTGCTGTCGATATTCTTATTAAAGGTTCCAATCTGCATACATTGCAAAATGAAGCGTTTGTCGGGTAAGTTCGCCATTCAGGGGTAAAAAACAATTTTGATCACTTTAAATAAAATGCATTTTTTGGTAAATCAGCTTTTATTTTTATATATAATATTTTCAGGAAGAAGTTTAGAAACCACGAAAGTTTACTTAATTAAGTACGAAAAACTGAGACGTATCTCGTATCTAAATGTACTGACAAAAATAAACAATAACAATTTGTTTTATTGAGGTACCTAGCCTCTTTATTAATAAATAACGAATGTGAAATAATAAAAAATATAATTGCAACAGCTTTGGTAATGGTAAAAGTTTTTTTTTTTTTTTTTAAACGTTGCCCCACTAGGAATTTCTCCTGTGTCGTGGTGTTTACTTAAATTTAGTTTCACTTTTTACTTAAGTCTACTATTTAAGAGATCTAAAAAAACTTATTTAAACATTATTTAGAAAAAGATTCAAATAATTACCACTAAATTAAATTAGTCAGATATATTGCGTAAAATAATAAAAAATATAAGATTTGCACCGGTTTTGGAAGTGATAGAAATATCTACCTATTTTTTTACTGCCCGTTACGGCATAGTCAGTAAAAAATACCTACTCCCTATTTTTTACTGACTATAACGGAATAGTCAGTAAAAAAAGGTAGTTTTTTTTTATTCGGTTTTCTTTTAAGTTCTAATTACAGAATTATACCTTAAGAGTAAACTGAATCCACATCAAAATGCGATAAAAGTAGTTCAAATCACGAAAGTTTACATAATTAACTACGAAAAACTGAGACACAACTCGTACCTATACGTAAATATACTAACAAAATTAAACAACATTTTTTTTTTAATTCAGGTAGCCTCCTTTCTTAACAAATAGGTACCTAATGTGTAATAATTAAAAATATAATTGCAACAGCTTTGGTATTGGTAAAAGTTTCACTACTTTAGTTTCACTTTTTATTAAGTCTTCACTTTAAGAGATCACAAAAACGTACTTATTTAAATGTTCTTTATAAAAATCGGATTCAAATAAGTAACTACTAAAATAAATCAGTGATATAGATTACGTAAAATAATAAAAAATATAATATTTGCACCAGCATTGGCAGTTATCGAAATACCTACCAATTTTTTTTTTTATTAGCCCTTAAAAGTAAACCGAATCCTCATCAAAATGCGTTAAAAAGTAGTTCACGGTTATGGGATCTTGTGTGAAATCTATTTTTTTCACTATCAATATTGCAGGAACATCATCGCGATCGAATTTCTTTGTCATTCTAAATGTTAGTTTTGGTTTCTTAATTGTTTTATAAAATCGTATAGAGTAAACGAATTCCTTGTCTATTATTTTAATATTTTCAATTCGCCCCACATAGTATGTCCATTTTTGTCTGACATGGTATCTTACTAAGACGTCGTCCCCAGCATAATATGTGCCAACTTGCTGATCTTCATTAGTATGTTCTTCATTAGTATGTTCTTCATTAGTTTGTTCTTCATTAGCATGTTCTTCATTAGTATGTTCTACATTAGTATGGTCTACATCAGGGGTGAAATCCTTTGCCGCGTCAATATCTTCTATGATATTCAAAGTTTGTGGTAAACGGTTTGTACTATTTTCTAAAACATCGTCCCCAGTATAATAGACATCTTCGTTACCAGGGTCTGTTTCAGGTGTGAAATCTATTGCCGCTCCAATATCTTCTATTATATTAACATTTTGTGGTAAACTGTTAGTATTATTTATTAAAACATCGTCCACAGTATAATATACATCATCATTATCATGGTCTATTTCAGGTATGAAATCTATTGCCGAGTCAATATCTTTCAACATATTAAATGTTTCTTCATCGTTGTCTAAAGTATTATCTGATACTATATCCATTACTTCTGAATCGCTATGGCTGCTGATCGTACCAGAAACACTAGTTGTAGAGGAAGAACGTCGTCTATATCTGGCTTTGCATAGTCCCGATAGTCCTGGGCTGGGATTCTCGTACAGGTTCCCAGAATCGAAAACCTGACTTTTCCGTGTACTCGGTTTGACTTTTTTTCGTTGTTGAATCCTGGTATTCAATACCTTATTTTCTGATTTGATGTGCTTGGCTAGTTGGATACTACTATCTAAAAACTTATTTTCAGTTAAACTTAGTTTGGCAGTCTTGTTATATTTTTGATGTCTAGTATTGTAAACTTTCACTTCTTCTTCGGTATTGGCTTGTTTAATTACTAAATTAGAAATTATTTTTATCTTTGATGAATTAGGTTTTTGTTTCTGTAAACATGGAGGTAGATTACTTACATCTTTAGCTGTAAATGGTCGCAACTGACTATCATTTTTGGAAGCATTAGCCAAGTAAACAACATCATCATTGATTTTGGGAGAAGATTGTGATTGTGTCTTTTTTACCTTTTTTCAGATTCTTTTTTATATGGGTTTTAGCTTTATGTATTTGTTCTTCCCTTATCTTTTCCAGAACATCATTGTGAGTTACCACCTCAGCACCTTGAGCTACTTTTCGGCGCGGTGGTTTTGGTGAGCTTTCGCCACGTTTAACTTTTTCTAGAAGTAGTTCTTCAAACGTAATTACCTGGTCTCGTGTATGATTTGACCAGCCGTTTTTTTACCAATGGATGGCGGACTTTTTAATAATTAAATAGTACCTATTTTCAATATTCTAGCTTAGTTATTCCGTACTAACAACGAAACAAAAAAAAAATCGAAGGAAAGAAAAAGGTTCAACAAATGAAATCTGAGTAAAAGGAAACGTTTCTTAGAATTGCCAAGTTAAAACAAAGATACGGCAATTTAGGCAGTGTTTTGTTAGTTAGATGTTAAACATGTATTTGTGGTAAGAAATTTTAAACACTTGTTTAAGCAGTGTTTATCCCTTAGACACTGTTTAACTAAACACGTGTTTAAACGTTGTTTTATTTATTTTTTGTGGTAAGACAGTAAGTCTTTTATTTATGTAGATTTAAGGGTAATCAACAATTTATTTTGCATGGTATAATTTTTTAATGCAAATTAACTTTAACGAATCAAAATTTAAAAAATGAATTGGTTTTCATGTACCGCTATTTAGTTTTTGTTATTAAAGAAGTATGACTGAACCGTCATTCCAAAATGATAAGATTCAAATCAATCTTTTGTCAACCATACTTCCCTAGACAAACCTGACATGAGAAAAAATGACAAATTCAATTTTACTCTAGCTGCTTTTGATTACGATTTTAATTATTAGACTGGGTAAACAAATCCAAACATGCTAGTGTTTTAACTATTGTGTAAATTTTAACTTTAATAAACCATGACACTTGCAAGTTTGAATTGTTTTATGAAAATTAACTCAACATACTTGTTTTCTTATCATTGCCTTATTAAAAATAGATTCATTATACAAATACAAATCAGACTTATTTAGCGAAGACATTTACAGGATGATTTTGTTATGTCTGACCATACTCTGAGGGGAACTTATGTAGGTCATACTATATCTTTTAATATAGGACCAACCCCGAAAACGTGAAAAAAAGTTTGTGCTGAAATGTATAAAACAACCGTTTTCTTTTTTGCGTTTCCGTGGTTGGTCTGATGGTAAAATTCGTTCAGTACCTACAATTCACTTCTCAGAGTATAATCAGGCAACAAAATTACCCTGCATGTAGGAACGTAATTTTTATAGTCTAAATTCTAAAAACATTCTCAAAAACTATATTATATTCATTATTTTTATCATTTTTCAATAACGTACTTTAAAAACAAGAAACATAGTTCTCAAAAGATATATTTATAATATCCTAGATAGACTTTTCACATTAACTTTACTGTAGGTACTTACAAGATCTTCAGGCATCGGAGTGGTTTGCACTTGGCAATAACTACTCGTATAGTAATGACAGAACAAAGCGTGCAAAAATATGTGACACAATTTAATCGACCTAGCAAAAGAGTTGTATCAGATATTTTTGCGTCCTTGTTCTGCCATATTTTACTGCCAGTAACTACCAAAGACCTTGTATGTACCCATTAATAAAGTAAAAATAAATTATATAGAATTGTCTACAAATTAACACAAACCACCTTCGATATCATCATCACTCATATTATTATTTAAAGGAATATTTTCTTTCTCCCTTTCTTGTTCTTGAATTTGCATGTTTTCCCCTTCTGTTTCTTTTTTATTTATCATCATTTGGTTTTCTTTTATTTCCACTCTTTTGCTGTTTATCTAAATTATCCTTATTCTTGCGACATCTCTTAGAAGACATCCTAAGGTTTTTCATAGATTTCCGTTGCTTCGAATTTTTCGTAATAATCTTGAAAAATTGTTCATGGTCTTGTACAGTATATGTCGGATCCCATGTTTGAATCATGCCATGAAAGAATTTTAAAACGTCTCCTCTACTTCCACCTGCCCATGAACAGTTGCAAAGGAAATCCCTAGTGAATAATATATCTTGTAATTTATAAGCACAAGTTTTTCCTTCGCCCTTCGAAGCTGAGCATAAGAAAGACAAATGTCTTTGTAGTTTATGTTTTTCTGCTCTGTCCGCCAGTAATTGGTCCAGTGATATAAGATCTCTTTGAGTTTCAATTGGTTTTACGGAAAAACTTTTGTTATCTACAGAGTTTGCATCTTTTAATAAAGTAACACTTGGACCTTCTTTTATTTCAGCAAGTTGTAGAGATATTTCCTCTAACTGCACAGATTGCGTGGCCAATTTTTGAACAATTTTCTGCTGGTTTTCCAGAGTGATCGCTTGAATTTGGAGCATATTGTCTATTTTTTCGGATAATATTTTTTGGTTTGCTAGAATTTCGTCGAAGTTCAAAGTTTCTGTGCTAATTATCTGTACTATGTTTTCATGATTAGTGGTGTTTTCAGTTGCTGGAACGTTACTATAATCTGTACACGGGTTTCCTAGATTTTCTTGATCGCATCTCTGAAATCAATATAACTATTGATATTATTATACGTACAAAAATTTAGTTACCTATCCCAGCTACCCCCTCGATTTGAACGATTGTTCTGTTCTGTGTCACGTAGTGGGCGGCCCTCCTCGAACCAAATCGGCTTAGCAATCAGCTGTTAAGATAAATTTTGTTCAGACAGCAGAAACAAGTTTGTTTTACCACTTTAATTAATAAACGTAAATAATTTAACTTTACCAGTAAAGGTCATTAATTACTATTCTAAAAAGTACATTTTTATTCCGATTTGACATGAGGGGAGGCCTCTCATTAAATGAGGCCGTCAGCGCAAAAGTGGCTTAAGCTTGAGATAGGCAGTATGAAAATAGTGGGGTTTGTATATTCATTAATTTTAAATTAGATTAGATTTTTTTTATTTTTTGTGTTTTTAGTTCCGGAGCATATTTTATTCAATTACTGTGATACATTCTGTGGGATGAAATAGTTTATTTTGGAATATACTCACATTTTAGGATTATTTGTGTGGCTTAAGCCACTTCTGCATTTAGAGTACTATAATATTTCCACTACTAATAGGCAAGGTTAGGCCGTTAATAAAACAAATATTTACTGAAAATTAACTTTTTTATTTCAAAAGTACAGAAATTATTATTTTAACAAAGTAAATAGAACTTAAACTCAATCTTTATCAATTAGGTCATTGTTGAAAATCATATCATTTTCTGCTGCTGAAGTCTTTAACTCCTTGTAAAAACTGTGATGGTTTAACAACTCCAGTAAATCTTTATTTTTATTATCACTGATGGCATGACCCTCAGGATATAATATATTTAGGTTTTGAATCATAATTGAATTGCGTTTTTTTATATCAACCTCTTGAGTACATCAGGGTTATTAGAATACTTGAAAAAAATCTTAAATGGATGTATTTCATGAAACAACAGCCATTGCATTTTTAGCCACTCCACTTTTCCTTTATCTACCGAAATTTTCCTGTTAGTTATGTTTCTTTCTAGTAACTGACTTGACAAAAATAGATCTTTGGTCATAGAAATTATTTTGAATGGTCTGACTTTCCTGGCAGCTAAAATCACTTGGTTCCAATCTTGAGGTACAAAAATATTTTTAAAAAATCGTTTTTGTTTTTCCACTAGGCCAAAATCTTGATGCGATCAAGATTTTGGCCAGAGACATGTACGAATGTCCACTTACAAGAAACTTATGATCAATTTTCTTTGTAGCAAACTCAGGATTGGAAACAATATATTGGCAGATAAGAGCCATTTTAATATTTCAGGTTTTGGCCACCACATTGGTCAGAGTACATAATCAGGTGCTCACATTTTACAATATTTTTAAGAAAATACATAATGCAGGAACCTATTTCCTGTGGGCCACGAGAAGCTATGCTTTCATCCCATTTAAACATATAAACCTCATTTGTTTTCATATCATGAATACCCAGACAGTAAGTCCATAGCTGACGTTTATAATAACATATTCCTGTACTTATAACTGGAGTTGGTAGGGTTTTCATCAGATCAAATGAAATAATGGCTACATTGTCATCATTCTTATACATTTCCACATCCTTTTTGATGCCCTCCCTTGCTAATGTAATTTTTTCTCTTTTTCTAATTCCAGTTTGTTTAAAGGATTTTGACAAGCTTTTAGTTTGATGTCTAGTGAATCGCAACGCTTACATGAGTCTGTGATGGGGGCATGAAAACTCAAGTTAAACTCTTCATTAAAACATTTACTAAAAATAAATTTAGAAGTAGGGTTTTCAACTTTTTCTTTATAAAGAGAATATAAAATAGATAAATTTTAATCCGGTGCCAAATATTTACGGTTTTCTGACTTATGCAATGAATAATGAGACTCATAAGAAGGAATAGAGTTGATGAAATCTTTAATTTCTTTCATCTTATTAATGGGTGTTTTATTGGCTGATACAGAATGGCCCCGGCGATCCAGAGGAGGAGTTTGTTATGGTTCTTTTGTTTTTTAGTAGTCTACTAATACGACCATCCGAAATACATAATGTGTTTTTGATAAACTTTTTGCAGACTAAAACTTCTATTCCTTTAGAGTTACCTAAGTAGTAATGTCTTTTCATTTGTCTCCTTGAGTTTGCATTAGTAGTGTAGCTACGAGACTTGGAAACAACTTTAATAAGTGAAAACAAATATGTTTGCAAGTCAAAATTTGCGAAAGCATAGAATTCTTTGAATAACTTGTTTTGTTGGTCACTGTTTATTTTCAAATTGCATTTATTTGGACATGGACACAATCCTACCTTTGGTGTCTTAGCTGGTACAGTTATTCCCTTGTAATTCTCATATTCCTCTCCTTTAGCACGTCTTAATTTCTTTACATTCCGGGCCCAACTCTCACTGTTTCTTAATCTCTTCTTTGGTTTCCTTGCAGTTCCGTCTTCTTGTATTTCTGAACTTCCAGCCACATCCAGTCCCTCTTGTAAAATATCTTCCAAATCTGATGAAGAATGCTGTTCTGACGGACAATATTCAGACCCTGAATCTTCAAAATCAGAACCGAAAAGCGCTGAAACATAACATTAGATTTTAGAACAAATAAACAATAAAGAATAACTTTGCAGAAACTTGTCAACAAAGTTTTAGCTGCGTCAAGAAAAAATGAGCAGTTTCATTGACAGCAGCTGTCAGCCTATCCCGCCAAAAATATGTGTTACCAGTATACAAAAGTGGCCTAAGCGGTTTAGGCTATTTTTGCATTATTAACAGAAAAAAATAATGCATTGCAAAAAGAGCTTTGGCAACGCCATCTGTTGACGATAGGTCAAACAAGAGATAGGCCTGTATTGCATTTTTAGCATGTTTTAAATAATTTGTAGTAGATATGTCGGATTATGAAAAATTTAGGGTTAGGCCGCTTTTGCGCTGATAGCCTCAAATATACATTTCAATATATTCGTATTCGCGATCAAGTCAAGGAGGCCAATTCTAACTTACATTTTGATATCAAAATAAATTATGTCATTTAGTTACCATTCGCGCGTGCGTCTGGCTCGTACTTTACCGTACATGTACCTATTGGCGCGAGCGAGACGCACGAGCGATTGATAACAAAATGAAAGTGTTTCGTCGTGTAAAAGTAAGTGGTTCGTCTTCTATGTAAAATACATCAGAGTATTGTGATACTAAAGATTTTAAGTTCTCTTGTTCTCGCTCTTCTTCATTTAGATGATCAGTGCGTAGCCGAGAGCATACTTCCTTTACACGGGATAAGGATGGTTGTCTGGTACACTCTAAATTATTTATCTCTGCTCTAACGGGTTGATCCATGGAAAAAATTAAGTCATTTGATGTCGGATTTAAAACTTCTAAGTAGCCACGATTATACTTAACGTTAGTGATACATTCTTTTATTTAACAATTTGACATAACCTGATCAGGAATTAATGCATCACCATCTCTTATGTTTATTGGAACTCTGACTTTGAAGAATTCGCTGGAATCACATCTTCATAAAAATTGCAATTACGTGAGTGCTATCGAATTAACCGCGTATTTTGTTACTAATTTACTCTTCTTAAGATCAATATTAGACTCCCATTTATTTAAGAGATCTAATCCAATCAAACCGTCAAAGTAATCATGTAAATATAAAACGTTAAGTCGCTGACGTCATTGAATTCCTGAAAACAGGGTAAGTTAATAGAATAATCATTACGGCTGCACATTTGTCACCTCAAAAGGGTCATAATTGCAAGGTAAGTACGAGTAGTATTTTTTTACAGCTTCAGGACTAATAAATGATTGGTTCGCCCCTGTGTCAATAAGTAGTTTTAACGGTGGGTTTGAAATATATATGTAAGGTAAATAGCGCTGTGTGTGTAAGTTAAGTTCTATTTTAATTCGCTTATAGTCGGTCCCTTCTGAAAATTCTCATCGTTAGGAGGCGCCGACTTTATAGGGGGTTTGTCCTCGCGGGTTATAGAATTTACATCTGGACCTGCGACTGGGTGTTGGGTCACGGCCGCGTCATAGTAAGTATAGTCAGGTTGACCGTGCATAACATACAAATACTCTTCATGGCTACAATCGTAGTAAGGTTCATATAATATATGTAGGGATATTCATAGCATTCGTTAAAATGAATTTCCCTGCTCTTAAAATAATTAGAAGGGGGTGGATTGCCCTGCCTGGACCAATCATGACCGCGGAATGGCATTGGTTTTGGTACGAAATGGGATACGCCACTCATAGGTTTTGGCGTATCATTTGGATTTGGTCCTTTGGGTAAATTCTTAAGTGCAATATGTTGCGGATTATAATTATTGAAAGGACGACAGCCAAATATTTGCTGTGTGTGCGACGGCCCTTGGAATTGTTGAGGTTGATTAAAACCTGATCTCCACATTTGCGGTGGACGTTGCTGTGGGGGTGGCATAGCTATAATTGGTCTGGAAGGACTGGGCATACTAAAATTGAATGGCTTCTGCATAAGCATAGCAACATGTAGCATGACAGGATTAAATGAATTCAATGGTTTTCCATTGAATTCATTTAATCCTGTCACTTGCCGGTTAAGAAACCACAACTTCAGTTACCTTTTGGTAACTGAAGTTGTGGTTTCTTAACCGGCAAGTGTTCAATACGTTGTTGTAGATCAGGGATGCACAGACTTATTAAGACTAGGGGCCACTCGGGCAAATTATGAACTGATGGCGGGCCGCCAGAAGTATAGATAATTAAAGACAATAAAGAATTGATAATAATGTATTAAAATTGAAAAAGAATTTATTAATTTGAAGCGTGGCACTGCATAGTGCCTACAATCTTTTTATATTTGGCTCAAATTTACTTGTAGCAACACGTAAAACTGCTTCCAAACTTTCGTTTGCAAGGCGGTTTCGATTTTTTGTTTTATTATTATTTAGTATTGAAAAGGTTTGTTAAGCTGGCACATTTCAGAGCGTTTATGCGCAACTCTTTGTACGTATTTTTATCAATGCAGCGGTAAAAGTTCAGCAAGTCTCCTTCGTTGAATTTGTTGCGTAAATCTTGGTCGTTTTGAATGTCGATAATTTCTAACTGCATTGACTCTAGCGCATTTTCAACTGAAATCGTGAAAGGATTGCTGAATATGTCCAACAGAGGTTTCACTTTTTTAAACTCCGAAAATCTGTCTTGAAAAGATTGAATCAAAATATCTAGCTTTTCTACATAACTGAAATTAATCGCAGTTTTGTTGAATTTTTCAGCCATTTTCTTATAATTCGGAAAATGATTGTAATTTCCAGAATTCAATTGCGATCTGAAAAGTGTCAGCTTGCATTGAAAGGATGATACATGAGCGTAGAGCTGGGATATCAGTTGATTTTTGCCTTGAAGCCGTGTGTTCAAGACATTCAAATGATTTGTAATGTCAACTAAAAAAGCCAAATCACACAACCAATCAGGATTTTTAAGTTCCGGGACATCCCTTTGCTTTTCCGCCAGAAATATTCCAATTTCTTCTATTAAATTTAGAAATCGTTCCAGTGTCAATCCACGACTTAGCCACCTTACTTCTGTATAATACAGTAAATCTCCATATTCGCTTTCGATGTCATCCAGGAATTGTTTGAATTGCCTGTGATTGAGTCCTCGTGATTTTATGAAATTTACAGTCGAAACTACCACTTTCATGATATTTTGAAATTCAATTTTTTTAGAACAGAGGGCTTCTTGGTGTATAATGCAGTGAAACTGCATGAGATCTTCAGCTATGTGTATATGTTGTTTTCTTGCAGATGCTTTTTCAACAAAGTAACTAGCCCAGAATTGACACCAATCATCGAAGGAGCACCGTCAGTCGCAACTCCCGATAATTTTGATAAGTCCAAATCAGTTTTTGAACACTCATCCAAAAGTACATTGAGTATATAAACTCCTCTGGTTTGACCTTTCAATGAACACATTCCTAATAACTCTTCTAAGACTTCAAAATCTTGAGTAACACCTCGTATGAATATGAGAAGTTGAGCTGTGGAACTAATATCAGTGGATTCGTCGAGTGCTAATGAAAAAAATTCAATGATCTTAGTTTTTTCATTTAATTGTTCCGCAATATCACCTGACAAAGACATAATTCGTCTTTGGATAGTCATACGATTCAGTTGAATTTTCTCAAACTTTTTTTGCTGCTTCTGGACACATTTTCTTAGCGGCAATTTCTATGCATTCTTTTACAAAATCCCCATCATTGCTTTTTTTCCCTTGTGGGTAGCTGTAACTAAAGGTGAAAAAAAATTCTTGCTCTCATTAAAACATTATTTTAATTACAAAAAGCTTTAATCAAACTATTTAATGTATACATATACATGCTAACATAATGCACCCACCAGTATAGTGTTATCTCCAAAAACTTACTTCACTGGAATCAAAACATCACTTATTATAACTATGGAAGCACTGAAGGTCTCATTATCCGAAATGAAGGCTCTGTTTCAAAACCGGATGTCAAACTTTGAGGCAGAACTGCAGAAGAATCCTTCAGGAACTTCATGTAGCGCGACAGACAGTTTGGTAGCAGACTTCACTTCGTTCAAGAAGTTTATACTAGATGTGTTGGGCTGTCTTCAGCAGCAGTTGGAGGCATTGGCACAGGGGCTCGACAACCTGGAGATGCGTGGGCGCAGGAAGATGGTGTTGCTACATGGTGTCACCGAGCAGGCGAAGGAAGATACAGCGCAGGTAGTGGCAGAGGTTGTCCGATGTCATCTGAAGCTGACCGAATTCACAGTTGCGGATATCAGGCGGTGCCACCGGATGGGCAGACAAACAGGTGCTAGCAAGCCCAGGCCCATTCTCTGCAAGCTGCGGGATGTTGGTGTCAGGGATACTGTCTGGTTTACCAAGACAAAGTTGAAGGGCACTGGTATTACGGTATCAGAGTTCCTGACGAGATCGCGGCACCAGCTCTTCATGTCTGCACGTGAGAGGCTTGGCGAAACCAATTGCTGGACTAAACAGGGCCTTATTTATGTTCTCCGCTCGGATGGCTCGCGGCATCGAATTAGTTCATTAGATGACCTAAGTAAAATCGAGCAGGTCACTGAAAAGGCCATGTCTACCATCGCATCAGCATCGTCGTCAACGCCGTCTCCATCACCGGCACCGAAGAGGGCCCGACGTGCTGCTACAAAGAAGAAGTGATTCCGTGCACTTTTTAGGTAGTATCACCCGTCCGGGCAGCAGTTTGTTTATAACTTCTCTGAATTTTACTATTATTCTATTTCTATATCACAATTTCAATAACCTCCATCATTTAACAATGTTTTTCACTATTTATTTTCTATTTTGCTGTCAGCTGTCAACTCATTACTGTTATCCCATGTCATAATTATTATTTTCAAAGCTTTCGTTCAGGAACCAGTAGACAGTGCGCCCAGTATACATTATTTATGTTGCAGATGTTATTTTCCGGTATGGATAACTTGCTTATTTTTGCTTGTTACTTTACGTATTTTCTTATTTATTTTCCTAAAGCATATAATTTATATGGTATCTATCTGTTACCCGGACGATGAAATTTTTAAACTATTGTTTTGTTTTGGCTTTTAAAGATTGTAAACACTCAACTGGCGGGTGGATTTAGATAATTTGCTCTTTTATATTTACGATCAATTAGTTTATTTAAGTTTATTATTATTTATAATATTTAAATATTGTCGATGTTAGATAGCAATGACGACAGCGACACTGAAAGTTTTTTTTTCGGTTTGTAGTAATGACAGCTTTATAAGTTTTCCGTCCCTTGCTGATACGCTTGAATCTCAGTTTTCTGATGTACCTAAGAATGTTAATGTAATCTATATAAATGCCCAAAGTATTCCGGCACATTACTCTGACATGCTAGCTAACCTAGACTGTAAGAACATCCATGCTATCCTTGTCTCAGTTTTAGTTCAGCAACACTCTTATCAATGAAAACATTACCTAAATACTTACTTAATGTACTTAGATAACTGCATCCATTAGTCATTCTGTGGTGTCGCGCAGAAGGCTGGCCTGCCTGCCCCGTCAGTGGCCACATGTGTTCTACTAGCCGATACCGGAATTAGCATTAAACAACAGACAAACGCGTATTCAAATGAGTCCCGGCCGTTTTGTGTCGCCACGCCGCCGGCGAATTAATGTGAACGAGACTGCACAGCCTGCGGACACCATGGATTTATTGATAAGGTTCGCTATGTGATACAATTCTGGATTCCTGTAGGTACCTACTTACATCTCTAATATTGATTGTGATCATCATAGATTTAAACCATTCATCAATGACAACGAAAGCACTGCGATTTGAAAAGGTAAACAAACAGCTGTTAGTTATACCTACTAACAGCTGTTTGTTTACCTTTTCCTTTTCCTTTCTGTATGCAGCTGCTGGTTTCTGCCTAGGTATCCTCTATCTTTCCATCTCAAAAATGGTTCAGACAAAATTAGTGTTAGGTACTGAAACCGTTTTGATTGTTTCACAATCTGTGATGATAGAGCTAACCGATATAATAGGAAAAAAAGGTACATATTATAAGACAACATTTTTTGCTTTCTTAATTTGCCTGTAAACTTGGTAAAAGTAGGATGCTGCGTTTCATAGTGCCTTTTTACAATATATTCCTTTGCAATCGCAACAGAATTCTTGCAAATTAAACAAACGACTTTGTTATGCGACCATACAAAAAAGTATTTCTCAGTCCAAATTTCTTGAAACTGCCAATTTTCATCTTTAACCTTACGTTTTTTACTAGGCCCTGGCTTGTCCATGTTGCGTTCTAATCCTGGCTAGGATTAACACAGCACCTAAAAACAATTACAGTACCTACTTAAATTACCCATCCTTTTTTAAATTACCAAAAATAATTGATTAAATATGTAGGGAAACACTTATTATTAATAACAGAGTTTTACTTACGATTTCACAACACAATTATACACGGCACTTGACGGGAAATCTACGTTGAATGTGGATCAAAATATATGACACCGGCTAGTCGAGTTAAAATCTACACTAGAACTATTGACACTTCAATCAAATTAAAACCGAACTGTCGGTCGCTGCGGTTAGCGTGGCTTTTATACCGCGCGTATAGAGTCGAAAACTGTCTGGAGAAATCTCGAAACCGACTCTGGAAGCTTCGTGTATCTACCTACGCGAGCAATCGGGAATTCGGGACTATTGCTATCTCGCTTGCTCTAACAATATAACCCGTGGATAAGCCGCCACCGCGCTGCCGTCGTCGGCCGCGGCGCTTCCTTATGAAAACGAATTTAACCGAGATCGGCACGAACATTACCGACCGCTGTTACCGACGCATGCACGGCGCACCGATAAGCGCACTTAAGAGCGCGCGCGCGAGATTCAAATTACTTTTCGAACATATTTTTTTTGGTTTTATTCTGGAATAGAATTCAATATTTTTCGAATGTACGAGAGTATTATTTTTGCTGTCGGCGGGCCACCAGTATTCGACCGTTCGTACGGCCGTGGTATGTGCATCCCTGTTGTAGATAGAGGGTGTTCATCTCGTCATGAACGAATTCTAGCGCCTTCTCGATCGTGTTCGGTCGCATACATCTAATACGTGAGCCTAGGGGGTCCCGAAGGCCTCGCAGGTAAGATTGGAGGGTTAACTTTTTATTGAGAGAACGCTTTGTCTATTGTACTTTGAACCGTAAGTAACGTAAGTCATGATAGTAGCAAATAGAGCTTGACACTTTTCGTAATATTCTTGAGGTGTACAAGAGCCTTGAGTTAATAGTGCCATGTCATTATAAAGCGAGGTCTCATCTCTTTGATCAGAAAAATTGTTCACTAATGAATTACGTATGCCTTTCCAGTTTTCCGGAACGCCGTTAGTGTTAATCAAACGTGCTGCAGGTCCGGTGACCTTATTAAGGATGCCATTCAAGAGCGCTAAGTTTATTAATTGATTTCCTGGCTCATTTGACACAAAGGTATAAACTAACTGGTCGCATAGTTTGATAAATCTAGTAAGGACATTCGTGTTCCCATCAAACTCGGGAACTATACGCAAGGCTTTATATATATCACCTATTGTCGCCATTTCTCTTAAAGACTCTATGTATTCACTAATATCTAATTGCCTAACTGAATCTAATAAGTTTGACTTTGATGGTCTGTCTAACCTAATGGTCCTCGATTGCCTGGGATGGAAAATCTTGGAAACTTATATTAACACAGTAAGAATAAAGGGAACCAACTCAAGAACTATTCTAGAGTACTTACATATACATAACTGGTCCCTCTGCGGTATCTATTTCTTGATACGCCTCCTGGCCGCAGCTCTTGTAGATTCGGATATTCGTTCGGTGCTTGGTAGCCACCCGAGTGACCCGCGAGTCGCGATCCTAGCAATTACTCTCGCGAACCGGCCCGCGAGTTCCTACCGACTGCGCCAATTACGAAAGCTGAAGCCGCAGGATGCAAAAGAAACCCAGTTATTCTTAAACTTAGTTTAATAAATATAAAAATTAAAATAATGGGCTAAATTTTGGTGATAATCGGTCGATGGTTGTACCAAGAATGTCAATCCACGAAACGAGTATTGCACTTCGGTCACACGCTTAGCTCCCACGAAATATGCTGAGTCGGCGCGGCGTCTAGTGTAATGTTAGATGTGTCAAGTCCTCATATCACACCGTGTCGGCGCCGCGTAGTCTCAGCGGGCAGTCTATTACACCGTAGCGTAACAAGCTCTAAACTGTGTGTCTGTATTATTCGGTTATCAACTACTTGTTTCAAAACACAATAAAAGTAAAAATTTATTTATAAATGCATTTTATTCATTACAATTTCCAATTATAAATATTATAATACTCGTAGGATTAATACAGAACCCCCTTTTTCCCAGTCGGTTAAGTTGCTTAAAAGGCTAGTATTCAAAATATTCTAGGCTTGACAAACCTCAGCAAAAAGACTCGGTTTCATACCACTACATCCGACAAAATTTTAGTTCGATGAAATTAAAAAATACTAAACATAACAATCAAAGCCAGCAGATTCTAATGCGAGTTTTCTTCTATGGGAGATTACAGTCTGAGTGCTCTACTTGGTATGTGATAATAACTGTCATTTTGGCAAACTGACACAACATTTTTTAAGCATCGTGCTTCCATATAAAAAAAACAAATATATATCAATCGATTTGAAATCGATCAAACTGTTATAAGTTCTCCAGAAATAATGTATAAAATGTCAGTTTATCATTTTTGAAGTCCTAAATCATTTATATCGTTTATTTGCATTTTCAATTATGTGATTTAACGAAAACTATGTTAAATACAGTACTGTTTTTTTAAATCGATTTGGATTTGTGGTTTTATGTAGTTTTGGTTGGGCAACACTGAAACCAAATCCAAAGCCGGTTCATGTGTAGCATCAAATCAGATACTAAAAAAATATATTTTTTTACAGTGCTAATTGGTACAAAGTTATTTGCATCATGTTTAGGATTTAAACAAACACAATATTTCTTTTACGGTGAGTTTAATTTATCACATATATTGTTGTCGAATTAGGCACAGTATAGTTTAGATTCAAGATGTTTCATGCGCGGTCGTCGGTGGCGGAGTGTCGGTCGGCGCGGGAGGCGCGCGTCGGCCGTGCTCGCGGGTTGCCCCTCTGTCGTCTCACTCGCCCCAGTGCGGGGCGCGTACATCCTCCCGGGCCTTGAAAGTGTGGCTTTCAATGATCTGCTTTATTAGCATTGGCTTTATTTACGCTAAGATTATCTGTAGTCTCGCTGTCCTTTCTTTGAATAATCGCTCCATCATTTTTGGCGACATCCTTTGCTTCATAAGTGGTCGGTAGTATGCACATTTTGTTGATAGCCCTCCTTAGCGTGCCTTTTGAGGTAAAAACGTCGGCAACTCTGCTGATTCCATCTTTCCTAGGATATAAATTGGCGATGCGGCCAAGTTTCCATTGCAGTGGGGGAAGATTGTCTTCTTTGAGGATCACTAGATCGCCCACACGAAGCTCATATTGCCTCGTTTTCCACTTGGTGCGTTCTTGAAGCTCGGCTACAAACTCCCGGCGCCATCTTTCCCAGAATTGTTGTCTTAGCTGCTCTATGTATTGATATCTGTTGGGGTGCTTGCAGGTGATAGGCAACGATGGCACTGAGGCGAGAGGTCGCCCTATAAGAAAGTGCCCTGGGGTTAATGGAGAGGGATCGGTTGGGTCAGATGAGAGAGGAGTAAGGGGACGAGAATTTAAAATTGCTTCGATTTGTGTGAATAGCGTCGCGAGCTCCTCGAATGTCAGAGAAGCATTACCCGCTACACGCTTAAGTAGTATACTATTGGGCATTCTATCCCACCTTCCGTTCCATCGGCTCACTCCGTTCGCCTCGTCACTCTCGGTGGAGTAGAATGCCCAATAATATAAATGAAATACTGGTTCGGCGCCTATTCCTCTATTGGTGATCGATCAAAATACATACGCTCATTCGAACGTATATCGTATAATTGATAATCCTGACAGTTTTGTTCAGTACAATCATAGCATACTAACACATTCCCTTAAACTGCTCATTTAATTACATAAGGCGTTTTTGTAATATACAAAAAGCGGGTGCCAATAGCTTTGATCGATAGGTAGACAACTATTGTTTCGTTAGTAATATGACGACCAGGTTTAGTACAAAGGTCTGTGTAACAGACTGCTGTGCTGAAGGTTGTGGGTTCGATTCCCACCAGTGCGATAAACTTTGAAAACAAATATTTCAACGTTGACTCTGGTCTGGTTACAACTGTGAAAACAGTAGTATATTACCATCACAAAAGTAACTCATCACAATTATTTGTAATATACCTCATCATCGATCCGATAGTCATACGGTGATAGAGACCTACTTAATAATTTTTTATCGTTCATTAATCAAATGTCGTAAACTGGAATCAATTTTATTTGTACCTATACAACTACTAACCTATTCAGTTACCAAAGGCGCTCAGAAATCAATTAAAGTCAAACATTATATTAAAACAATTTATCAATGTTACTGATTATTCTTGTTTTAATCGTCTTAAGGATTAGACGTTTTGCAAAAAATGAAGTTTGTCAAAAAACCCCATTCGCTAGTTGTTGATGCAGTCTGTGTTGAAACCCAGTCATACTTTTCGACACGGGACACTTTTACCAAACACTAGAACACTATCTGCGGTCCATCTAACTGTGGTAAAACCAATCTCGTAATTGGTTTACTTTTGCATAAAAATGCATTGAAGTTTCGTAATGTATACCTATACTCGAAGACTGTCTACATCAACCAAAGTACATGTTTCTAGAAAAAGTGCTAGCTAGTGTACCCGATGTTTCGTTTTCTAAATTTAAGGACAGTGAAGAAGTAATTAGTCCCCAAGAAGCTAGATGCGATTCGGTAATGATATTTGATGACGTAGCGTGTGAGAACCAAAATAACATGCGAGATTATTTTGTAATGGGTAGGCACAAAAACATAGAATGCTTCTATTTAAATCAAACATACAGTAAGGTACCCAAATAACTTGTCAGAGACAATGCAAATCTAATCATTATTTTCAAGCAAGATGATATTAATATGCGACACGTCTATGACGAACATGTTAACACAGATATGAAATGGAACGAGTTCCGTGAATTGTGCTCTAAAATATGGACCGATCCTTATAATTATTTAGTTATAAATAAGGAATGTCGTAAAATTCATTTTTACGACATTCCTTATTTATAACTAGGTGGCTATCGCAAAAAAAAATTGATAACTTTGTAGTTTTTGATTGAGGTTACATTATGTAAATATATATATCCCTGTAAAGAAAATATTAGGTAATCTCAATTAAACAGTTATAGAAGAAACATCTAAATATTATTACAATGGAAACATCTATGAAAAGACAAATCGTTAATGCTGTTGAAGCTGTCAGAAAAAAAGTGCGAAAAATGCGAAGATATTGAAGATGATAATGAAAAAGTTTTGCAAACTGTATTTAAACCTTTGATTAATCCACTTAATCAAATCATATATAACAATAAAAATCCACCTGTAAAAAGTAAGAATATTGGTGATTTAAAATTTAATAAACATGAAAGCAACGAATACTTAACTAACTATGAATATGCTAATACTGAAAATGATTGGGAAAAGATTATTAAATCTAAAGCGTCTACTACTGATCAAGAACATAGTGATAGTTGTCAAAATTCCGAGGATGATGATTGTGATAATTGTTTTGAGAAAAGTGATGACTCATTCAAATCTATTGACATCAATGATACTCGGAAAGAAAACGTTTCATCATGGTCTCAATCATCTGAAGTAATTGATGATATTCCTTTTGGAGTTTTGAAAAGAGTTTTGAGAATTGAAAAAGGAAAACTAATGCTCGGTTCAGCTAAAATAAATATCAATGATAAAAATATTACTATAGATCCTCGTATATATCCAAGCACTGAAGGATTAAAAGAACTTTTATTTAAAAAAGATCCAGACCTAAGTTTGGTGACTGAAAACGATAAACACAGTTATAAATTAATGTTATTAGCTACAAATGCTCATAGACGTGACTATGATCCAAACAAACCTATAAAAAGCAATAAAGGAAAAAAATATATGTGTCTTATAAAACCACCTTTTAAATTACATAGCAACGTTAACGATGTTCAAATGTCTTTGCCTAAAGGTAAAGGGTTGCTAATACTAAAAAAAATGAATAAAGATACCGAATACGTATATTGGGATAACCCTAATGAATTAGTTGTAAGATTAAAATTACTCATAGCCTCTCGAGAAGCTGAAAATACAGGACTCGATAATGAAATATTATCTATCATAGAAGAACTACGCGAGGGAAATTTTATAAAGTAATAAAAATATATCGATAAAGAATTATTGTTTCATTTTACTTTGATCTTTCCACCTGAACATACATGGATTTCTTTTCTTTCGTAACTTGACCGCAGTGCGGGGGTTCGTTGCAAATCATCTCAGAAAGTCCTTCGTAAGGATCCTGAGCATACTGGCTGAATACAATTTCTGAATCGTAAATCTGAAACAAAATGATAAATGATTAGCAACTTACTCAGTGAAAATAATCGTTACCGACATTATAATAATTATTATATTAAATTTAAAATATATCAACTCTGACTGCCTGGTTGGTCTTGTGGTTGCAACCGCTACTGCTGAACATGAGGTTCTGGGTTCGATTCCCAGGTCAGACAGTGTTATTGGGATTTTCCATTAGGAATTTCTCAATAGCATCCAGGAGTCTGGATGTGTACCCGGTTGATGGCAAAAGACTCACCCCCCTATTACATGGGACTTAAACATAACTGGCGAAATGTGGGTGTACTATATAGGTAGGTACACCTCTGCATAACCCTTAGGGGATTACAGGCGCGATGTTATGTTTATGTTATGTAAATGTTAGATTTAAAAAATAAACGTATTTTACTTACCGATGACATGATTATGACGCACACTGATAGATCAAATATCTCTAATATTGTACAAGTACTCGAGGCGAGTAATATTTCGTAAATAACCTAAATATAGGTAGCTAATTTAGGTAATTATATATTGAATGCTCTGACAGGAAACAAGCATTGCGTCATTTTAAGTTAGGGTCCGTTCACATAGACCTATTTGCTATGCTAATTTTGTTTGTATTTGAAATGAAGTTTTAGTAAGACCAGGGAACTATCCGTTAAGCGAATTTATAAACTACATAAATGTGTTGGGTTATATCCTTTTCATACATCTGATAAGATTAATGACTAAGATTTTAATATAATGATGACTGAGTGATTTTGCTAAACAATCTGTTCTGTGATCAACTGATCATACATTAATAATAACAGATTTTTATGTACTCATTATTTATGATATTATTCATTAACAGAGCTGTGTGAACGATCCCTAAGTTTATAAGTCACGTCAACTCTAAAAATGTTAACTTTGCATTTGTGCGAGCATTGCACTCTGATGGTTTAATTATATTGACAAAGCACATTACGATCGTAGTACAGGCGCCAGCAGGTCAATCTACCCTAGATCTAGCAGGTTTATCTACAGACGCCAGCACATCAAGCTACTACAATCTGTCAAATTTCTTCAATAAATTTTCAACTTTAACCCTACAGCATAAGGTTCAAGGTTGATTGGGAAAAATTGACAGTTTCGGGTAGTTTGATCTGCTGGCGTCTGTACAAATACAGAATAGTAACTATACTAGGACATCATTAAGAAATACAGTTGTTTAGTGCCAATGTTCTTATTGTTCTTTTAATTCATACTATTCTAGTTATTAACCACTAAAATTCTTGATATCCGAACAGTTAAATACCTAAACATTGCGTAATTAAATTACCTATTTTAAAAATCAGCAGTGACCCATGCTTGGGTTGCGATCTTACAGCTAGATATCGCGCGTTTATCATCGTTGATAGATAGTACAATTTTGTTTACACTTTGTGTAAATATTTCATGTTTAAGGGATTTAAAAACAATATTTTTTCTACGAATGACTTCACTAGTAAATAAAACGTTTTCGTAATCTGTGATACTTAGATCACGAACTACAGAAGATTTCACTCCTTTTGCTTTTTTAATTATTTTATCCTCTGTTTTTATTGAATAAAGTTTAGATCTTAAACCAACGAAATCTGTTATAACTTTTCCACCCATTTCATCTTTATAAAGACCAGGATTTTTTTTATTAATTTGAGGTAACATAAATTCATTTTCTACATTATAATTACTAGTGTCGAAGTATTGCAAAAACCGATGTTTAATATCGCTATAAAAATCATTAGTGTATATTTCGTAAACAAAAGAATCCGTGTCCGTATTTAAACATAATTTCACTCTTTCCTTATAAAAAGGTTTGATTATATTATTATAGTGAAAGTGGTACATGTGTGATTTAGACAGTTCTAAAACGGTAAAACCAATATAAATAGGTTTGTCTAAAATTAACTGATCTGGTTTCATTTGTATCGCTACTAAGTTCTCGGATAGAACTGATGCGCTATGAAAATAAGGGTTGCTCACGAGTCTCTCGGTCTAGGAGGACTTTTTGGTTTTGTTATTCGCATCATTCCACTGATTAACTAAATGTACAGACACTCTGTTTTCAGTGTTTTCCAAGGTTTTTCCAAAAACGCTATTATTTAACAACTTGAAGAAATCTTGTTCAAATGTACTCTTTGCCTTTTGTCGTAGTTGTGTATTTAATTCAATATATTGCTTTAAATAAGGACTTTGTGTAAATGTGATGACTATGAATTTTGCGTAGTAACAAACAAATGATAAACTAGGTGCGGTTATGTAAAATGCAGGGTCTAGTTTATAATGTTGTTTACAAGTTTTTCGAAAATTCTGAAATATATCAGTTAGTAAAAGAACATCTGTTTTCAAATATAAATCAGTATATTCACCTAAATCTTTTATATTGAATTCATTCCAAACCAAACAAACATGTTTATAATCTTCATCTGAAATAGCTTGTTTAGTTAGAACGTTGAAAAAGTGTTGCCTCGATGGTATATTTGTTTGTTCGTAACATTTCCAGTTAGTCATGTAATCATAAGGACACAGGGAGGGGATACTCCCTTCCTTGTAAGCAAATTAAATTGATCATTATTAGGAAAATGAGAGCGTAGAGTGATGAAATCATCATTATGCATAGTTTTCGCAAGTTTGTCTAAGCTAGCTCCTAAAAAATTAAATGAATCTAAAAATCGTACTTGCACGAATTCATTATCAATCTGTATAAATTTTGAAAATGAAATATATTTTTCTTTAGTCTTTGGAATAATTCTCAACTTTCCAGGCATTTCACCTAGTTTTTTTATGAATAAATGGCAATCGTATCCTGATAAGTTGTGGAAAAATACCGCTATGAATTTAGGTATTTTATACTGTAGATTACAATGTCTATGAGCAGCGCCACGGTATTGCCCTGTTATATGACAATGATCTCTAACCTTATTAGTCCAAAGTAGATTTTCGCATATGTAACATTTATAAGCTTGATGAAAATCTCGCGCATCGTCTTTTGTAAATATCATGACTTGGGTTTCGGTTAATATTTTGTAAATCTTTTTAACATCAGCAGAAAGAAAGTCTATAAATTTTGAAACACAGTCAAAACCGCGATAACTTTTAAATCCCTTATCATTAAAAGTATAATTTAAGGACGCTATCATATTATCTTTAATTTGAGGAAAAATTTCCTCAAATACGAGTATCAGTGCTTTTCAAGTACCATTTTAATGAATTAGGAGTCACAACTGCAAGGATATCATTGTCTCAAATTAAAGATAATATATCATCTCCAGAATGGGCACATAAAAATTGTATAGCCCCATACAAATTTTTCACACAAATACGTTTTAACAATCACAATAAAACAAACAAATAAAAAAAAAATAGGTCTGAATAGGAACCCATATAGCTAAATCCACTGCATAGTTATACATAAAAATAATAACAAACTGTTGCTTATATAGTCCTCTATACGGTCAACTAAATATTTTGTAAGTAAATAAATAACTTTTTTATTTATGATTAAAATAAGAAGCGCCCTCAAATTTGTCCATACATTTTCTACTCGCGGTTCGTCATTCCGCGCTCGGACGCGCTCGTGGAAGCACCGGTGTATCGATTTTTCGCAAAAAAATATTTACGTACAGAAGTTTGTGCTGTATTCTATACTGTGGGTGGACGAAGTTGATACTTTTTCGGACCGAAATAAAAGTAAGTACGATTATTGGAATTTGTTTTAAAAATAAATACATAGTTCAAAATTTTTGTATGAATCATGGTTGTAGATTACGGATAAACATTGTGGAAATAATTATATATCTAATAACCAAAAACAAACCTATACCTATACCCCCCTACCCCCCTCCCCCCCCAGGGGGTCCCAGGGTATACCCCTGGGCCTATCTTTAATCAAATGGCGGAAATATATTTTTTTTGAGATATTCGATACATAGTCAATTTTGGGGTTTTTCGGGGTGGTGATTACGTATGTCATAATTTTTTTTATCCAAGATGGCGGGTGTATTTTTTAAAATAAAAATTCGACATTGTTAGCAATTGTGGAGGTTTGTTATCAATTGTTGAAGGTGGTGTTTACAAATATACCATCCAACTTTTGATTCATGATGGCGGATATACATTTTGGTGATAAATCGACTTAGTTGTCAATTCATAAATCCAGAATAGTAGATGGTTATCACCACAATCAAAAACCATACTTGGTGTTTTCGACACCAAGTGCATTGCTAAAATATTTACATTTGTTATTACAGATGCCACGAATTCAGAAATTTGGATAAAGGACAAAAAAACCATATACGTAGCAGTAAACAAAAGTAATGAGACTTTGTATTTTCATTCAGAAATCACAAATCTACTCTGGAGTTTTGTTACAGACGTTGATATACGTCTGTTGGTTATTTGATTTACCTTAGGTACTTACTAATGTCGTCTTTTTAGGGTTTCGTACCAAAATGGTAAAAAAGAACCCTTATGGTGAGACTAAGTCTGTCTGTCTGTCACACCTGGATATCTCAAGAACTACTAATGCTATCAACTTGAAATTTAGAATAGTTTTAGATGACTTTTGCCCAACTATTTTGCAAACAAGAAAGAAATTAAAAAATATACATTTTTTGCAAAAGGGACTGAAAGCGGGTCTTAAAAATTTTAAATGGAGCGACTAGGGGCATGTGGAGTATCATATGAAATAGCACTGTTTGCACATTCTCAAACATTTTATTTTTTTAGGCATCAAAGTTTCGAATTTTGATGAAAAATGTAAAAAAAATACCGTTTCCCCGCCCCTTATCTCCGAAGTTTGCATAGAGAAAAATCTGAAATTATTATATGTCATAGAAGTTTATGTGAAAATTACAGGAAAAATAAATCGATGTCTCTAAATAGCACAGTTTTTCAGAAATTATCAACATCATATATACGTACGGAAAACTCGGTGCGCGAGTCCGACTCGCTCTTGACCGGTTTTTTATTTTCAGGAGCAAGAATGCGCAATAAGAGTATATAAGCCAAAAGGCACAAAAATAATCAAGATGGATTTCCTTTTTGAGCCGCTAATCCTTGTAGGTAGCCACACTCCTCTTTTTGATTGCGGCGTGAAGTATCTCATCATGAATAAAGAAAAAACAAGGGTTTTACTGTGGATGCTTATACTGTGAAAATTTATAGACTGTAGCTTCATCAACCGTTTGGTTGTAAAACCTGTGTGATAGACGGACGCGTGAGTGACAGCAATAGTGCTCCGCTTGGACCCTTCGGGTACCGAACCCTAGAAAGAGCTGGCCATCATTCTAAATTTGAACTTCTTTGAAAGTTTAATAGTTTAATTTTTATCAAAAGTACTGAAATCGCGCTCCAGTCTCTGTAAATAAAATACTGTTTTCATAAGGCAATGATTATGAAAGTCTACGTTAAACTCCCAGGCTAATATTTGATTATGTAATGCTCCAACATTTGCCAGCAAAAATAATATTTACAAGTACCTACTTACATCTTTTCTAACTAATAGTAGCCTGGGGAATAATCGTAGGTGTTCCTTGTAATAGTAAAATGTTTAGGTTGGTAGTTATGTAAAAATATGGTATTTAATCCATATGGCCAGCGCTTGAAATTTTTGGGTACCTACCGACGCTACGTAATGGCTGATGAATTTTAAAAATACTAAAAACATAATTATCACGCAGATAGTACTTAGCCACAGATACTAAAATTCGATTGCAAACTTACAACTAACTTTACTCAATCAATACCAGTAAAATTAAGAAAAATATAAAAAAATATACCTTCAAGTACCAAGATTAGTTAAGTTACGTATAAAATCGAGCGGTCAGCGGTTTCAATGTGTGCGTGCACGTAATGTTGTTGTGTTGCGATTCAGATACCTAAACTCGAGCGAGTTCAAAATGTGTTAGCGTCCTTAACGAAGAAACGATGCTATAAGCGAATGCTACAGGCACGTGCCGTTGTAAAAATGATGTGTTAGCAGTGTCGGGTTCACTAACGGATGTTGGTTCTAGCAATGTTTCCAAATCAGCGTATATGGCAAATGGAATATTTTGTTTTCTATCATAATTTTTAAACTGTAATACAGACCCTTTTTCAGGTAAAATAGTTACGATTCCCCCACACAGATGATCATCGATTTGTCTAGGGGTAGGAAAAAATAATAAGCAACTTTCGCAAAAATATAATTTACTATGATGTTTTGTGATTTGGGTTTTAACAAGACGAGGCAAATCTTTGATAAGGCAAAAATGGGATGAACGATCATTTTCTAAGAACAGTAGATGAATACTCTTAGATTTATCCTTACACGATTCAGGTCTGTACAGAGGACCTGTCATTAGCTTATTGTTTTTTAAACCGTATACGTATATATTTAAAAAAGGATTATTTCTTTCAAAAATAACTATATCCGAAAAAGTCACGGGAAAAGAAATGTTCTTAACATTTAAAACATCGCGAAAGTGAGGATAAGATGTTACTCGCTCTGGATGTTGATTTGTTGGGTACAAGGCAGCCACAATGCACCACAAAAAACAATAATTATCATTATTGTGAATATTCAAACACGCTTTTTTGTTTTTTATGAACTTAGGTAAATCTATAAAATAAGATCCACTAAGTGGCTGATACTTATTAACATTGACTTCTAAATGTAAATTACTCAAGAATGTCCATCCACTGTCTCTCTCCTCAAATTCTTCAATTTTTTTTAACAAGGATGTGACAACCGTTTTATAAATAGTATTAAAATCATAATTAAAATGTATCGCAAAATTTTTGGTGGCAAAAGATTTGTTTTTTGTAAATCATTTTTATACAATAGAAATAAAGAAAAAAGTTCAAAATTAATTTTTACTGCGATATGTTTTTTAAGTGAATCATCGACTAAAGATTTAACCTGTTCGCGAATATTATGAAAAAATGTTTCTGGAAAATTATTTGCTTCATCTTTGGATGCAATAACTCGATAACTAATAATACGTCCTTTAAACGATGAACGTAAGATTTCAACGTTTTCAAGAATAGGCGTTGTACTATTATTTTTGTGTTAATTAGTTGTATAAAACATAAATTTGTACTATGGCAATTTAACTATTTTGTGTGGCAACTCCACACCATGTGTTCCGTATCCTTTCTCTCTGTCAAAATCATTGTAATCGTGTAAAATTGTTTCTGACTAAAATAAATCAAGACAATTGTTAAACCGCAGTGATTTCATTTATTACAACTTCCATTGTGTCATTCATGGTGCCGAAAACTTTCAGTGTTATAATTTCCCAAAAAGAAACTATTTTAGCAGTGAATTACGAGTTGCGACTTGTGCAATTTTTCGGTCGGCAAAAGGGTTCGCCATTTTATCTAATATCTTGGCATCGCACGCGTCACGTCAGCCGCCGCCCGGTCCCTGTAGAGCAAGCGAGAGGTCAGCGGGTGAAAGGGACGACAACAAGTTCGTTCTCATTGCACGAGCGGCGCATCACCTGTAACGTGCCGGCTCCGTCTGGGCTATTCCGGCACGCGATTAGTGGAACGGTCGCAGTGCGTCTAAACCAAGAAGACCAATTCTGCACAAGCGCAACGAGAACAAAATATAACCTATACAAAATTACAACCAGTACATCCAACATCGTATTTTAAAAAGTATATTTAACTTTATTATAAAAGTTCTTTACAACTGTATGAGATGTCTAGACACGAGAAGAAAAAACTCGTGGCCGCGAGGGGCCAATGCAAAGCATCATTTACAAGGCTAGAAAAATACTTAGCCACTGATAGCAGCGAACTCACTGTGGAAGATTTACAGGTTAGGAAACAAAATTTAATAGAAAATTACACGCGCTACAGTGAAATTATAATCAGTTTGAGCGTATTGGAGGATTCTCAATCCGATACAGACAATGATGAGGACGCCGACGACTGCGAAGAGCGGTACTTAAAGCTGCTGGCGTCGATACAGCGTCTCTTAAAGTCAAAGGACCAACAAGAGGATCCCCCAAAGAACAGTGCTGTCACAATGGCAAAGTTACCAGCGTTGGACATACCTTACTTCGATGGCAAGGATATATCTGCCTATAAACCATTTATCGAAATGTTTAAAGCTGTTGTACATTATGATACAAGAATTACAAATGTCCAAAGACTGTGTTTTTTAAAGAAATATTTGCAGGAGGAACCCTTGCAAATTATCGATAGTTTACCGATCATTGGTAAGTCATATGAAAGTGCATTAGAAATTCTCCAAAACAGGTATGACAATCAAGCCTTATTAGTTGATAGTCATGTTACAAAATTGCTTGATTTACCAAATATACAGCGTAGTACAGCAAAGCCAATTAGAGAACTTGTAGCAGCGGTTAGACAACACCTTACTGCATTACAGAATCTTGGGGAACCAGTCACACAGTGGAACTCAATTTTATCTCGCATTATACTACGTAAAGTCGACGCCTTGACTGTTAGACTGTTCCACGCCGATCGGGATACCACAATGGTAGTCACCATTGATGAGTTATTATCCTTTATGACAAACGGGCAGCTTCTTTAGAAGCCAGCTCACCTGGTGAGAAGCAAACTTCCAGCAAACCTAAATCTTCAGTTAATATATCCACTGTATCCAAAAATAATATTAGTAACAAGTGCCCAATGTGTAGTGAAAGTCACAAATTATTCAAATGTGAAGCATTTATCGCACAATCTCTTCAAAAAAGGATTGAATTTGTAACTAAACATAAATTATGTCAAATTTGTCTGGTTTCACACCTGCAAAAATGTAGATATAAGTTCAAATGCTCTATTTGTCATTCCAGCACTCACAATGCATTAATACATCCTCATGGTGAAAGGCCTGAACCTGAAGCAAAGCAAGGTGAAAGCAAAAATACACAACAGGTAACTTTACATATTGCTCAGCCTATTTTTGATAGTGTTTTACTTCCAACTGCCAAGGTACTAGTTACCGGAGTCAATAACAAAAGGGTTGTGGTCAGAGCTTTATTAGACTGTGGAAGTCAGACTTCATTTTACACCACGGCTTTAGCCAATCGGCTAGGGCTGCCACAGTTCAATTTACAAAAGAGTATAGCCACTTTGGGTGATACTTGTCACAATAATAGTGCTAAGGGTATACAGTTACATTTTGAGTCATTAGTAAATTCATTTCAAATGAATGTCACATGCTCAATAATAAATAAAATAACTTCCAAACAACCACAAAAACAAGTGGATTTAAGTAATTTTCTAATGTTATGAGTAGGTCACGTCACTAATGTGACGGGAC
Organism: Tiliacea citrago; assembly: GCA_963921375.1. NCBI lineage: Eukaryota > Metazoa > Arthropoda > Insecta > Lepidoptera > Noctuidae > Tiliacea > Tiliacea citrago. The sequence continues at coordinate 6,014,337 of OY992783.1, forward strand.
ATCACTAGTCGACAAGCTGCCAAGATGGCGTCCTAATCATGGCTAACTCTCTTACATATAATACTTGTTATATAACGTAATAAAACCAAGTTTGCTTAAATCCAGAATTATCATTTATGTAATACACCAACCCAAACATGGTGTCAGAAGTTGGTTCGTGATCTATGTGTCGTTTATTCATTGTGAAATTCTCGTGTGAAAAGTCGGCGTCATGTCTGATGAAAATCAAAAGCCCAAGAAATTTTCTGGAATGTCTAGTCCGCAGCCCATGGTCATGAATGGTAACTTGGCTCAACAATGGAAAAAATGGGTGCAGTCATTTAAGTTTTATTTACGTGCGTCTGGCTTGGATGAAGAGAGTGATGGCAGAAAAGTTGCTTTATTTCTACATGTCATTGGTGAAAAAGGCGTAGATGTATTTAATACATTTGGAAAAGACGAGGATAATATTACATACGACCAGGTTATAGAGTTATTTCAGAAACACTTTGCCCCAAAAGCTAACCTCACATATGAATGTCATAATTTTTTCACGTACAAACAAGGTGAAAATGAAACTTTAGACGATTTTGCTTGCTCATTAAAATTAAGGTCGCAAAACTGTGAGCTAGGACAGCTGCAAGAACGCCTAATCAAAATAATGTTTATATGTAACATGCATCAAAAATACAACTTCATCAGAGAAAAATTATTGCTTGAAGATAAGCTAGATCTTGATAAGGCCTTAGAGATGGCAAAGGCCATGCTTGCTTCCAGACATCAAACAGATGTATTGACAGCAGAACAAAGTTCAGTTTTGTATAATACGAGTCAGTCACGCTCAAGATCAAAGCCTAACTCAAGAAACGATAATCAGCAGTCAAGACAGGAAGTTTGTACAAGGTGTGGTCAGGTGCATCGTTATAAGTGTCCAGCATTAAGTGCAAAGTGCAAAAAATGTGAAAAAATCGGTCATTTTGCAGTCTGTTGTCGGTCATTTCAGTCAAAGTCAATAAGATATGTACAGTCAGATAGTAATATGCAACAGGTACAGTCAGAACAAGATGAATTGTTTATAGGTCATATTCAGTCATCCAAGTCATTGTCAAGTGAATGGACAATTAATTTACACATAAATAATTCACAAATACATTGTATTATTGATACGGGCAGTGATGTCAATATTATGTCAAAAAGTGTTTATGATTCACTTAATACTAAAAACGAATTGTCTAAAACTGATGTAAAAATTAAGTCATACACTGGTAATAGTTTAGAGGTACTAGGTCAACAAAACTTAGAGTGTAAATTTCAATTTAATGACCTCTATATGATAAAACAAATTAATTTTATAATTGCAAATGTGAATTCTCCAACTGTATTAGGTAAACTTACTTGCTCAGAAATGGGACTAATTAAAAGAGTTTTCTGTGTAGACACTACAAGCATGCAAACATTAGAAAGTGATAAAAGTCAATTGTTTTCTGAAATAAGCCAAAATGAGTCAAATTCAAGTCAAGTAATATGTCCTAAAGTCACAAAAGGTCAATCACAGTCATTTACATTACAGTCAAGTCAGTCACAAAATATAAATTTGAATAAACTTGTTGAATGTAATAATTGTGTTTTTACCGGTCTTGGTTGTCTTCCTGGTGAGTGTCACATTAGTACAAATCCAGAGGTCCAGCCAAAAGTTGATGCTCCGAGGAAGGTACCATTTGCATTAAATCATAGACTTCAACAAGAACTTGAGAAGATGGAAAAAATGGATGTCATTACCAAAGTGACAGAGCCTACTGAATGGGTGAGTTCTTTAATCTTAATAGAAAAGAAAAATGGTCAATTAAGGGTATGTCTAGACCCCCGTAATTTAAATCAGGCAATAAAGAGGACTCATTATCCTATTCCATCAGTAGATGTTGTCCGTGCCAAGGTGGCTGGTGCAAGATTTTTCTCCACCTTGGATGCAAGCAGTGGATTTTGGATGTGTAAATTGAGTGAGAAGAGTTCTTACCTCACAACTTTTAATACACCTTTTGGCCGATACCGCTTCAAACGTCTTCCATATGGAATCAGCTGTGCTCCTGAATATTTTCACAGAATTATGACTGAAATGTTTGGTGACATACCAGGGGTGGCAGTATACAGCGATGATATTTTAGTAAGCGGACAAACACTACAAGAGCATAATGAGCATCTTAATATAGTATTTAAGAGAGCAAAGGACTATAATGTCAAGTTTAATAAAGAAAAATGTTCATTCACCAAGGAGAGTATTAAATATCTGGGTCATATTTTTTCAGCGGATGGAATCACAGTTGATTCGGACAAAGTCAGAGCAATCAAAGAGATGCCCTCTCCTACATGTCTAAAGGATTTACAAAGATTTCTAGGCATACTTAATTATTTAAGTCCTTTTATTAAAAATATGGCAATCGAGACAGAAATTCTACGCCAACTATTAAAAAAATCGACTGATTGGCAGTGGACTGCCAATCATGAAACAACATTTTGTCGTCTAAAGCAATTAATATGTCAAGTTCCAGTGTTGTCACATTTTAATGTTCATGAGCCTATTGTCCTTCAAAGTGATGCTAGTAAGAGTGCTGTTGGAGCGGTGTTGTTACAAAATCAACATCCAGTATATTATGCTTCAAAAACTTTAACAGAAAATGGCTCAGATAGAGAAAGAACTCTATTCAATAGTTTTTGCCTGCATCAAGTTTCATCAATTTATATATGGACAAACTGTAACTGTAGAGACAGACCATGCTCCTTTAATAACATTTTTTTAAAAGCCTTTAGTTGAGGTTCCAACACGTCTCCAAAGAATGATGTTGAAAATACAACCCTATAGTCTAAATGTAGTTTACAAGAAAGATAGTCACATGTACATTGCTGATGCCTTGTCAAGAGCAGCACTATCTGAAACAAGTTCAGATGAATTAGATGATGATGTCATTGTTCATGTAAATTTACTGATTATATGAAATTTACTCATTACCAGTCTCATCAGAACGTCTACAGTGGTTAATCACAGGCACTAATGAAGATGAAAGTCTGCAGATTTTGAAAAAATACTGTAAAAAAGGATGGCCGTCAAGTAAAACCCAAATTCACAAAGATCTGCATGAGTATTGGCAGTATAGATTTGATTTACATACAGAAAATGATTTAATCTTCAGAAGTAACAGTATAGTCATACCTAAAAAATTAAGGCCAGAGATTTTGAAAATAATACACAGTGGTCATCTGGGAATTGAAAGGTCAAAAGCGTTTGCTAGAGGACATGTATTCTGGCCATTTATGTCAACTGATATTAAAAACATTGTTCAGTCGTGTCATATTTGCTTATCTCATAGAAGCTCAAATGCTCCAGAACCACTTCTTCCACATGATGTTACATTACTTCCGTGGGAAAAAGTTGGTGTTGATTTTATGGATTATAAATCTAAAAAATACATAGTAGTACAAGATTATTACTCAAACTATATTGAATTAATGACAGTGGCAAGTACTAACGCCAAAACAGTAATTACTTGTCTTAAAAGTATCTTCAGCAGACATGGTATTCCAGTTGAGTTATTCTCTGACAATGGGCCACCATTTAATTCGGCAGAGTTTAAGAATTTTATTTGGGAATGGGGAATACATCATAATACATCAAGTCCCTACATACCAAGGTCAAATGGGTTGGTAGAGTCGGCAGTAAAGATATGTAAACGTTTTCTTACTAAGTCAGAGGAGTCAGGCACAGATCCATATCTGGCGTTGCTTCAGTTCAGGAATACACCTAGAGGAAATCTACCATCTCCAGCACAATTATTAATGTCACGTTCACTTAGAACACAATTACCAACAGTCACAAAAAACTTAATACCAAGAACAGTAAATTTACAAGAATATGTAAAAACTACTAGAAGGAGATGAAATCTATTTTAAGAAAATGCCAGATACTCCATGGATTACAGGCACAGTAAAGTCCAAATGTGATCAGCCTAGGTCTTATACTGTTGAAGGGTCAGATGGATTTATAGGAAGGAGAAACAGACAGCATATTTTGAAGCCTCCGCAGTCACCTCAAACGGTATCTCAAGATATGTTACGAAAAAGTCCAAATGTCAAGATATCTCCTAATTCTCATACAGTAGCACCGTCTATTGAAGAGCGTACAACTTCAGTTGAAATGCGCACTAGGTGTGGAAGAGCCATAAGACCACCAAGACGGTTAGATTTGTAAGAGTTAATATTTTGGTAACTGAGCAAACATTTTAGAAGTGACTGTGAAGAACTGATTGATTTAGTTAAGTCTAGAATATGTATAGATAGAGATTTAGTTTAACAAAACTGTCTTATTTTGAGTTAAGTACTTAAACAGTTTTAATTGTAAAAAGTAATTGTTAAGAATTTAGTTAATTGTTGTAAACTGTCTCAAGCTGTAAAATTATAATAATTTAACTTTCCTAATAAGGAGGATGTTATGAGTAGGTCACGTCACTAATGTGACGGGACATCACTAGTCGACAAGCTGCCAAGATGGCGTCCTAATCATGGCTAACTCTCTTACATATAATACTTGTTATATAACGTAATAAAACCAAGTTTGCTTAAATCCAGTATTATCATTTATGTAATACACCAACCCAAACATCTAATACCAATGCATGTTGCTTTGGCTGACAAGGAATTTTACATTCCAGGTGACATATCATTACTGCTTGGCAGTGATATATTTTTCAAGATAATGTTGGATGAAAAGATAGAAGGTGGCCCAGCTGATCCTATATTATTAAATACTCAACTGGGATATATCATCTCATCTATCAGCCCAATAGAATCTAACACAACCATCGCTATGCATACAACAGTTTGTCCCAAATCCGGATATCTGTGTCCGTCAGTTCTGGGAGGCAGAGAAGGTACCAGAGTTCTATCATGAGTCACTTCCTGAGAACGAGTATAGTGAAAAGGTATTTACAGAGTCAGTTACTTTAAATAACAAAAAATTTCAAGTCAATTATCCGCTCAAAGTTGAATTGCAGGCCATTGACCCTTCCAACTCATATGCAATTTCTGTGCAAAGATTTCTGTTAAAACAATTTAGAAAAGCGATTTTTAAAGGATCCAGAATATTATAATTTATACAAAAACTTTATACATGAATACATTGAATTAGGACATGCAAAAATACTTGATATAAAGAACTGTGATCCAATAGATGAACCCCGATTTTTTATGCCACACCATGGAGTGATCAGGCCATTAAAACATGGCAACAAGATTAGGGTTGTATTTGATGGTAGTGCAAAAAACAAAAATAGTCTCTGCCTCAATGATTACATGTACACTGGCCCAGTTGTACAAAACTCACTTTTTGACATACTCCTTATGTTTCGTTTATTCAAGTACACGCTTCAATGTGACATAAGTCATATGTACCGAAGGATAGAAGTGGCTCCCGATAACCGGTGCCTACAAAATATTCTTTGCCGTGAGAATGGGGTCATGAATGTACTACAATTGCAAACTGTGACTTATGGCTTAACCGGATCTGCCTTCTTAGCTACAAGATGTCTTATTGAGTTAGCAAGAAAATACAAAAATCAATATCCAATGGCCAGTGCTGCAGTCATCAATAATTCATATATCGATGATATTCAAGCCGGTCATGAAACATTAGAAGGTGTTCACCAACTTAAGAAAGAACTTATAGCTTTGATGGGGCATGCTAGCTTAAACTTACATAAATGGGTTTCTAATAATCCAGAGGTACTCCTGAATGTCCCACAGGACAAGTTAGGTATTACTTGCAGGAATTTGGATCGGGACAGCCCTGAAGCCAAGATATTAGGCCTATCTTATGACACAAGTAAGGATCTGTTCATAATAAGTGGTGAAGTAATCACTACCACTAAAATACACAGCAAAAGAAGCATATTAAGTTCAGTAAGTAGGCTATATGATCCACTAGGTTTAGTAGGGCCACTGACTATGCGTGCTAAGCTTTTCGTACGGGAACTGTGGCAACGCAATTTAGACTGGGACTCTCCCCTGCCATTTGATTTAGAAAAGGCATGGAATCAATTTTATGCAAATATCATCACTATGCCAGAAATTATTGTACCACGATATGTACAAACTGATGGTGCAGATGAAGTCCAGCTGGTTGGTTATTGCGATGCTTCTTCTACTGGTTATGGCTGCTGCATTTATGTAAAGGTTGTGAAGGGTGATAATCATTATATTCACTTGGTTTGTTCCAGGTCTAGGTTAAATGGTATTAATTCAAAATTAACTATTCCTAAATTAGAACTTAATGGTTCACTGCTGCTAGCCAAACTTATTTCTCATGTATCTTTAGTTTTAAACATACAAAATGTACACCTATTTTGTGATTCTAAAATTGTACTTGGCTGGTTACAATTGTCGCCTATAAAGGTCCCTGCTTACATAGGAAATCGAATCCGCGAAATAAAAAGACTCACTGATGAATTCTCATGGCATTTTACACCTGGTTTGTTAAATCCAGCAGATATTTTATCCAGAGGAGCTGATCCAATAGATATTCAACATAATTTACTATGGGAGCATGGACCAGATTATTTAAAGATTAAACCTTCAAACTATAATTTTTATTTGGCTCATATTGACAGTTCTCTGTTGCTACATGATGTTTGTAAGCAAACTACTTGTTTAGCTGTTTCAAGTAATGAGGCTATGTATCCCTTATTTGGAAAATATTCAAACCTGAGTAAAATGGTTCGCGTTGTGGTTTATATCTTAAGATTTATTCATAGTTGTAAGAAAATTAAAATAAATTCAGGTCTAATCTCAGTAGGGGAGTACAGAGAAGCTTTGGTTAACATTATCAAAGGTATTCAATGCTACTATTTCTCTAAAGAGTTAAAATGTATTGCAGAGAAGAGAGATATCACAACTTCTTTAAAATCTCTTCATCCATTTGTTGATGACAAGGGTGTTTGTCGTGTGGGTGGTAGATTACATAACGCTAAAGTTAATTATTCAAAGAAGTATCCTGTCATATTACCTAAACACTGTCATGTGACAAGGCTAATTATACAACAAGAGCATTTAACCTTGTTACATGGCGGTATAAAACTAGTTTTAAGTCACTTATCTCAAAAATATTACATATTAAATGCTGTAAGAGAGGTTAAAAATGTAATTCATAAATGTGTTATATGCTGTAGGCACAGGGCAGAAGCCTCCAAGCAACTCATGGGTTCGCTTCCTAATGATAGAGTAAATTGCGCACGAGTGTTTCAAAAGGTGGGCATAGACTACTGTGGTCCTTTTGACATTAAGCAGTCTTCGACACGCAATAGCATTGTAAGCAAGGGCTATGTTGCGTTGTTTGTTTGCTTCTCCTCCAAGGCAATACATTTAGAGGTTGTGTCAGATATGTCCACTGATACTTTTCTAGCGGCTTTCAAGCGATTTGTTGCTCGTAGAGGACTTCCGTCAGACATTTACTGTGACAATGCCACCACTTTCAAAGGTGCAAATAACCAGCTTACAGATTTATTTAAGTTACATATTAGTAAAGATTTTCAAGATGCAATTCATAGCTATACCCTTCAGAGGGAAATAAAATTTCATTTTATTCCTGCATACAGCCCTAACCATGGTGGTCTTTGGGAAGCGGCTGTTAAATCCGCAAAATACCACCTAAAAAGGATCTCAGGATGTAGAACTTTTACTTATGAGCAGTTTAATACTGTCATGATAGAGATAGAAGGTATATTAAATTCTCGACCTTTGTTTACAGTTACTTCTCAGGATTTAGACGACTTTTCTTGTTTGACTCCGGGTCATTTTATAATTGGTTCTTCTTTAACAGCTGTTCCACAGCCAGACATCTGTGATGCACAGATGTGCCTCTTAATCGTCTCCGCTTTTGGAGGAGTTGCGAACAAGTAAGGCAACATTTCTGGAAAATTGGTCCAAAGATTATTTGTCAACACTCAATCAAAGAACGAAGTGGAGGAAAACATTTGCTAATCTTAAAATAGGTACAATTATTTTATTAATAAGTACTAACACTCCTCCTCTTCAGTGGCCCATGGGCAGAATCACAAGAGTAATCCAGGGCAAGGATGGCAATGTGAGGGTTGTTGAGGTGCAAACTTCTAATGGCAAGCTGCACCTGAGAGCTGTATCAAAGATTGTAGTTTTACCAACTGAATAATATTATCTACTTAAACATACTCAATTGAAAATGTATATTATTATTATTACTGTTTGCTTGTATTCATTCATCATTATTGTCTGTTGTAGCAAGATTTGTTAACGTTGAGTAGTTCTGTTTCACCAAACTGCCCCCAGCAGATTATGTATAAAACATAAATTTGTACTATGGCAATTTAACTATTTTGTGTGGCAACTCCACACCATGTGTTCCGTATCCTTTCTCTCTGTCAAAATCATTGTAATCGTGTAAAGTTGTTTCTAACTAAAATAAATCAAGACAATTGTTAAACCGCAGTGATTTCATTTATTACAACTTCCATTGTGTCATTCATTAGTTCGTAAGTGACTGGTCCAGCAACGACCATCTATACAGGGTGGAATTTTGTAATGCCACCTGGAGGGAAAGTACTCTTAATACTGCAGATAGAAAATTTTACTCAAAGGAAACATTCCTTTATTTTTGAATAGAAAGCAAACTGCATTCAAAGATTTTCGGAAATCTGAAGTTACAAATTCAATGAGTCAAGTTCAGACTCCTTTGCGACATACTCGTAGCTGCGTGTATGAGGTAATTTAAATAAGGAATGTTAGATTAAAATTTGAAAATTAGATTGTCATAGTTGTTATTCACATTTGATTGTTTTTACAATTCATTTCACATTTTGTCTCACGGTGAAAATGGCTTATCAAGAACAGTTTGATTTAATGGAAGCTTATTTTTTAAATTACAAAAACGTGAATCTAGCTCTGCGGTGGTATGGAGAGAGATATCAAGACCGACAGGCACCAACTCGGTTCGTATTGAAAAGAATGGTAGAAAATTTAAAGAATACGGGTGGTTTCAAGAACAGACGGCAAACTATTCAGCAAAACTATTTCGATTTTGAACTAGATGTTTTAACATACTTTGAATCATTTCCAAAGGCTTCAAGTAGAGATGCTGCCGATGAATTAGAAACAACCCACACTCGCGTACTTAAAGTGCTGAAAAAGTATAAGTATAAATGCTATCGTGAAGGTCGGTTGGTGCAAAAATTGCATATTGGGGATCGTGACAGACGATTACAATTTTGTGAAAACATGCTTGGAGAAATTGACCGAAACCCTAATTTTTTGAGTAACATTGTATGGTCTGACGAAACCAACTTCAGCAATAATGGCATGTACAATCGCCGCAATAACCATTATTGGTATCGAGTGAATCCTGTTCGTGTTCATGAAACTAACAATCAAGTAAGATTTTCTTTCAACATTTGGTGCGGAATTATGAGAAATAATGTAGTGTTAGTCCACGTGTACGAAGGTTATTTAAACACTGTCAAGTATATTGAAATACTGGATCTCTTAAGAAACGAGTTAAACGGTTTCCCCGAGGAAGAGCGAAACCAAATAATTCTACAGCAAGATGGTGCTCCAGCACATAACAGCAGAATCACTACTGCCTACATTAATAACCATTTTAATACCTGGATTGGTACAAACGGCACAATCAGATGGCCTGCGAGATCTTATGCGAATGACAACGAGTTGAGAGTTGAAGTTCAGAATACGATTTATAATATTCACCACAACACTTTATTAAAGGTTACTAGAAATGAATTCGTTAAAAGAATAAATTTGTGTATCCAAGAGAATGGAGCCCATTTCGAGCAACTAATTAGTTAGTTTACCATTTTTTGTAAATAATTAAATTAATTTAAGATTTCCTGGTTTTCCTTTCATTTAATTTATCATGTTTGTTAGAGAGATTTCATCCTTATAATTGACCCTAACGATCGATGCAATAAAAGTACAGGGTATAATTTTTTAAGATTTTAGCCGGATCGATGTGTGGGAGAAGAGAATTTTCGAAAATCTTTGAATGCAGTTTGCTTTCTATTCAAAAATAAAGGAATGTTTCCTTTGAGTAAAACTTTCTATCTGCAGTATTAAGAGTACTTTCCCTCCAGGTGGCATTACAAAATTCCACCCTGTATAAATATCGCAAACCGAGCAATGAGGCATTTTGATGAAATTATAAATGTAAAAACATAAAGTAGGTACTATAGACACTTTCGCTGCCAAGTAAAAAATACATATTTACCTGTAAGCCATAAATTGTTTGGCAAATGTACATAACAACCCGAGATTCGAGTCCATCGGCGCGATGATTACGTAACGGGAACCCTATGCCCAAGCACCCGGATCCGAGTTCACTTTAGGACACGCCCACCGAGGTTAGGGCTGACCAAAATCGTTTACTAGAATTTTATTCTGATTGTTTTATTCAGTACAAAATAATTGATATTTTGCCTTTTATTAATTTATTTAATTCTTAATGCCTTTACTAAGAATTTTTAATTGATGTGGTATGTTATTTATGTGTAGGTACATATTATATAAAATTACGGATTAGGCCCGATTTTTTTACGTATTATTAAAGATAGTAGAACAAAAGGTCTTTTTACTTCGGCGTACAATTTGAAACAAAGGAAATAGATACTTTCAAATCTAGAGAATTTCGCCAAAAACACGTGCACGCGCTTTGTTTGCACAATTTTCGGCAAGAGATTAAAGACCATAAACATATCGATGGCACTTTGTTATCACATTTTAAAACTTCGCCGACAAAGGACTAAAATTCTTTGTTGCCTTCTATTGTTTTTAAATACTTTACATGTGCGACTCAGGTAGGTACTACAAAATAGGATTTCTAGTTTGTCCAAGTAATTTTATGATCATGGTTTGCCTTTTACAAAATAATTTGAAGCTCATTCGGTATTTGTTCGCGCTTTCGGCAAGACCTATATCGAATACTCTCTCCCGTGCTCTGTGTTAAGTTTATTTGTGATTGACGACTACTGGCTTTTCTTCTGGACTCTGATTGCCCTACGTTTGGAACAGTGTTGCTATCCCGATTAACTCTGACCCGTGCACCGTTTACTGGACTCGATTTAAACCTGCAGTTGCTAGTGTTTAGTGTTTTGTGTTCTGTGTATTCGTGTAAACAATGGCAAACCAAGAAGATGTCATCATCCAAAACATGATCGAAATCTTCGGAGAAGATTACGAAGACACCCCCGGCTATTCTGCTCTATCGAGACCTTCGACAAGTTCCACTTACCCAGCTGGGGAAGTGTTGCAAATTCAACGGCTAGCTGATGACGAGGCGAATGCAGATGACATTGATTCGGAAGAAGAATTTTTCGACGAACACGTTGGGTAAGTCGTATTACTAGTATACTACTATAGTACCATACTGTAATGGCGGGTTACTTTAGCAATTTTTTTCAAATAATTTTCGAATTTTATCTGTAGTTTTTATTGGTATTATCTTTTTAGTGTTCTTGTATGATAAAAAGAAGCTCAAGAATGTAATCAACAAGATCCGAAGTGTATTTTAGAAATATGATGAGCGTAACTAGTTTTTTTTTTTTAAATTATTGTTTGTGCCAAAGATGTTCCTAAGAAAGGGTACTTCAACCCTATGAACTTCATCGGTGAAAAATCGTACTTGCAGCTGTCAATGTGGCCAAATAAACCATCAAGGGCAGTAAATTGAATATCCAGGGGTATAAATTGAATAGCAAGTAAAATTAAGATCGTATATTTCAAAAAATTTGCAAAGTTTGCAGCAGAAATATACGCCAGTGTTACTGTCAAAACTTCAAATGGCGCTAAAATGTAGTGACTTTCAATCGAGTCAGTAAAACAGTTCCGCGAGAACGCGTCTATTTCGCCATCTATTAGTTGCCGAAGGAACTACGAGTACTACGACGATCGGTTGTGGTTGCGACACGGCGGGAAGTTCAAACATTTTCTCGATTTGGGCCAAAGTTATGCCCTAGGGTCAAAGTAACCCGCCTCTACCGGTACTTACTATTTAATATTATAAATGCGTATGTTGTTTGTTTGTTACCTTTTCACGATTTAACGGCTGATCGCATCGTAATGAAATTTGCGACCCTGGGAAAGACATAGGATAGTTATTAATCCGCGAAATCGTCTGCATCCGCGATAACCGACATTACTAAACGGTTGATGTTGCTTTTACAGTAACATCAACCGTGACATGGGCTCTCAAGACGATGGAGACAACGAGTCTGATGAAGATTCGGCGGAAGAACAGGGGGACGAAGAGTGGACCCTACAGGAACGCGCACGTCTTCCTCCAGTTTTTACTTCCCAGGAGGAGGTACGGGTAGGGAACGACTAAGTGTCTCCATACGACTTTTTTAAATTTATATTTACAGACAATATTTTAAAAACAATTGTGGATTCCACAAACGAGTGCGCACAGCAGGTTTTGTCTGAAGCGTCTGCGCCTCAAGCCAGAATTCACAGGTGGAAAAAGTTAACAATAGAAAAATTATTGACATTTTTGGGGATATTGTTCCACATGGGACACGTAAAAGTGAATAGATACTCGGAGTACTGGAGGAAACATTATTTATTCGACTTATTCCCAAGCAAATTTATGCCTAAAAACACGTTTCTACTAATATTTAGATGCTTGCGGTTTGGCCAGCATAATTTGGATACTTTGATTGCCTATTTTAATAACAGAATGGTGGAATTATATAATCCTGGCGAGGAACTATCAATAGACGAATCTATAATTTCAAGCCGTGGACGTAGCGGAATCCGCCAATATATAAAAGGCAAGCGCCACAAATATGGCATCAAACTATACATGCTGGCCACACCGAGTGGCCTTTCCCTGAAAATTCACGTTTATAAGGGTAAACGCGACCAAGATGTTGGAGGGAAAGGCCACACAGAGAAGGTGGTGGTAAAACTCCTAGAAAATTATTTGGGCACAGGGCGCCATGTGTACATGGACAATTACTACAATAGTGTTGGGCTCTCAGAGTTCCTGTTGCGTAATAAAACAAATGTTACTGGAACTCTCAGAGCCAACCGCAAAGGAAACCCATCAGTGGTTGCAACCAAATTAGGGAAAGGTGGTAGTATCTTTAGGTACAACCGTAATGGTGTTTGTGTTTGCAAGGGGCGTGACCAACGTGACGTCTTGACTATCAGCACCATTCATTCGCCAGAGCTCAAGCCTGTGACCAACAAAAGAGGCCAAATATTATTGAAGCCAGATATAGTAAATAAATATTTTTATTTTTTATTTATTTTTATTTATTTATTTACATACATACGCTACCATTACAGTGTCCCAATGCGGTAGTGTAGTTAATTAACAGTTTATTAAATAATGTAACACATATTAATATCCATGCCATACACGATATATAAATTAAAAACATAACACATGTAACGTTACCCTTGCGAACTCGTTATATGATATTTATTATATATCATATAATCAGTTCATGAGTGGTGTTGACAGGCAAGACCAAATGTTGGCTTACTACACTTGCGAACACAAAAGCATGCGCTGGTACAAGAAAGTAGGCATTCACATCTTCCAAATGATGATGCTGAATGCCTATTGCTTGTACCAAATTAAAATAAAAAATAAAATTGATTTCTACAAATTTAGGGAAGAAGTCATAACGAAGATTCTACCACCACCACCTGTTCAAAATGTAAGTGAACATGCAAAAGGAAACATCCATTTGCCTGTTCACTTACCCAGAGATCAGAACAACGTAACAAAGAGAAGAAGGTGCAAACACTGTTGGGACACCACAAAAAAAAGGGTGAACACTTTATGTTACTGTCCCACATGCCACAACCAACCCGGTCTGTGCCTGGAATGTTTTCGGGCATATCATAAATATTAAAATAAGATATGTATTAGGATAAGTTTTATTTTATACCAATACTACTTATAATTATAGACTTAATTTCGTATACTTTGTAGTTTTATTTGAAACATAACTCCCGTACTTACCTAATTCATTTATCTACATAACTATTATAAAAACAAATAACTTAATTAAGTTAGTAATTTATTTATGTAGGTTCCCAAACGAAACCTAAACTAAATAAAACAATACACGTGAGACTAGGCAGTACGGTCCGATGACTTAGCCTGCTAATAGAGGGCAAATGAATCCCACCCCTTTTGTAAAACTGTCAAGACCCGCGGTGTTGTTCTTGGGCTATTATTATTATAAAATGTAAGTATTATTCAAATTTTACCCTACTGGTCCAGGAGGGCTACCTTCTAGGTACACATGGCTACATATCAAGCTATACATTGCCAATTAAATACAGGCGCCGACTGTCGAGTTTTATAATGTTACTATAGGTTATTATTATCGTAAACAAAGAATAGTTACTTAGTTTATTATAACTTTTATTGTCAGGGATGACGAAGATACAAACCCAAGTGACTGGGTCCCGGCGGAGGCATTGCCTCCGTCAGACGCGGACACCGGGGGCGGCGGGATGTGCATGGCGGGCTTGCTGCGCGCTGCCAAACGCACCGCGATTTTAGATACAGACAGGCCTGCGGCGAAGTTACCGTGTATTCGGCAGGAGTCCCCGCAAGCAGACACCCCACCAGCCCAGTACCCCACGCCAAAAGGCAAAGGCGTGGGTAAGAAAACTAAAATGAAATGAATCCTAATCTCAAATAAACCACTACGTATTTTTACTTGGTCACTTTATTACAACTTTCATTCATTCATTCTATATCTTCATTCCCGTTGCCAGAAATTGTTCACTTACTACTTTTCAAATCAAGTATAATAGGAAGGTACTTACTTCAGAATTATGAAAGTATATTTTTAGGTTACTATCACATTATAATAATGCTGCAAAAATGTATTGACTGTTGGGAGAAATTGATGAAAGTAGGCTGGATTAGGAACACATACAGTTTGAAAAAGCCCAGGCCCAGGGCCTGCCATGGCTGATGGCCTGAAGGACATCTTCCACAACTTCTTTCGTGTATGCAAACCGACATCCACGCGAAAAAAGTCGCAGGCAAGAGCTAATAGTAAAAAAACGACCATACATTTTATATTTTTTTATTTTTTTAGTTCATTTGCAAGTTTTGGAGCTCTATAAAAGTTCAATTTCCAATTTTATAAAATTGGAAATTGAACTTTTATAGAACTCCCTATTTCTCTCCGGCGGCCAGTCTGGCCTCGACGCCGGCCACTTTGGCCTCGGCGGCGGCCACCGCATCGCGCCAGCGATCTGATAACGCCGCCAGCTCGGCCTTGTCCAACCGTCGCCGCTCCTCAAAAACTTCTGGCAGGCTGAGGCGCCGGTAGAGGCGCAGCCGCTCTACCAGCGCCCGAGCCGGCTGTATTTCCTCACTTCGTGAGCGGCGCGGTTGGTGCGGTGTACTGGTGATGCTGTAAAATATTTAAATGAAACATTCATATTATCTACTGACATCATGATAACAGGACGACCTGACATTGGGAGAATATACATAACAAAATTGTCTGTGTAGTGCCGGATGTTCAGAATAGCACATCCCTATTTCTACCCGTGGGTGTCGTAAAAGGCGACTAAGGGACTTACTAGAGAATGGGCAGCAGCATGCTCTATGCATTTTAATATCATACTGCGATTGAAAGAAAAGTGAAACAGCTTATACTCGTAACCCGTAACTAATTGCAAATATAACACTACTTACATATTGGTTTCATTATGGATCAGTGGCTCGGTTCTAAAAAAAAAAGAAGATTAATTTGTTAATAAAGTTACACTAGGTACCAAGATTATAATTTTATTAGTTATGAAATTAACTTAAATTTTTCCTATTATTTGTTTAAAAATGCCCAAAGCTTATAACACATCACAGTGAAGCGGACACATCATGTTAGTAAAAACAAGTCACTATAACATCATAGTGTATGTAAGTAGGTAGGTTATTACACCACCCCGCACTGGGTCCACATGATGGATTATGGCCCACTCCCTCTCACAGAGAGGAGGCCTGTGTCCCAGCAGTGGCAACATTATAGGCTGTTTATGATGGTATGAGGCAGGTTATTCACATGCCTCAGATTGTTGCACAGCTATGAAAGTAATTGAACACCAGTAACCCACAACTAATTACTAATCAACCAGTCATACTTACTCGCTAGGATCAGATGCCTCGCTGCCGCCGCCCCGGAGGCAGTTGCCGATGCTAAAAAATAAAACAAAACTCAAACCATGCAAGAAAAAATCAATTAGCATATTACAGGCAGACTGCACAACATATTATCCATCACTTAGTATGCCCAAAGCCCCAAAAACATTCCAGTAGCTGCCACACCATGTTAGTAAAACACTTCCCCACATTATGATAAACATTCAGAGAAGCTTTCAATCATTGCATCATCCATACCAGATAGTCGCGATCATCAGATGCGCATGTATGGACACGTCTGTAAATATAATAAAAGCCACTTGAATCTGTCTACAGATTTTCAAAGTTCTATTTTTAGTTCTGCTGTACCACGTTTTAAAGTTAATATAATAAAAGATGTAGGTACTTGTAGGTCGCAATAATTGCAAATGAACTTACCAATTCATCAGGTTTCCCATATTCAAATATTCTCTTTCCCTTATTTCTTACTTATATATTAATCTGAAAATAAAACAACAATTCTTTTATTATAACATTAGCACTAATGAAAAAATAATCTGTAATTATAAGAACAATTTAAACTTACGTTGCGAGCTCCGAAAACTTTTTGACAGGCAGAACCAGAACTTGAAGTTAGCAGTAACTCTAAGAAGTACCAACAATCAGAAAAATAATCCACTGTTGATTTCCTGTTTCATTTTCAACTTATATAATTGAATTATTAACATATTACGAATCCCGATACCAGTAAGCTAATATTTTATGTGAACTCATTTCTTACGCTATGTGTGTGCGACAAAATGAATAAAAAAAGACATCAAAACCGGCCAAGTGCGAAATTGACTCCCGTTTTGTAGTACAATTGAAACGTGCCAACTTTAAGAAAGCATTTTGACGAAAAAATATAGTTTGTATTCGGGGTGAATCAGTTTAGAGTAAAAGGGTTTTGTTATTGGCATAAAGTTTAATAAAACTGCCAAATATAACTAATAACATTATTCCGACACGAGAGTTAGAATTCCAGTGTGGGGCCACACTTAAACACTTATTGTATATCGTTCAACAAAACTCATTTCTACTCTACTACTATCATACTTTAATATTTTAATACGACTATAATAAATTTATCGTCATTACCTCAATATCTTCACAGAATTAGTAGTACGATAAATCATACCTACCTCAATAGATGGCGTGTGTAACAACTGATATTCTGGTTTAAAAATACCTTTCACTCAATTTATTTTACGTTATTTTCGACAACCCTAAGAGCGTACTTAGATTCGGACTCGCTAGTCGGGTCTTGGGCAGAACAGAAGTCGTCTATAGCTTCGTATAGCGACGACTCGGATGCGGGTTGTGGGCACACGAACGAACTATCTTTCGACCCATATGCTGGGTGCTTGGCATCGAAAGTGTACTGAATTTGGGTATGAGAATACTCAAAGGTTGAAAATTAGGATCTTTAAAGATACCAAAATTTTAAATGTTAAGTAATATTTTTACGAAAATACAATCTGTGTGCGAAGTCTAACAATATACATCGACAACACAGAATACAGAAGTTAGCTTGGATCCTTTTTTAGATTTTCAACTTTTAAATTGGTACAGAACAATAAATACCTTAAATATCAATTAATGTACTACATGCATCTAGTATTTGTGTCCAATTTTCTAGCGTAGCTCCTTGACCTGTAGTGTCAGCATTACAAATATTCTTGTGTGATCTCTGTAGAAAAGCATAACCGAAACTAAATCAGATGCTTCCTGAAAATAACGTACAAATTATTTAATTAAGTCTGTCCTGACATCACACTATTTCCTCTGCTTATCCCTTGTGAGAAAAGTGTTAAGTATTATATTTACCTTTTAATTTTCCTAAATTGTTTACGTTAATTTCCAAGCCAAACTTCTCAACGTAATGCTGTGTAATATCCCGACCGATCCCTGTGGGACACCGCACGACATCTCTCGCCGGTTCCACTCTCCGTGGTGACCGGGGTAGATGACGGCCCTGTCCGTCAAATAGGCCTCGACCACACGACAGAGGTAGGTCGGCATCCGGTGATACCGAAGTGCCTCCCTAATGCAACTCCAGGGCAAGGTATTGAAGGCATTGGCGATGTCAAGAGACACCGCCAAGACGACCCCACCCCGGGCAACAGCATCCCCCGTCGTGAGGGCTCGAACGCGCATGATGGCATCCACCGTAGAGCGCCCCTTACGGAAACCAAACTGGCTCTCCGCCAAATCCGGCCCCACCCGCACTAGCCGCCCGACAAGGCGGTCTGCAATTACTCTTTCAAAGAGCTTGCCCACCTCGTCGAGCAGCACGATGGGCCGGTAAGCGGACGGAGAGTCCGCCGGGCGCCCTGGTTTCTTTATGAGGACCAGTTTCCCCGTCTTCCAACGAAGTGGAAACTGGCCCCTCTCCAAGCATGCGCTTAGGAGCCCCCTTAGTCGAGGCCCGAGAGCCTCTAAAGCCAGAACCCAGGCTTTTCCAGGCAAGCCATCGGGTCCTGGGGCGGTATTCTTGGCATTCAGCCTACGTACCGCCACTCTCAGATCTACCTCGGTCACCTCTGGAGCATCGTCGTCGTCGGTGTGGTCCGCATCTGGCACCGCAGGAGGCGGAGCCATGGGCGGGGGAGTATGTTCCCCTCGCGAAGGGAACAGAGCGCTCACCACGTCCTCCACGAGCTGGGGCCGGAGACTCTGCGTCAGCGGGGGAGCCCATGGGCGGAGTTTATCTCGCACCCATTTGTAGGGGCGTCCCCACGGGTCTCTGTTGAGAGCCTCCAGCGTCTCCTCGCGGGCCAGTCCTCTGGCCCGCTGGATCTCTGCTCGGAGGGCAGTCTTCGCTGCTCTGTACCCCTCGTATAGCTCCGCCTGAATGGCTTCCGTATCCGGAGGGCGGATACGGAGCCTGCGGTGCCTGGAGTACCGGTGGCGCGCAGCAACGCACGCCTCGCGTAAAGCGGTCAGCTCACGCGACCACCAGTACACCTGGCGCCGGGCACGTCCGGGCTGGACCCGGGGCATTGCCACGTCACATATTTCGGACATGGCCTCCCGGAACCACTCCGCCTCGTCATTGATGTCGGCAGGCCTGTCCGGTGATGACACCCAGGCCTGCACGATCGTGGCTTCCAGGAGGAGCTCCCGGTCCAGCTGCTTCAGCGCCCACCGCGGACCACTCGGGGTCTGTCGGACCGGCGCGCCCGAGGTCTGGGCGGAGACGTCAAACCGGATGTACCGGTGATCGGAATAGGTCTCCACCCCCTCCATGACGCGCCAGTCGATGACACGCGGTGACAGAGCGGGGCTGGCGAACGAGATGTCCACCACTGATTCACCCCGCATCCGCACACACGTGGGGACAGAACCCCGGTTTAGGACGACCAGGCCTGTCTCCAGAGCCCAGTCCTCCACCATCCTGCCCCGTGTGTCCGTATACCGAGAACCCCAAGCCACGTTCTTGGCATTGAAGTCCCCGAGGACGATCACTGGGAGGGGATGGTACCCGACGACGATGATTCTCAACTCCCCAAGGGAGTTGTGGAACTCGGCGAGAGTTCGGTTCGGGGAGAAGTATACTCCCACCACGACAATCTCCCCGAACCGTGCTGCCACGCAACCCCCTCCCCTCTTGACGGCCTCAAGGGACGGGGTACCGGCGGCGGCCGACGAAATAATGGTCACTGAGCCGCTCAGGTCCTCCACCCAGTCGTCCCTGGGCGGGACAAAGTACGGCTCAGCGACCACGGCGATGTTAATCGACCACTGCGCCATGCTCTGGAGCAAGAGATCCTGAGCGGCGGCGCAGTGGTTGATGTTCGCCTGGAGGAGGCGTAATGGGGCCATTTATTGGCACTCCATTTCAGCCCCCTCCTGGGCCCCCTGTGAAGGCCCTGCCGCGGTGTTAGCGGCGGCAGCGACGGCGGTGGTGGCGGCAACGGCGGCGGCAATAGTGGCGGCTGCGGCGGTGACGGCGGTGGCGGAGGGCTTGCCTCTGCCCCTGGGTTTGGGGGGGGGAGCGCAGGCCTTGCCCCCAGCCCGGTGATCGGCCGGCTTGCCAGCCGCCGCACATGCAAAACAGTGCGGCGTGGCATTACAAGAGCCAGCCTTGTGACCGGGCTGACCACAGCGGAAACAGTGATCGCTGCGGTCCACCTCCGAGGTGCAACATGCTCCCACGTGGTTACCCACCCGGCAGCGGATGCACCTCAGAGGTCTGGGTTCCAGCAGTTTAACCTGCGCGGATACCCAGCCCACCCGGAGCCTTCGGCCCTCCCCGGCTATCTTTTGGGCCGCCGACACGGGGCAGCTCACCGTAACGGTTTGCATCCCCGTGTTATCAGGACGGATGGTGCCCGCCCTCACCTGCTCGGCAGAGCACCCTCCAGTCCTAGCCACGGCGGCCACAACTTCTTCCGCCGTCACGCAGTCGTCCAGGCCCAAAATGCGCATGTCAGCGCACTTGGTAGGCCTGGACACCCGGGCCTCTTCCGCATTTAAGGACGCCCTGAGCCTTTCGGCAAGGGCGTCAGCGGTAGGGCCACTGGCCGCCCCGGGGATCTCCAGCATCCGGGCCCCCGTCGCAGTGACCTTCATTCGGAAGCCATCGGCGACGCCGATCTCCTCCAGGTTCACTGCCGCCCACGCCTTAGCGAGCACCTCCCGGTAGGTCACGCCCTTCTTCTCCGCTTCCGGCTGTAGTGTGATTACTACAGCCGCGGACTTCGGGGCGCGGAGCCTAGCCGCGGCGCTTCGCTTCTTGCGCCGTTGCCGCCTCTCCTTTCTATTGGCCGCCCTTTTGGCCTTACCCGCCCTCCTGTTCTCTCCAGCTACCTGCCATTCGGTATCCGCCGGAGAAGAATTGGAAGGCGGGGGTGGGGGTGGGGGCAGCCTTCCCGCCGTCAGGGCTGGGGGCCTCGCCCTTTGCACAGCTGCCTGCACAGCTGTCCCGCCCTTCTTGGCCTTGGGTGGCACTAATTTCGCCGCCGCGGGTTTGGCCGTGGGTTTGGCCGCGGGATTTGCCGCGGGCTTGGCCGTGGGCCGGGCCGTGGCAGCCACGGCGGCGGCAAAGGTGGCTGGCTTGCTCGCCGCTAATGGAGGGCGCAGGACAATGCCCTCCAGAACGGAAAACCGATTATGGAAGGCAGCCAGCTCCTGCCGCACCAGGGTCAGAACCCGGTCTTCCGCAGGCACGGGAAGACCCTGCCCTTGCTGCTCCACCCCCTGTCGTACCTCCTGAGGGCCAGCTCCTCGGAGCCGGGCCAGGTCCGCTCGGAGTACCTCGTTCTCCTTTCGGAGAAGCTCCATAGCGGACGTCAGGCGGCCGACCTCCGCCCGCATCTCGGACATTTCGTCCGACGTTAGGCCGGCCTGAAGGGCCCTCGCTGCCGCCATAATGGAGGCCGTAGCAGCGGGTACGACCTTGTCTTTGGAGGCTTGTATCCTCTTCAAGGCCACACCCTTAATCGCGGCTACCACGACCTGCTCAAAGCTGCTGGCGACTCGCTCCGCCTTGGAGCCGGCAGCGGCGTCCAGCTCACCACCAGAGGTATCAGACAGCGTCTCCATTGGGAGCCTCTGGGCTCCCTGGGCCGGCTCGGCTGGGCTAGCTCGGCTGGGCTCCTGGGTGGTGAGCCCTCTGCCCCCACCCCGTCCTTGGACCCCGCCCCGCCGGCCAATTTTCCTCCGGCCCGAGTTGAGCCCACCATCAGAGGACGACCCCTGGCCGTCCCCTGGCTTGGAGCGCTTTTTCTTTAGGAACTTTGCAGCCCCCACCTCCACGAGCTCCGGGCTCTTAAAAGAGCCCTTCGCGCCAGATGCAGCGTCGGACTCCGACCCCGCATCACTCCCTTCCTCTACGGCAACCGGGGTAGCCGGGCGCACAAATTGTGCTCGCGCCTTTGGCACTCTTTGTGCTTTTTCTTTCGGTGCCGTGGACGTACTGGGAATAAAACCCAGCGACTCCTCAGCACCGGTAGGTGAGCCACCCTGGCTCAATGCGTCTCCGAAAGACGGGTAAAAATCCGATTGGGATTTTGGGCGATCATTGTCCCCCCCAGAATACGAGGGACTGACCGAGCTCTGCTCGGTGAGGGATTCTCCTACTGCGGAGCAGCAGGTACCCTCCTGGGGTAGTTGGTTTTTATGATTATGCTGTGTAATATCCTGACTTGTATAGAAACAACTTCGCAAGATTCCAAAGGTTTTTAAAACGTTTTCTGAAAATAACAAACATACTATACGATTTAATTAAGTAGATAAGTATTATAAAACATCTTAACATTATATTACCTCTGTTTACCACTCATGATTTTTTCTTTGGTATATTTACCTTTTATTTTCCTCAAATTATTGATGGTGATTTCGCTTTAACATCAGGTGCAGACCAAATTCCAAACCACACTTTACAACGCAATTCCATGTAAATAACGCTTCCTGAAACAAGACATACATATAATTTAATTAAGTACATACTTTAAAATGTAGTACTAAGCGTATTACATTTTAAAGTATGTACTTACACGCGTGATAAAATGTTAAATTATTTACCTTTATTTTCCCAAATTATTAAAGTTTTTCGCGTTCATGAATCAGTCAACCACCGCACTGTTGCTTTATGATTATGAAAGTCTATGTTTTAGAATATTCGCCTTTTAAACTAAACAATTTATAAAGCAATTCAATACAAACAGTCGTATGAGTCTAGTATT